>QVRM01004190.1:0-101243 GCA_003439945.1 Dermanyssus gallinae | reverse complement strand
CCACGTCATAACCATAAACCCACGATTCGTCACCAGTTATGACCCTCTGGAGCAAATTTGGGTCGTCGCGGACAGAGTCCAACATCTCATTAGCAATGTTCATGCGATGCTGTTTTTGGTCGCAATTGAGCAATTTTGGTACGAATTTCGCGGCGACCCGTCTCATGCCCAAATCATTGATAAAAATCGAATGGCACGAGCCAATCGATATGTTTTAGGTCCTCAGCAACTTCTCTAACGGTGATTCGACGATTGGCCAATACCATTTTCTCCACTTCATTAATTTTTTCGTCTGTTGTTGAAGTGCTCGGGCGTCCGGTACGCTCTTCGTCGTTCACATCTTCTCGGCCTTCTGAGAACATTTTGTACCACCGATAAACGTTGCTTCGGTCCAAGGTAGCTTCTCCGTATGCCACAGTCAACATTCGGAATGCATCCGCGCACTTAATTTCGTTTTTCACACAAAATTTGATACAGGTTCTTTGATCCATTTTTTGAATAGGTAAAAATCGAAGACGATCCAAAACACGTGCAAGCAAAGCAGCTGTCAACAATTAAGTGAACATTCAAAATGGCCGAGCTTGTCGGCATAAGTGAGAGACATGAGTACCAACATAACGCCACAAAAAAATCGAAATTCGAATATACGTAACCCGCGAAAATTCAAAAGTCGCGATACTTTTTGAACACACCTCGTACAGAGGAAAACAGTTTCGAGAATGCCGCCGCTTTTACTTCGGTTATTGTCAATGAGTACATTATCGACTTTTAGTAAGGGAAGTTCCTCACGACCTCGAAGTCGCTTATTTGCGTAGCGGTAAAACGATTTAGCATCCTTAAAAGATAGTTTTGACTCTTCAAGAATTCTCAACCGTGTCGAGGCCTTTCTAAGCTTCACTGAGATGCTTTCAGTCGCTAATTCATTCATGAGCTCCTCTAACCGTCGAACATGGTTTCGAAGACTCGTCATGTTGGGATTAGTATTATTGTTTCTCTGGGGTGTAAATACCTCGATAAGAAAGTGTATATAATCGATAAATGCATTATACATCTGCTCAATGTCAACGCACCGTGCAAAGAATGTCGTCCAGTTTACGCTCGCAAGGTTTGTACAGATCGAGTCATAATCAGCCCTCCAGAAGTTGAACCCACCACCCGACTCTAAGAAATGAGAAGAAGGGACCAGGATCCGAAAGCTGAGAGCCCGATGATCTGTAGCAATAGGGGGATCCACGACTGCTGGCTCAGTGACGAGCTCCCTCTCAGATGTAATAAGCAAGTCCAGAATATTGTTTTCCCTTGTGGGTTGCATAACAAGCTGATCTAAACCATTTATGATGCAGAAGTTAGCAAAAGCCTTTCTGGGCTGGTAGCATCACTTAAGCGCAGATTTGACCAGTCAGTGTCAGGCATGTTAAAATCACCAACTACGCATATAGGATAACCGACATCAAGACAGAATTCTAAAACTTCTATAACATTTTCGATACCGGCCTTTCTTTGGGCGCCGGAGTCCGCATTGGTGACATAACAGCATATGATTCGAATGATAATGTGATCATAATGCAAGTCTACCGCTACGGTTTCCGAGCCTGTGGGTATCTCAATTCGGCGACAGTTTAGTCCCTTGATTGTTAAAATACACACTCCACCACCCCTGGAACCTCGGTCCATTCGATGCACCGAGTACCGGTCACCGAGTGAGACCTCTCTATCACTAATTGCACTAGTAAGCCAGGTCTCTGAAATAAAAATCACATCGATGCTGTTTAATAAACAATAATTCGCAAGAGCATCTATAGCGCCTGGAGTGGCCAACGAGCGGGCATTCAGATAAAACAATTATAAAAACAATAACTAAGCAAATCAAATAAACTACATAATGCAAATTTGACAGGGTAAACCACGAGTGTGCGGATGTGAGTTATGAAAAGCGTTTACATTCTCTAGCGCGATCCATTACAATTATTCTAAGTGAATATTAAACAAATCGATGTTTAAATCATGGCAATGCTAGACAATATGCTCAGACAAAATCTAGTCAACGGGCGTACATAAGGGAGACCTACAACTGGCGCCAATTAGTATCGACCTATAAGCTCAGTTCCTGTTCTAGCTAAGGTCCTAGAATCAATAATAAATTACCAGATTCGCATTTTCTTTGATATAACGAAGTGCATTCAGGCTAAAAATTTGGACAATTCAGAGTCAAATGCACGAGCACTGCTCTCATGCATATGCAGAAGTATATAAAACGAGTTTGGGAAGCAGATGTTATTGTAGCTATATTCCTAGATGTACAAAAAGCTTTAGACTCAATTAACAAATTTGTTTTACTGGAAATTCTATCTACTTTCAGTCAGGGAAGGCAATTAAGTTATCAAAATATAGGTTATGCGTCAATGAGACATACAACAAAATAATGATATTTCGTACACAAATCCACTATATTTTTATAACAACAAGAAGATGCAAAGGGTCTTTATACATAAATGCCTTGGAGTAACCACAGATCCCTATCTTCCTTTCAGGGAGCACATCACCACAGATTTTTAAATAAACGAATGTAATATAGAAATTTTGAATTGACTGGGAGAATGTAAAATACCTCTCTCAAAATGTAAGGCAAAGTGTTAAATCGCGCCTCAAAACGACACGATTTAAATGTTTTATTACATAGGCTATCGTTTTTATGGTACAGCTGGACAATAATACATCAACTAACTTTAAATTTCATAAAATGATATAATAAAACCATGTTCAACTTGACAGGCTATCAAAGGGTGAAACAAACTTCTAGATAACAACGAATTTACAACTATCATATATATATATATATGTATACAGTTAGTGAAAAAATATACAGCCGCCCTTTTTTATTTGAAACTTTTTTTTACTTTTGCCACATTACACACATTTATTATATCCAGTCGTGTAAATACTACAGTGATAAATGCTCATAGAGTAACAGCGGAGACTTCCATCGACATTTGGGGTCTAGATTTACTTTGAAACACGAGATATCTATATTTGACACAGCCACACCGCGAATGTCTTAGCGAGTGAATTAAGCGGAATAACGACGTTTATGCTTATTGAAAAACTCGACGAAAACAAATGTTTATATATATATATATAGTGATTGATTTATTAATCATTTACAATACGTTTACAGACTCGGCAGTGCTCGCCTTATATATATATATATATATATACATCGGCAACATTTCGTACTCCCATTATTAACAGGCAGTGCGAAATGTCGCATTTTGACTTACATAGCCTCAAAGCCTTCAATGTATTTACTAATTTGATCCAATGCCTTCTGTGACTCAAGAAAGGCCAGACTAACTTGTTTTTTCTCTACCAGTGCTCCAATGAAATTCCAAATTTCAATTATTGCATCTTTCGTACTTTGCCTTTCCCTAAATCCGAATTGTCCTGGACAGACAATGTCGTTTCTTTTCAATGAAAATAACTTGTTGCGAATTACATTTTTTTTCGAGAGGTTTGCTAAATATAACTGTAATAAAGATAATTCAAATGTTATCAAGGCAATCGCAAAAAGCGTATATTAATAATACCAGTAAGTTGTATGCAATATATCACCAATCTGTTCAAGGCTATGTATAATTTTTGTCTTGATATTATTACCCATTAGTCTGGTTATTACGGAGCTCGAGATTGCCAGGGCAGCGTGATCGGGTTTGTCTATATATTTTAGATCTAGATAATTCATGTTTAAAAAACTATGGAATAAATTAACGATAGCTGAACCTGGTTCTATTTTTTTAATACCTTTGAAGCTTAGCTCATTCCCTTGAGTCGCCATTATATCCAAACACTTGCCTACATACACATTGTCTACCAGACTGTTTATGTTCATGTTGCCTGTATGAGTCTTTCAGCACTCCCACTACCAGCCTTACAAATTTGATAGATATCATGTTCTAAGAATGTATCAATATTAGACGCAGCTCTGTATGCCCAATCAATCTCCAATATGCCAGAGGTAGTGTTAATTCTAACTCGAGTCCACTCAAAGTTAGTTTAATCACTGGTTGCACAATCAACAATATTTTTTTTTAATATTTATATATATTTTATTATTAATATAATGCTTCACGGCGTTGCTGCTCGTAGACCTGGTTGCTCCTTCTGCGCGCCGTAGCCGCTCTATCGCTCATGCCCGTGAGGAAGTCCTGCCCGCCCCCTGGCGCGAAGGCCCGGGTCCATCCAGTCTCTCATAGTTCCGAGCACTGAGGTCGCGTTACCTCTTTGGATCTCCAGGGACAGTCGCTGGGAGAAAAAGGCGTGCGCCCTCTTGTCCATCGTCGCCTGCCGTAACGCGTCGCCAACCCGAGAGATCAATGTTACCGTGAGGGGCCCAGGGCCACCCGTCGTCTCGAACGCGAATGGCGAAAAGTGGTGCGCCCGACTTAGGTCCGCATACTTTCTTATCTTTGTGGTCTTAGCTCGCGAAACGGCAGTCCCCGGGCGGGACGCGCCAGGACCGACAAGGGAAGGGGTCAGAGAGTCGGTCACCGTCGCATCCCACATCAGGGAACGACCCTTATAGAAGGGTATCAAATTCATACCGTCGGGGCGCTTACCGTCGTCTCTTGAAAGCCCAGGTGGTTCCAGGACGCAGGGAATCCTCGCCCTCCGCAGCGATCTTGCAAGCATTTCATTGAGGGCAGTGTGTCTTGGGCGCCGGCCCGCTGCGTGAGCGCAAGACAGGCCGTGTCTGGCGAGTCACCCGACGGGCTCGCCATAAGAGCATCTGTGTGGCTCAACCAAATCAGCCCCCAATCTCAGGCCAACGCATATCCGGGTGGATTGGTCATCAAGGCGGGTACCCAGTGAGTCAGCGGGTAGTGCATGCAACCAGTCGCTTGCTCCTGGGCGAGCGACAGCTAGAAGGCGTGCCTTGTCCTAATCATCCCCGCATTCTTCAAGCAGCGAACTAAGCGAAGCCTCGTGGGCCTTCTCGGCCCAGGCCCTCTAGCAGGCTAGTCTATCGGGACCAGGCGATGAAGCTTGAAGTCCAGTCGCTATGTCGTCACGAGCCGCCTCGAACATTGCCTGGGCCGCCGGCGGGAGCGGGCGCTGGACATTTTCCGACGTAGCATGCATCAAGGCAGCCACGGCCGGGCCCGCCAAGGATCGAGCCGAGGGGAGACAAAGGCCGCCCATGGACGTGGGGAGGGCCGCCTGGCGCACCTCTCGTGGTCGTAAGTTTAGACTCAGCACCGTCTGTAGGGTTTCCACCGCCTGGTCGTCGAATGGTTGGAGAAGATGGTTCAAATCGCCTAAGCAGTCTATGGACCGTAAAATATGTACGATGCGGCACGCGGAGAACGACGAGCAAAGCAGGTAGAGTCCCTGGTGGGCTCCAACAAGCGGAAGACGTTCCTGCATCGCCCACAATCTGTCCATAAAGGGGTCGAGTTGTCCCGGCAACGCAGAGGGCAGAACCGGTTCGCCAAGAAGGTTTATTTCGTGGTCAGCCACGACTCTACACCCCCGGTAGCAGCTCGAGCAAGGCCTTTAATGAGGGGTCGTCTGGGTCTGTCCCCGGAGCGAACACCTCGCATTTGGCCGTGTTCAGCACCAGACCACTGACTGCCTCCAAAGCAAGGACTCTGCGCACCTCATCGATTAAGTCCACCATCGGTCCACCAAGTGTGCCATCGTCTAGGTACCAAGCGTTGAATGGCACTTGAACGGAGTTAACCAGCTCACGTATCCCCAGGCTGAATAGGGCCGGTCCCAAGGGGTCCCCCTGCTGTATGCCCGATGCCGAAAATAACGTCTCGGCGCCAAACAACAGGACGGATGGCTCTTTGTACGCGTGTTCTACTAAGGTGAAGAGTTCCGGGACTGTATCCCGAACCGCACGAAGGAGGTGATCCCTACGGATGGTGTTGAATGCATTGCGAAAATCCAACCTCAGGAATGCCGTACCGGGGGGACTTGATTGCATAAAGGCTCTTGCTGCATGTACGGCAGTCTCCGTTCCGCCCGCCATGCCAAATCCCAGCTGCTGCGGGCCATGTTGTTCCATAATAAGTTCTTTGGCCTCGCGGCAGGCTATCTTTGTTGCGATCCTCCGTAACGTAAGAGAGCAGGCAATAGGGCGAACATCAGTCAACAATCTTACAATTTTTAGAAATGTAGGTCGCCGCTACACCTGCTCTATTTTGTGTAGAAAAACAGAGAAATGCAAAATAATCCGGGACTTTAAATAAAATAGCTCCTTCTCGTGTTACTTTATGCATACTTCACGTAAACAAATAACACCAAAATTACCACCGGCATTTTGAATCTCAGGTTTAACACACTCGATTCCCTTTCATAAACTTTGAATATTTAATTAAGCTAATTTTAGTGGATAGTGACGCACCCAATCAATATTTCCACTGTACAGGTTCTAGGCACCTGCCATTGCCCCCTAACATGCCTTCTTTGTGTTTACATTAAGTTGTGAACTAAATTGATGCACTCTAATCCTTTTTCTACGTGATATTAACTCATACGGCAGAGCTTGGGATGGGTTGTCTCGGGTAGAATTCTTCCTGATCAATTTGCTTCGGAGGTGTATTAGGTCATCTTCACAACTATTTATTTTGGGCTCTGATTTGTCACATTCTTGCATGACGATTGTCAGGTTTCTTATACTTGGCTTGGTGTACTGACACTTCGCTTCCTTCGTAAGAATATATGCATTTCCAAGTAAGTCACTTAGATTATCACACAGATGTATCTTAACTTCACTTGTGTGTACTCGAGTACAGCGTTTTTTTTGCTTGATAATTTGAGTTTCCTCCCTTAGCTGCCGAATCTCGTTCTCCATCGCTGGGATTTTCATTCGTATCTACTAGTATGGCCTCCAACATTTGTTTTATGTATTTAATTTCTTCTCCCCCAGTCGTTTTGACAAGGCGAGGATCCTCCTTCGATGAGCT
Organism: Dermanyssus gallinae; assembly: GCA_003439945.1. Lineage (NCBI taxonomy): Eukaryota > Metazoa > Arthropoda > Arachnida > Mesostigmata > Dermanyssidae > Dermanyssus > Dermanyssus gallinae. The sequence continues at coordinate 94,275 of QVRM01004190.1, read as the reverse complement.
GACATTTTATAGTAGACTGTTGCGGCTGTTCGTGCGGAGAACGTTCGTATCGTATTGAACATCGGCAAAACCCCATAACAATGTAGGTGTAGAAATTTTGTCTCCAGTATATTTCACTTAGGAAAAACACAATCGCGGCCGTTTTATACTAAATTAATCTCTAGTCACTAGTAGCAGAACTGGCAAAACGCTAGATCGATTGTTGTGTGGAAAACTGTGATGTAACATAAACACACTTACCCAGCCCGGGTGTTAATAAATAAATAATAAAATAATCTCTAGTCACTGCCCAACACGAAGCAATTACTACAACCGCGAAAACAGTGTTTGTTTAGAGATCACTGCACTGCTAAAGTATTCTCACCGATATAATAAAAGCTGAGCGGGTCTCTGCACAGTCCGTCCAGGACGGTATCTATCCTGCAGAGTGGAGGGCCAGGATGGAAGCAGATACTCGCCAGCGGCCATGTTGGCCTGATGATAAATCTGATATACTAAACATTTAAACAAGACAAGTAAAGGCTTTACAACTAGGAGGGAGTGAAAACCCATATACAAATATAAACAAGTAATATCCAAATTTGCAAAATTAGTTAAAAAAGTCAAGTACGCACCCAACACAACGGCAATGATATCTCCAAGGAAATACGTGCTTTATACTATAAGTAAATAGACCATAAGTATTGCTAATGCCGGCAAACTAAATATGTTGGATTATGAGCAGCGTTGTACGGGCACGCCAAGTAATAGATGTTTGCGTTGATAATTGTTTTAGTAAAATATTTTACCCTAAATAACTAACTTCGTTTTACCCGCACCGTACTGAACCGCGCGATGCGATCTAGTTAGTATACGACTGTCTATATAAATATACGATTGAGAAAGAGGCCTCAGAAGTAGCAAGCGTGAGCTAACTCAAGAATAACTGGCCATTTGAGCCTAATGTGAATATAGGCTGAACGGATAAGCATGAATGCCGCTAGATGGTCAAGCCTGCGCGACAGGCCCGCCTGTCCATCTTAGGCCGGCAATATGTTGCATTGTAGCGGATAATTTGCAATCTATTCGCATTTAGATAAAACAATTGTCAAGGCTGCATCGAAGTGTATCATCGCTCGGGGTCGAATGTAAAGCGCAGACATTGGATGTGGTGTAGTAAAACTGCATGCAGACACTCAATATAGGACTTTTAATAAAATGTCTGCTTAGCATTAGAAACCGTTGAATAAATACAGAGGGCAGAGCATAATAATACTTTATCCCGAATATGGCCATGAAAGCTAGCCATCCAACTAGGATTCCCCAATAGTCCCTGAACAAGGCGTAGCTTTTCCTCGCGGGAGCAAGTGATGTCTCTCGAGAGTCGAGACGTAGCTGCAATGATGGAGCAGATGTACATACCATCGAAGAGGTCGTGAGGGTACGATGTGTAGGCAAATTTAACCTAATACATACATGATAATGTATTCGAAATAGATATATAGTATGATACATGACATATATGATTACAACATACCTTAAATCAAGTTTTTATCGAAAATTGCAAGTACTACGAAAAAGTGCTCCGTTTGGCATCTCCGCTCTAACAACGCTACTATCAATATCAGCAAAAGCAATTCTTCTGCACAGTTTTCACAATTTACTTACACATAGCAATCGAATGGTCATTACAGCAATTCACGCAGTTGCTATCCGTCCTATAACTTATCTTGCATCGGGCTCGTGATAGGCTTTGCATGAAGTTTCCAAGTACTCGCGTGCTATGTGCTACAAGAAATACGTATCGCAAGCACCGAAACTTGCATATGTATGACTCGCATGCAAATTCGCATCACGCTTCAACAAATATTCCGGAGTTCGAAAAAAATAGAAGTGAAAAACGGGAGCCCTATAGTATAAGTGACGTTCAATCGTGCCACGGCATACAATCTCCGAGTTTAGCCTGTTGGTGCGGCGTAAACATGTCGCTCAGGAGGATGTCGCATTGTGCCTAGCAAAGCTGTCGGAAAGCCCTAATTTGCAAAACGTATGCAAACAGCATTTTGCTGCTAACCGTGGCGTTTTAGCGATAATTCTAAAACGATAGCTATTTAGTTAAATATTTCGCCACAAAGAGGAGACGGTTCATACATTATCGTACCATTTTCACCGCTCGACGCAGGAATCTAAAAAATGACTGCGTTTGTCTAATCGTCGTTTGATTGATAAATTTGCCTGTCGACGGGTCTAATTAAGCGTTATTGACTATTAGAGTTCTCTGCCGATATACGCGTATACTAAATATGTTTATTATTCTTCGGACATTTTAACAGCGGTTATAGGTCAACGTTATGAAAATTGGTGTGCCTTACCTGTAAGCTTACAGTTTTCGCAAATACAATACATGAGTAACCACCCTATTTTGTGATCTCGATAGGCTGTATTATTGGCGCGTTGGAATAAAACGATTTCGCCACCTGCAGCCTGGCGTGATTTCTCATTGCCAAGGATCTGACAGTTTTCCGGAACCCCCTCTGATACAGATCGTGTGGTTTGAAGCAGTCTTCCCACAAACGCTGGTCTGGTGGGACATACCCATAGGATCTTCTCCGAGACCCTCCAACACAGATAATGCCGTTAAAAGCAAGCTATTGCCCCTCTAACGCTATTATTGTCCGTCTTAGTTTCACGGCCATTGGGTCTACGGAGGTGTCAAAGTCCGTCGTATTTCATTACGCACTTGATTCGCCGGCGCACATTCGAAAAGTTAAAAAGGGGTTAAAAGGATTAGAAATGAAGCCCTTAAGAATTGCCTTATTTCATGATGCGAAAGTACCACCTGCGTACCAAGCCTTTACTACCTCGTTGCACTCTCCCTGCCTCAGATAAACAATTTAGCCCTCAAACTGGGGTTTGCAAATAAAGCCGCTGTTAGTTGTCACGTTAGCAGTTTTTGCCAGCGAGGCGTCCATAGATCTAAGTTTCTAAATATTTTGTTTAGACCTGTGCTATCTCTATAATTATTCATAGCATTGTAATAATAACAATACAATTTATAATAACTTGATAACTAAGCCTTCATATTCGACCCCAATGCTGTTATTTACATTATCAACATCCGTAGCTACATTTTTTAGTATCAACCTAAGGATTGATGCGGTTCCTTTTAGTATATAACCACTTATCACGCTGTAGGAACCGGACAGTTAAACCTGCATATATAAATATATATATATATATATATATATATATATATATATATATATATAAACATGTCCGCACGACTGACATTTAACTTCGCCTAGCCTCAATGTGCCCGACATTCGATGCACAAGAAGCTTATCAATGAAGACGCTCGTAGACTCTGTCCTGTATATCGGGTTGCAGCAGCCGTCTTTGGAGACGTGTCCTCAGTGAAGTAAGGTCAATCAATGTTGCAAACCTCGCTGCTGTCGTGCAATATCTTACGGAGGCATCCTTCTACTGGTCTAAACTCTTGGTTGGCCTGCCGGCAGCTTCTGGCTTGACTTAGCCTGCCACCTCCAGGTTGTTATTACTATTGCTACTATTCGTTCCAACTCCGTTTCGACAACGATTACTACTGCTCTTAGTGCTAATAATACAACTACTACTACTAATACGACTTGTCTTATTGCTACTTCTTCGACTACCGAATATCATATGGATTCCTGCTGAATAGGAACCGAACCGCGCACCGAGCTGACTGGGTGGTCATTCCCGTTTTGACCCTCCGTAAGCTCTCCCCTCTCTCATCTCTCTCACACCCTGTCTCTTCCAGTCTCTCCTTCTCGAGTGCGCACTTTCTCCCTCTGGCATTCTCTCTTTGTCTTACTTTCATTAACATCGACGTACCGCTGACGGCCGTCGAAACACGTCGAGTCGTTCTTCGTCGAACCGCTACAAGTTAAGCTTGCCCACACACTCAGATCACTCACTACTCAGATCAAGTCGTCGTCTGCCTAGAAGGTAGTGGCTGTCCGTCGCCTATCTGGTGGCTGGTATTAGCAGCCGTAGTAATCATGGTTGGTTCACAAACCGCCGCTCGCAAAGGGTCCTCACAGCCGATGCAAGTAGCGCACGGAGGAATAAGAAGACAAGGAAATAGACTAGAGGTATAGGCGGAGAGGACGATCGAAAGAGAGAATTTTCCCTTAGACGTACGCCCTCTACGTTGAGACCGTTCCCCCCCGCCCCCTGCCGCTAGCCTGGACAATCAGCCGACAAAGAGAAAGCCGCCACAATCAGCCACCATATCCGACGGTTCATCGTTGCTGTCGACTACGTTTCAGGACAGGCGGGAGGTTGATGACTCTGTTGCCCATCGCCACCTAATATGCTGCCATAAGCTGAACCTCCTTCCTCACAGAGTCCATGGCCATTCCTACCTATGCGATTCAGGACTACCGTTTCCAATAGCTACCGCTTCTCTTATCTCCTTCACCCCCCCCCCCCCCCCCATCTCCTCTTCTTCCGCATCGAGCACTTAAGGGCAGAGACTTCTAACTAACGTTGCGATCGGAACAGAAACATGGATAAAGGCAAGCAATGAGTGGTATCCTCTCTGTTTAAAACACGTATATATATACATATATCCAGAGTGTATACAAAAGTTTTTATCATCATAGTAAGGAATTGTAGAGCTCGTTAAAACAAATATTTTTCCAATGGAACATGGTCTCTGAGAAGTCTTGTTTCGGAATGAGAGTTGAATTACTACTATTTGTGACACTAGTGTTTTTGCCCGATATAGGAGCATAAAATGTGCTGTTGCGGGACCAGTCCTCCTAGACAGAAACTAACCGTCGTGTTCCTGAGAAAGTTCTGCTTCTTTCGAAGAACATATAAGACCGGTCAGAAGATGCGACATGGTCGTTTTGAAGAGAATTTGCTAAAAATGAAGTGCTTTATTAGCCTTCATGCAAAATACTCCCAAATTATTACCCTACGACCATTCACGGCGCTTTAAACAAGCACATTCAGGCATCATTTTGGTACCAATATTGTGTCAATGTGAGCTGTAGTTGCGGAGTAATTAAGATTTTTCGGCGGGATGTCAAGATTAAGTTCATGTAAAATGCATGTGTGGTGACGTTTACTTCCGCCGACGTGTCGCGCAACAGCCGCGTCGAAAAAAAAGCAAAATTTTCTCACGAACACGGCGGTGTGTTTAGTTTCTGTCTATGAGAACTGGTTGAACAATACGATGTCATTGACCACTGAGTGGCGCAGAGTGCTTTTTTTCGGATTAAAAAAATTCAAATTTGATCCACCGAATGAATTGAACTATTATTTCCACGATGTGTGCAAGGAAAAACGCATTTTATCAAAACTTCACTCAGCGGGCGGTTCGGTGGTGATCTGGGCCGCTGTCGGGTATCATACAAGGTCGTCGGTTGTATTTTTAGATGGTCGTGTTTATTCGACGCGCTATTGGGATCTACTAGAAGAGCAATCAGCGCATTTTGAGCTGATGGGAGGGCCAGACTTTGTTTTTCAACACGATAACGCTCCGATTCACACCGCGAGGCTGATCGGAAGCTCGTTCAAACAACGTCACATTGAGGTCCTTCGCTGGCGTGCAATCTCGTGATCTTAATATCACAAAGAATGTGTGGAGATGGCTCGCCCAAAAGGTTTACGCCGACAAAAAAAAAAACAATTTTTGAACCAGGTAGAATCTTGTGAAAGCTTGGGGCAAGCTCCTACAGGACGTCATCTTAAACTTGCTCAACGCTATACCAAACCGCACTTTTGAGGCCATCCGACTTAGCGGGAAGTTCACTCCGCTCACTCCGTCGAGCCGTTAAATGAGCACAAATATTGTAATTCCGCTCAATTAGCGTGCTAAGACATGAATCTTGGGTGTGGCTGTATTATTTTTTCACTGTGTAATTTTGTCAAATGTTGAAATTTGCTGTTTTAGAGTAATCTGAAACCCCAAATATCGATGAACTTTTCTGCTGTTACTTTATGAGCATGTATCACTAAAGTCTTTACACGATTTGATATAAGAAATGTGTGTAATGTGGTAAACATGGGTGGTAGTATACTTTTATCACGGACTGTATATATATATATATATATATATATATATATATAAGCTACATAGAGGTTATATTCGGCATGTTTGTACCTGATGAATGGCGCTTCTAAGCAAAACAAACTAAAATACTTTTATGTTTTTGGTTGAATTTATATATATATATATATATATATATATATATATATATCTAGCCGACACCACCAAGGTCTTCCCGTTTGTGCTTGCTTAGAAGGGCCATGGCTCAGCTACACACAGTTTAAATTTTGCTCTAATCGGTGACGGAGTTTACTGTGCTGAGTTTGGCTCTGGGCTATCGGGGAGTGAAGCTTAAGGGGGGAGGTGCGTTTAGTGGGTATAGGTTTCAACGGAGTAACATCAAACCGTTGAGGTCAAGTCCGACACTGCTAGAGATAGGGACTCGTAGAGATAGTGCGTAACTGCACTTAATACCTCCTCAAAAAAAAACTCGTTTCAAAAAAGTTGCATTTCCAGCAAATTAACGCCCGTCGGGAATTGTCCGAATTAAACCTTCGCTGAGTGCGGAGAACCCCTTGCTTCAGAGACACTTCAGAGAGACAACTTATGAGTTTATGGTTACGACATCGAGACCAACGCCTAACAGGAGATAAAGGGAACAACTCAACTTGACGCGTTCAACAAATGTTTTGACGAGTGGGAAAGAAGGTAACATACGTGCCTTGTAGCGGGTGTGAGTTGTTTTGACGGGAACAAAAACACACTGGAAACTGAATATTTAGTTTTTTTATTAAATTGTGTCCGAGCTTTTTCGGTCTGCCATCCTATATGTATATATATATATATATATATATATATATATATATATATATATATATATATATATATATATAGATACACCCGTTCATTTCTATGTTTGGATTGTGAGCAAAGCTATTCTTGTGCTGCAGCAACAAATAACAACAACTGCCGTATCCGGAACGCGAGCTAAGAGCGGCGTGACAGGCGTTAGAATGACGGAGTGGAAATGACATTGCTGGGAGCTGCATCAATGCTCAGCCAGCCACTACCATTAGCAGAGAAGTCAATAATTGATAGATAACGGAGCAGAAAAAGAAAGAAAGAAAGGCAGGGACAAAATCAGTGGAGTGCATCATACCAGATGAGCCTTATGTATCTAAAGAAGGCTTTATGACAAAGGACCTTTTGAGATAGCGCCCCATATTCGCAGAAAAACGTCCTCTTAGGCGGTATCCTCCATCACTAACGAGTGGGTGTCACTGAATATAGAAACTTTGCCAATATCAGATGGTAAGCTAAGTATGCTCAATGTAGTAGAGCGCACGGACGACTTTTGTACCCACTCCGTTTTCTCCTAGTTTTCACTGGTGTCACTTCTCAGATCCCATAAATAATGTGTGTCTCGGGTATCATAAATGAATGCCCGGTATATCCACTGAGATAGATCCATTCGAGCGAGGCAAAATGCTAGTTTGGGATGCAACCGTTACCGACTCCTTAGCTCCTTCTATGGTCGGTGGCGGCGCATCCGAAGCTGGTTATGCAGCCCACCTTGCGGAGACTAACAAGTTGAGAAAATACTCATCAATCGGCTATCCCCATGAATTTTGCCCTCTTGCGTTTGAAACCCTAGGTGCCCCTGGCGTTCGAACCAAGCAGCTGATCCGCAAAGTTGGGACCTTTTTTAAACCTGTCAGCCTGTGATAACAGGTCATCGTCCTTTTTTAAACAACGCCTGGATCTTGACATACAACGTGGAAATGCTGCCTCCGTTCGGGGCACACTCCTGAAGTGGTCTCGCCCTGGCCTCATCGAAACGGACACGTGACAGTCACAATGCGCATTGGCTTAGCTAGTTGATGTGTGTAACATATACCTAATGTATTATACGGAAAATAAACAACATCCAGTGAGATCCTTCTTTCATTCCACGGGAATCACGATACTCTTCAACGTTTGCGTCACCCTCTACTAACGCGGCCTCACCTCTATACGTCTTATTGACATCTCCGAGTGTTTGCCGCGGCAGTGGCTGAGGCTGGGTTAGATGCATCTATGCAACCAAGCTCATGACATGACCAAGTGCAATTGGTGCCAATCTAGACGCACTGCACCGGACAGAAAAGTCATTCCCTTGTATGAAAGAGCAATCGTACCAGCTTCAGTGGGACGACGAAGTTGTGAGCAGAAACCCCAACAACAGCTATCTAAACCAAGTGGGGAGTTTGAGTTGCTTGCGAATTCCGACAGGAACGCTCAGCTGAACTGGCGTCAAGCTCAGTCCTTTCGTCGCAGGGCCGAAAGCAGCAATGACATTGCTGAAATATGTATGAATTTATTTGTTCCTTTTACTAACGGCGGCCTTGTAGTGTGCTTTCGAGGCATGTGATTTTCTAGTTCGCATATTTTTCTTGCCGGTTCTATTCGATTTGTGGTGTATCAAATGTCTTGTAAGTCGTTTTCTTGTATTTTCAGGAAACGAGCATTGGAGAACTCATTAGCGACAACGACATTTAGATAACGACACGGGTAGTTGCAAGAGTCATACGAGGCTCTGTACTAAATCCTTATAGCATTGTTTCGAACTTCCACAGACTATTTAAAGCTCTCAAAGACAAATCTCACGAGGCCCGAATAAACCCTTTGATTCCTTCTAACTAGCCCTGCATTTAAATCGTAAAACAGAACAAACAATATTTCAATCCCATTTATGTAGCCGATGGGTAATTAATTAAAGCGGCGTTTACCGTTCCTAGCAGCCCTCAACTAAGCAACGCAATCTAACCTTTAAAACATACAGTTTAGGTGCTTCAAAATAATGCGCTCAGGGCTGAACTTAGCATTAAAAGGGCTTGCAGAATTAAACAAATCATGTACGTGTAATTCAATATACGTTTAATATACTTTATATATAATTTAATATACCTTAAGACAGAAACCGTAAGCTTATCATTGTTCATCATAAGACGATCTATCTATAGGAAGATGGAAACTGCGATTGCAACGACTATCGCTAACTGGGTAAGATACTGAGGGGCGTGTTCCTTACAAATATGTCAGTATAGTTTTGTACCTACACAAAGTATGGGTACTTTGGTATATTATGCAAAAGTCAAAGTATGGGCTACAGCGATCATATCCACGGTGTAAAAAAAATTACCTTTGTAAGCTATTATGTATGTTCTCAATACTACGATTTTAGTTAGCGTGGAACACATTTATCGGGTAATTCCTGGCTGATGACCGCATGTTGTGTATATACTATTACTAATGCACACGACGAAACGAACCCTTACTCACGTTACTAGTTTTAGAAAGCGGAAAACTAACACAAAGCCGTGTGAAAATGAACACATATTTGCGTCCACCCAAGAATTATAGACAGGTGCGGTATGGATACGAAAGAATGCTCCGAGCGAATTTTAAAGAAGTTAGCTGTTAGTTAACCAGCAACTTAAGGGCGAAGAGGTTTCACAATGTATGACGAATGCCGTTCTATTAAAGAATGCTCCATTAGAAGTTTATGTGAGCTGGCGAAAGGACCCTCATGAGAGACGCTACCGTTTTAAGCACAGCAGCTAACGCACGGACAGACAAATAGATTCCATGCCGGCTTATCTGCTAGATACATCGTGAAAAGATAATGGCTGCTCAACTAGCCATCTAAAACACTGTGCTCAAAAGCGAGATTGTCGTTTTGTACGTCGTAGGGCATTCTTTTGCCATTACACGCTTCGTAAGAGATAACATTATTGTCTACATATTTAATAGGCGAAGAAAGCAAAACATTATGTTCTACATGTTTAAAAGAGAAAAGGCGCACGGAGCGCCTTGCCAAGGTTGTCTTTTAAATATGTAGAACGCAACGGCAGGTCCCACAGTAGCATCCTGGAAAGGACCAGTAGAGCGCCGGCTTCGCGCTGTTGTGAAGCCCCGATTGATAAAGCATGCAAGTCATTGGACTCTGCCACTGGGGGCGGTAGACGGCGTTTGGCCTCCAAAGCTCCCCTAATCTAAGCAAGATGTTTGTCAAGTTTCGGTCGGGGGACATGTCGATGCGTTGTGTATTTTTTCTCTACTAAGGTATTTATGCTCTTTCTAGTTCCAGATGGTGAGTCTTCATCCAGGTGAATACCTCAATTAGTGCTTCGTTAACCGCCTGCTTTAGTGCACACTTCTTTCTTGCAGAGACCAGTGGCGCGAGATCATTGCATCATTTAAGTATCGACACCCTCCGATCGGCTATTGATTTGTAAGACCCCGTCTTAAGCAAAATACCGCAGGACTGGACCCATGGCAAAGTACTGTAGGACCTCTCCTTGTATCCCCCATGTGGAACCTCTCGTTGTGAATTCTTAGATAAACCCCCGCTGATCCAGGTGAGACGAAATAATTTGCCGCAGGCAGCGCGAGATACTGTATTGTATGTATTTCCAATACTAAGAAGAATAAGCACAGTAAATATTTCTGCGCGTCTTGAGGGGCCGTGTGGCACTCTCATCGGCATGATGTAGCACACGCCTTAAGCAATTAACGTAGATCGGCCCTGGTAAAATCCGTAGTGAGCGTTCGAAAATGCGTGTTTCTCCTCCAACTTCCTTGTTCAGGCGCTGAACGATAATGTTTTCTATTAGCCTGTGTTCAGTAGGCAAAGTGGCTGGCGGGTTGGCGTCTTGACACGCCTAAGAACCGCGACACTCTAATGCATACTGAATAACCTTTACAATGTATTATTCTTATTCTTGTTTAATTAGTATAATCGTAAGGTGTGAACGTCTACTCGACTTTTAATGTTCACTAGCTCAGCACATGGCTCCCATTATTGAAGCCGCGCTCCCCCTACAGACAACCGAAGACAGATTAAATGCGTTTAGCTAAATGTCTGAAATTTGGATAGTTTGAAAATTGAAAATCTAAGCTCTTTTGTTCAAGATTGGCGACATTGCCTGCTGCGGTGCAGAATGCTCTTGCAGCTCGATTAATTATTCTCGCAACTTCAGGATTATGGCACGGGTGAGATTGGGTCGTAGCAAGTTGCTCTGTATGGGCAGAGGGAGGAAAATGGAGACGTGTATTTGGGGTGGTGGAACGATTGGCTAATCCTGGTCAATTACTTTCTGCTAAGCGCCTGCTAACGAAATCTGTGAAGTGCAGTCGGGTTGTCTGAGCTTGCAATCGCCTATTCGCAGTCACTGGTTCTTTGTGCGAGACCGCAGTATGTGCAAATGTATGAAGTCCGAGACAAAGGGAGAATTGGCCTAAGATGTTCTCTTGTTGAAATTTGGTTGTTCGTCAGCGCGGGCGAGATAACGAATGATCACGGCGACACGGCAGTCTAGATGTAAAGTAGAACCGATGACTGGCAGTCAGAGACACAGGTTGCTCGGATGGCTTCGCGTGAATAGAGGTAAACGAATCTACTACATGCATAAATATAAATAATAAACGAAAATAATAAAGCCGAGAGGAACCCGAGAGATCGACGGATATTATCGGCGTTTGTTGGCCTCGACTAAGTAAACCGCGGACCCCGCCTGAAACGACTGACAATACATAGTGTGTTCAAAACGTATCGCGACTTTTGTGTTTTTTTAAAAAATTTCATTTATTCATGAATATCTATTTTGTCCCCTTCAAAGTAATCCCCATGAGATATTATACACTTGTGCCAACGGTTTTTCCAATCTTCGAAGCACTTCAAAAAACCATTTTTTTTTATCTTGTTCAGCTCCTCCTTCGATGCCGTCTTTATCTCGTCAAGCGTAGCGTAACGTCGTCCTTTCATGGGCCTCTTCAGTTTAGGGAACAAGAAAAAGTCACAGGGGGCCAGATCTGGGGAATACGGTGGCTGCGGCATCATTAGTGTGTTGTTTTTGGCCAAAAACTCGCGCACAAGCAACGATGTGTGAGCAGGGGCGTTATCGTGGTGCAAAAGCCAATTTTTGTTCTTCCACAAATCCGGGCGTTTCTGGCGGATTGCTTCGCGCAAATTGCGCATAACTTGCAGGTAATATTCCTTATTGACCGTTCTACCCTGTGGCAAGAACTCATGATCCACCACGCCCCTGCAATCGAAGAAAACTGTCAGCAAAACTTTCACATTCGACCGAACTTGGCGCGCTTTTTTCGGTCTTGGTTCGTGCGGCAGCTTCCATTGAGATGATTGAGCTTTGGTTTCCACGTCATAACCATAAACCCACGATTCGTCACCAGTTATAACCCTCTGGAGCAAATTTGGGTCGTCGCGGACAGAGTCCAACATCTCATTAGCAATGTTCATGCGATGCTGTTTTTGGTCGCAATTGAGCAATTTTGGTACGAATTTCGCGGCGACCCGTCTCATGCCCAAATCATTGATAAAAATCGAATGGCACGAGCCAATCGATATGTTTAGGTCCTCAGCAACTTCTCTAACGGTGATTCGACGATTGGCCAATACCATTTTCTCCACTTCATTAATTTTTTCGTCTGTTGTTGAAGTGCTCGGGCGTCCGGCACGCTCTTCGTCGTTCACAACTTCTCGGCCTTCTGAGAACATTTTGTACCACCGATAAACGTTGCTTCGGTCCAAGGTAGCTTCTCCGTATGCCACAGTCAACATTCGGAATGCATCCGCGCACTTAATTTCGTTTTTCACACAAAATTTGATACAGGTTCTTTGATCAATTTTTTTGAATAGGTAAAAATCGAAGACGATCCAAAACACGTGCAAGCAAAGCAGCTGTCAACAATTAAGTGAACATTCAAAATGGCCGAGCTTGTCGGCATAAGTGAGAGACATGAGTACCAACATAACGCCACAAAAAATCGAAATTCGAATATACGTAACCCGCGAAAATTCAAAAGTCGCGATAACGATTGAACACACCTCGTAGTCTGAGGGACTGATATCAAGAGAGGGGGCCATATATATATATATATATGCATGTATATATATATATATATATATATCTGGAGGCGGTTGCGTCTGCCCAGGCTTGGCTCTACATGAGGGACCACACGTTTGATAACGATACTCGATTCGAATTCATGTTCGCAGCTGCACTTTAATGGCCACCAGATCTTTGGCAAGCCTGTTACAAATCGTTGGTCCGAAATAGCTGTTATCCTTTTATTATTTATATTATATGTATATATATATATATATATATATATATATATATATACATAATCATTATTTATTTATGTGTATTAAGATATACATTTGTGATGTAAGAACATGTGCACAGCCCGCTCGGGGCTTAACTCAAGGCGTTAGGTCCAGGCTTGGGCTGGTCCACCTAGCCAGGGTGCCTCTCACCGAAGCGGCATTCCCTCTCTGAACATCCAATGACAGACGTTGCAGTAAATATTCGCCCGCCCTCTTGTCTCCTGTAGCCAGCACCAATCTTCTCCCGACATCGTTGAGCAGTTTCTTCGTGAGCAGCCCGGGCCCCCCCAATGTCTCGAACGCAAGGGGTGAGAACAAGTGTGGGTAAGCAATACTTGAATACTTTCTGCACTTGGCTGCTTCCGCTAGAGATACCGCGTGTCCAGGGCGGGATGCGCCCGTACCGACCATTGAAGGGGCTAAAGAGTCGGTTACGGTCGCATCCCACACCAGCATTTGGCCCCGCTCAAAGGGAGTCAGGGTCATTCCGTCAGGTCTCCTTCCATCGTCTCTGACTAAGCCGGGAGGCTCTAAAATGCATGGGTAGCCCGCCGACCGTAGCCCTCTGCTAAATGTTTCATTCAAGGCTGAGTGGCGCGCAATTCTGCCTGAACTCTGCGGACAGGAAAGTCCATGGTGACCTAGGGAGTCGACCTCATCACCGCACCTGCACTGGTGTGGGGAGACTAGGTCTACTCCTAACCTCAACCCGACTAGTATTCGTGTAGACTCGTCATCCAGGAGGGTACCAAGTTGAGGGCTCGGGAGGGCGTGCAGCCATGCACCTGCACCGGGCGAGGAAACTGCCTGTAACCTCGCTTTGCTAGTGGCCGTAGTTGTTCGGTCCCACAGACCGCTCCATCGGCCGTCGTTTGCCAGTTCTGACCACGAGCGCTGAAGAGAAGGAGTCTCCGGTAAAGACCCACAGAATGCATTAGCGTCATCCTGAATCTTTTCAAGCGTGGAGTGGAAGCTAGCAATCGCTTGGGGGTCCAGGATAGACTCAACGCCACTAGTGGCCGAATGTAAGGAGGCGATGTGTGCTGCGACTGAAAGAGAAACTGCTTCAGGCAGGCCCAGTCCACCTCTGGCTACCGGTAAGAACGCCTGAACTAGGGAATCGTCTCGCAACCGCAGGTTGAGTATAGATTCCAACGCGAAACCCATCTTCAAGTTAATTTCCTCCAACTGGGCTGATAAGGCTGAACTGTTGGTTCCCCTGAACAGGTAATTCAACCTCGACGCGGAGAAGCATGAACGCAGGAGGTACAACCCCCGGTGAGCGCCCAGCTGGGGAAGACGATTAAAGCCAATTTCAAGTTTTTCCCTCCCGCGTTCGATTGTCGGCCCAATGTGGCGAGCGAACAGGGGTACGCCAAGAAGATCCAAGTCGTCGCCTGTTAGGCGGCAACCTGGAAATAGATTCTGTATAGCGGATATGTCAGCTGTACTTGAGCCGGTTATGTGAACCTCACACTTGACGGGGTTCAGGTCCAAACCGCTGCATGTGGTGAAATTAAGTATCTTCTTTAAGTCTTCACAGACCGTACTAATGTTACCTCCAATAACACCGTCGTCCAAATACCAAAGATTGAGTGGACTTTCAAGTGAGTTAACCAAGTCTTTAACGGCAAGACAAAACAGAGGGGGAGCGAGGGGATCTCCCTGTTGAACCCCAACAGCTGAAGTCAGCAGTGCCGAGGGCAAGACCAAGTGCGATGGAGCACCGTAGGCCAATTTCACTTGATGATAAATAGCAGGGGTCTCATCTCCAACCACTTTCAGCAAATTATCCCTTCTGACGGTGTTGAACGCGTTTTTAAAATCAAGTCTGACTAGCACGGATGGATCGGGCCGAGAATCAATAAAAGCCCTGGTAGCGTGAATCATTATTTCAGCACCCCCCTTGGTGGAGAAACCCAATTGGTGAGGCCCGACCGCTAGGCTGATAACATCTTTAGAGTCCCTTACTGCCAATTTCGCCGCAATCCTGCGTAGTACCGATGAACAAGCGATAGGTCTAAACGAGCCGTCTTTCTTCTTTAGTGCAAACAGCCTCGCTCCGAAGATAAGAGGACACCATCTTGGATGCGGAGCTCCCCATCGCAGTAGATCGATCACCTTTGCTAGGGCCTTGCTAAGTGCGTCGGATGAGCAGCCGAGAGTCGGCGAGAGAAGGTCCTGTAGCAGTCGAGGTCTGATGAAATCCAAACCGGCGCTCGAGCTCTTTGAAAAGGATCCCATCGTATAGCGAATATCCTCGACCGAGGTAGAAGACGGTAAAAGTTGTGAAGGGGGAGGAGACGGCCAACACAAGTCTGGTTGCGCGGGGGGGTGTTTTTCCCGTAGCGACGCTGCGGCGGCTGGTTCATCGACCATAAAGTCGTCAGACAGAAGAAGGCGGGCTGCCCCTGACACGTCTCCGTCCGACAGTTTGGCCAACACGGCCCGCGTGATCGAATTATTTCGCTCAACATTACCACCCGACTCGCCCGCGGTTTGCAGGAGAGCCAAATCTGTAAGTCGAGCACCGCGTCGAAACTCCACCAAGTTCTTCCTAATGACCACTGCCAGAGAGCGTGTATCTCTGCAGCCTATCGGTAACCTTAGCACGACTGGGGCAAAGGAGAAAAGCCCAAGCCAGGCCGCGTCGTCGTTGTCCACGGCAACCTTAACCAACACCTCCGACAGTGCGTCAGCCACCGACTTCCTGACCACCTTGGGCAGGATGCGAACCAACTTCCCATTTTTCATGAAGGCCTGGATGCACTCCGTGAGGTCGGAATTGACTTCGTTCGGGGCCCCGTCATGATGGGGTATCGTGCTTTCGCCCCCATGTTTGACTGTGACATGTCTACGGAGGCCTCGCCTAGCAAAAGTCTGACCACATTGGTGACATGTTACCTTGTTGGGCCCCAGGGGGTTCGGTGTAGTTGCAAGGATCTCTATAGGCGTAAAGCTCGGGCCGGCTCCTTCTGAAGAATCCGACAAAGTGACCGGTGTGGGTTCTGTCACCTTTCTGCCATTGTTATGATCGTCCGTCATTATGATTGCCTGAGGTCGCTAGCAACCGTCAGAAGCGCCAGTAATGGCTGTAGCGCGTTCGTTATTGACTTAATCACTTTTGACAACTCGGACTTTATAGACATTAAGTCCCGGACTAATCCGGATGACCCCTGGGCGACTGGTTTGCGAGGTCCCCGGAGACGAGTGCGTGTCACCTTCGTTCGTGGCTTGGCTCGGGAACGCTGTTTCGGTGCCGCTCTAGGCCGGGGAAGAAGGAGCTGTGGAGTGGTGTCTCCACCAACCGCGATGCCACGAACCACCGAGGCATACGAGTATGTCACCCCCTCCGTCGAGGCAGAAGCTGGTCCAGCGGTACTTGAGCCCTGTAAAGAGGGTGCAGGCACTGCCAGGGCTTCGTTGATTGATGCATCCGGATGAGTAGCACGAACCTGGTGGAGGGTTCTGGCTTCCATCAAAACCCGATTCCTTTCTCTCAGGTAAAATAATCTTGGGCAGCTTGGTGACTTTGCATCGTGGGGTCCCCCACAGTTGACACATTTAGGCGGGTTCAAGCAATCGGCAGCAAGGTGGCCTTCTCTGCCACAGTTGCGACAAGCCTTGGGGAGTGAGCAGTTAGCCGCCATATGGCCAACCCTGGAACAGTTGAAGCAGACTCTGGGCTGGTCGGGTTCTAGAACCACCGCATGCGAGCGATAACCCAGGAACACTGACGCCGGCGGTTGACGATCGAATGTCAAGATAACTTTGGGTAGAGGCTTCTTCTGAGCGCCAGAAGAGACGATCAGTCTTCGGGCAGCTGTAACGCCAACGTTCGATAGCTCCGTTACGATCTCTTCCTCCGTTAGCGATGTGCAGACACCTTGAATCCTGGCCTTGAACAAAGCCAATCCCGGGCAAGAGGCGGTCACCTGGACGCCATCTACGCACGTTAGGCTCGACAGCTTCTGGGCCACATCGATGGAGGAGACGTTAATAAATATACTGCTCTTGTCGCCTGAGATACGACCCTCCGGCACCAGACTGTGGATTGCCTTAAATAAGCGTAACATCGAGCCTTCCTTGAAGTCGACCGGACTCCCGTCAGGCTTCTCCTTGTGTCTGAGGCGAACCCTGAATGCTCCGAATGCTCCTGAGCTGACTTCATTTTTCAGCCGGTCTAACTGCTTTTGCTCCCGCATGACGGTCTTTTTAACTCTCGCGCTTGTAACAACGGTGAAACCATCGTGACCCGAGGGCTCGTCAACCACCGAGTCAGTATCTACACCCTGCCTTCTTCGTTTAACACCCGCGGATTTGTTACTCATCGCGCTAGCAGGCCTCGATATATCATCGACGGCTGTAGGTGCATCGGTGCGAATGTTCGCGATATCCAGGCTAGCGGGAGGTACAACTAGCCGGGCGGGGGCATTTGGGCCCATGATCGCGTTTTACATTCACTCGCAATTGCCTTGTATAGTTATATCACTAAATGTATATATATATGTCACCAATGTGTGTATGTATGTCTCCTTGAATATATATATATATTTATATGTCACCGATAGGTGTATGTATGTCACCTGTATATATATGTCACCAATGTTTTGTATATGTATGTCGCCTTCTGTATATATGTCACCAGTGCCTTGTAGATGTATGTCACCAAGGCAAAGTAATTGTTTACAAACAGTCGTACTGGCGCCAAATGTAGGCGCGTGCAGGCACGCGGAATCAGCCGGTCGCCAGTGCGGCTCCACCGTCTAAATTGACGGAACGAGAGCCGTGTTATGACGTGGCTGTTATGGCACACTAGCAATAAGAAGTACACCACACAGGATGACCGATGAACTGAACAGCACCTCACAGTTAACAAGTGGAACACTTTTCAGTCTTGGACGAAGCGCAAGGTGAAGGCGATCCGACTAGGCCACTGCCAAGTCAAACCGTGGCATACGAGCCAGGTAAAGCTCCACTATTCGTAAGCCACCGAAAACACGTCTGCACACCTCGACGTTCGAACGCCGAAAAAACATCCGTGGACGTTAAATCTTGGCTGGATCTGCCCGAAAACTTTCATATTCGTATCTGTGCGGAAGACACAGCTTATTCGATCTTCGATGTGTACAATCCTAGCAGCCTACAACCAACGTAATATTAACCAAAACACAGACGACGGCTACTACAGCATGTAAAATAGGAATAAAATGCGAAGTTGAACGAGATGCAGTGAACGTCGGCAAGATAATGAAACACAACCCCTTCTAATATTCATCTTTCTGAGAGATAAGCTAGAAGCGCTATTCGTATAACAACCCCTTTCCTAGTGACTCTGCTAGAAATGACAATGTAAACATGTTATATTAATATGATGAACAAGGAAAGACGTTAAGCATCAAACGCATATTAAATACGTGTATTTTTCCGCCAGTGTGATTGGTGCACAGTCAAAATTTGAGTAAAGCAAACTTTGGTGAATAAGGCGATCGCTATAAGGATTAATATGAAGGCGGTTGCCGACGCAATGTCTTTTGACGAGTACAATGGGCCATTGTGTTTGCCAAGAATGCCCTCCTTATCAGTGTGTAGCAGGTGCATCATCAGTGAGCGATACATCACGATCCCGAACACAGAGACAAGCAAGAAACACAAGACAGATCTGGATCTGCTTACAGGGAAACAACCTGAGGTAGAATGATAAGAAAAACTGAAACGTCGTAAATGAGCGCGAACGTTGAGCTAGAAGGATTAAACCTGTTCCTTCTGCCTGTAGTGCCATTAGTGATGATAATTCTTAAACAGCACCATATTTTACTAAGACTTATTGCACCTTACAGGTAAACGCTGTGGCGAAACTATAGTGCTTTATATACAAAGCCCAGCAATACTTTGCTCAGAGAAACTTGTCTAACTGCTTAAAGGGCTCGCAAAGTACAGTCAAAAAATTAATTTGCTTTCGCACACCAATCATGCTCAGCCACTAGCCTCTAAGGCTCTTAAGCACAGCAGCGCCAGGGCAAGTACCCCTTGCTCTGGCGTCAATTCGTCAAGTTGTCTCTTCCACAGAATTATGCATTGCTGCATTTTTGTCTAATGCGTTGGTTCCGATGCTAACATCCCCACAGACGCATACTGTATCTCAGCGTTAACTGATGCGCTCTAATATCTATCGGGAAATGAAATACAATTTTTTCAAGCCAATTCCATATATACTATATCATCACCATAAGTACCTGTGTGGGGTATATGTGTGCAGTGAAATATTTATTTTGTGTCCTGTGCTCGTACGGTTATTGGTTGCTGACGTGGAACACGTATATGTATATGCTGAGCTGTTCCGTTCGGATTTTTCACTAATTTTTGAAGACACATGTCGGAAGCTTTTATTGATGATGACTGCATGACACAACGGAAAGCTTTTATTGAATGCTGAATTGCCCACGTTAGCCCAACAAGCGCATGACTTCATCCCTCCAAAAGGTGGCGTCCTGGCTTCCGAAATAATGGTACTACTAATATATGTTTTCCTTCCAAAGAATCAAATTATTTGCCATTAAGGGAATTTAAAAGGGACCGAAACAGATGGTAATCCGATTGAGCAAGGTCAGAACTATACGCAAGATGTGACAAAATATCCCATCCAAATGCCATTAACCTTTTGGTGATGAGCAAAGATGTGTGTGGTCGTGTAGATGTCAAGCGTCAACGTTAAAATCGCCGTTCCTAAATCGGACAAACTTCTTTTGAACTGTCCTATTTGTTACTGCCTCGCCACCATATAGCTTATATGTCTAAGTTTCAACTTGGGTGCATTATTTCCTTTCCGGAAATGTTTATTGAATGTCGAAAATGCACATTTGACTCTTCTATCTTCATTCGAGCGTTTTGATTGATTGATTGATTGACGCGGGTCTGTGGCGTACACAATTACCCGAACGAACTTATAGAAAAAAAAATATAGGTATATATATATATATATATATATATATATATATATATATATATATTGCGCGTAACAAGAGCAGACTCAACCTTTGAACGGCGACCCAAGCCGACGGCTGCAAAAATAATATTTATAATTCTCTCTTTCTC
The DNA here is from genome assembly GCA_003439945.1 of Dermanyssus gallinae. Lineage (NCBI taxonomy): Eukaryota > Metazoa > Arthropoda > Arachnida > Mesostigmata > Dermanyssidae > Dermanyssus > Dermanyssus gallinae. Next base: position 73,990 of record QVRM01004190.1, on the reverse strand, counting down.
CCTTTGTCTCTGCCTGCCCAAGCTTACGCTGCCGTACTAATGCGCGCGGTGTCTTGGCTTGTGTGCCGTCTAATCGATCGCTCGATTGATTAGCAAAGCGAACTACCTGGCTAACGAAACCTGAATGGAGCAAACAGCGGATGGCCTAGTCCTTCACCATGTGCGTACCACCGTACGGGCTAATAAAAATAATAGTTATCAAAGCGTCAGAATAATTAGAATGGTAGCAGCCTGCGTGCTGCGGCTTAGATCACTGAATCCTAGCTAGCGTGACCTATTGGGTGCGTTGGTTGGAGCCACTGTAACTAACCAACGAAGCGAATCGGCGGTCAGACTAACAATCTCTAGAGAATGACAGCAGCGGAACACCGTTCGAAACAAGCATCCGAGGCAATCGACAGGGCAACGAGACGACTCGTAAACCAGACGGTTCCCTGTGACCGCTAGCACTGATTAGAGCCAAGAGCTTCCAATTCTCCAGCGGGTTGACTGCAGCAGTTTAGCCTGCAGAGTGCAGGCTGCTACAGTTTGGCCAACGACCCACTTGATTAAATCAATCTAGGGAAGAGTTGGCTCCCGGTGGCGGACATGAAGTCCTTTTTTGTGTAGGTCTATATATGTTTGCATACATAAGCCTATACGATATATATTTATATATATATATATATATTTTTTTTGTCTAAGCTACCGCAAAAGCAATTGTGTTGCAAGATTTCATTGTGATTTTGTTGTGTGTTGTATTATGATTGCGTCTCTGAGAGTAGGCGCGTGCGTAAGCATTTGACTGGTGAAACTATCTGCTTGCAGACACTCCGGTTGTGTCTCTGAGCAATCGAACCCCATTTCGGCTCTCCGGTGACTGGAGCAGCATCACCGCATAGTACAGGGCTACATCTAGTCATAATTGCAAAACTTACGTTGCACTGAAGCTCGTCATGAGCCGTCCAAACGTTAACGTCACCAACTGTTAGTCAGCTGTCCCCGGTTAAATTACATCTGCACTTTTTTTGTGATGTATTTAACATGAAGTAGGAGTGCTGGCGGCAACATGGCGCAACGACCTCTAGACTTACCAATTGTGCTACCGCACAGCCTGCACATAAACAGGGTACGTGGCGGCGACCCCGGTCATTGATCGCGCGGTAGCCCTCCGGGTACTGTGGTAGCACCAGTCACACGCTTTGGGCTAGCTGAGTCCTACCTTGCGAAACCCTCCATACAGCGGTGGACCAATGTAACATTGGTTCGAAGCGCGAGAAACCCGCGCCAACGAGGTTGGCGCACAAGAAGTGGAGACAAATACAAACAGGCTTATACGTGTGGTAATCCCGTAGAAACTAACAACACCACGCGTGCCTGAAGCTGATGTACCTGGCCCCAGGTTTGCAAGAAGTGTTCTTACTTGTTGTACATTGGCTAGTTATATAATGCACTTATTAAACAATTCATATAAAAATTCTTATATATCGGCATTTTTATGGATACATATCACGCAGCGAGCTGCCAGACGCAACGACGGTTTTTGCACTTTTTCGCCCGGTGGGACGGTTGCTGAAGTGTTCAAATTGTATATAATGATGACTGTATTGTAATTATGTACCATCTTGAAATGCAAAGCTATTGCGAAATAAACAATATGTATGTAATTTTTATGGATATCTTGGAGTTGTTTAAAGTCACCATAGATTCATTTATGCAAGACGCAAACTGTATGGGAGAACCAAAAAAAGCTTTAAAACAACAAATGTTCCAAACAAATCATTATTTTTTCAACATACGAGGACTACATACTATACGAAAAGTTTAATGATAATAGTATTAATAACAAACCGCGCACAGTTACTGATTGGTTTATACTTCAGCATTGCCATTATAGCAATCACGAGAATTACAGGACTGTTGAGAATGACTTTTGAAGAGTGCTTGAGGACACTAATCGAAATCGGTCAAGCTAACGACTAACATTCAATAATAATGTTATATTAGACACAGCAACAAAAAAAACAATATTTGCAAGAACCCAAACAACTGAACGCAATTAAGTTACCCTTTCTAGAATTAGCCACCTTAATTCTTTAGGCAGAACGCGCACAACGCGACACATTGCAACAACAACAACCATTGTTGTTGTTAACATTGATGTCGTAGCTGTTGCTGCCGCAACTGTTGTTGCTTTTACTTGGTTGTTGTTGTTCAATGTTGCTGCTCTTTTTTCGATTGTTTCTGCTCATTGTTGCTGCTGTTTTTCCAATTGTTTCTGCTCAATGTTGCTGCTTTTACGCTTGTTGCTGAAAATGCGCACACATGTGCATTTGCATTTGTAAGTCGTGTACACGCACGAGATCATGGCCTCGTCATTTGTTACAACTGCTACAACTGGAGGTGGACCAGTCATCGTCATGCAGCGTAGGGCTTGTTCGAACAGAAACATAGTCTCTCTTCGTGCGGCCAATCGTCGTGTGCAACAAAACAACACTGGCGAGTATACATATATGTATGAAAAACGACACACTTCGACGTTTACATTGAATTCTTCTCTTAGCTAGCCGTAGGTGACGATTCGTCAGGTGGACGTACCGTTGTTCTCCTGTTCGGGGCTCCGTGTTGTTTCACTTGTTACGGCACGCATGGCCATACAACGAGGGAGAATTCGCAGAGCAGCAGAATGCAGAAGGAACCACCTTTGCCAGCCGGCGTTGGACGGGCGGCGTGTATGGGAGTAAGTAATCCTTTCTCTGACCACTTGCCGCGGTCAATTACACGAACCCGGTTCAATGTGTACACTGTCGCCGTGCCCACGTCTGAGGTCCACACGCTGCAATAAGTTCGAGTAGGGTCAGGAGAGATGAATACTGCGTGGTGCTCTCCTCTGGAAGGGTAAACGTCGCTGTATTCTATTTCCCACCCACATTCGATTCTGCGGAGATTGCTGAGACGGTAAGCTTTGGACTTTCAGAGTTAAACCTGACCATGCCAACTATCGTCGGCGGTGATTTCAATGCCAGAATCGATTGTGGGGCCAACGATGATAAAGGCGAAGTGCTGCTTCAGGTGATGGAAAATATTGGTCTAAGATGTGCAAACGCGCGCGAAGACTATACATATTTAAGTCACAATGGAAACAGCACCATCGACCTGTTGTTTCACAACCTTGTCAGCCGTGAAATTGAAAGCTTCGATGTTCTCGATGAAGCGGCCCGAAAACACCAACCAGTGTTGGCCGTTGTCGATGTTCCCGGTATTTGGCGAGACCGACATAATCCGCCGCGCTGGTCTGCAATGAGACGGATTAATCTATCTCTTTTGGACAGAGCGGTGAGCGGTCTTGAGGTAAGCCCTGACATCGATACCACCTGTGACCAGCTGGAGAGGACGATGAGAAGTGCAGTGAAGTGGAAAAGGTTATGGCAGAAGAGATTACGCCCGTGGTACTCTCGAGCCTGCTACCTAGCCCACGCTGAAGTGCTCGAACTCCTGCGCCAAGCAAGAGCCAAAGCACCATCCTCACTGCAAGCCAGGCGGGACTACTTTGAGCGTAGAAAGGCCTATATAAGACTCTGCTATGATCATAAAAGGGAGCACGCGAGGCGGGAGGAACGACGGCTGCTTGAAAGAGCAGAACGAGAGCCCTCAGCTTACATCGTGCGACCTCGTAGGGCGGAGAATCCTCTTAGTGACGGACAGGTAAAGAGCCACCTAACTAATCTCTTATTCAATCGTGACGTTGCGGCCGTATCTCCAATCGTACAGCATCCGCTTACATTGGAACAGCACAATATGAATCTGCCTTTCGGGGTGGAGGAGGTGTGCCAGGTCGTACGGTCACTCCCGAGGTGAAAGAGCTCAGTGCCCGATCAGGTCTGCTATGAGCATGGATCCAGTCACTCCCTCTCTTAGCAGAAACTCTTTGTGATTTCTTTAATGAAATTATAAAGAGAGGGCGGATGCCTACCCTTAAACAGAAGAGAAAGTCTGGCATTTCGCCAGGCTTTCTCTTCTGTTTAAGGGTAGGCATGGTGATGACCATCAGGATCCAAATCTCTACCGTGGTGTGGCGTCAGAACGCACATTGAAGAAGATTTTCTGTAAGTTGAATATTCGGCGGATTGAGCACGTGGCTGAAGAGGCCCTTCCACCGAAGCAATTCGGCTTTAAGAAAGGCCGAGGCACCCGTGATGCAATCCACGTTCTCCAGTCAGAAATCGAGCAAGCTGTGGCACAACCCAGAGGTCATATGTATGCAGTCTTTATTGAATGCGTCAAGGCCTTTGACAAAGCCCCTCGCTATCTGCTGGTTGAAGCATTCCAACGAGCAGGAGTGGGTGGCTCTCTCCTGAGTGTAATAGCGAGTTTCTTTGAGGAGGACACCTTGTTGGTAGAGATTCATGCTTAAGATTGTTCCGAGGCTGATGTATGGCCTTGACAGGGTGTGAAACCACCTCACACTGGCGAATTTTAGCCAGCTTGAGAGGTGTTTCTCATTTTATATGAAGCAAGTGCTTTGCTTGCCTATTCGAGCAAGGAGCCGCTTTGTGTATCTCATGTCAGGTTGTCCACCGGCTACTGAAACAATCTGACTAAGGCTGAAGATGCCGCGTACTGTACCATACGAATGTTTCATTTCTGAATGGGAAGCTAAAGTTGAACAGGCCAGACAGGAGGTCGGTGGTTTGGACGTTTTCAATGCCGTGCACCTTTGGTCTGGTCCTGTATGTGACAGTCGCCACGTATACACCAGGTACATAGTGCAAGGTTATCACCTGGTATGTTTAAACGCAGCCTTTCACGAGGAGTACGAGTTGTGCACCTGCCGGTTCTGCCTGCATAAGTATTATTTCAAAATTAATTTTTATTATTGTTTGTTTTTTTTTTTTAATTAGAGGTGTGCCAAGTACCATGCAGTGGAATGCACAGCGCTGGACAAAACATCGTTGCACTACTAGACTAATAGAGTATTATGAAGAAACATCTTGAACTGCATATTATACTCAATCTAAGTGAAATAAATATAATTGAAAAAATAAATAAATTCAAGTACTGCACCTTGCGGCTGTGATCTGTAGCAGCGTTTTCCTGACGCAGCTGTGCCCACTGACAACATCACAGTATACCCATCACGGATAACTGGCCAGCCTTCATACGCTCGTAGAGTTCAGGCAATTTCGCAACCACCCGAAGACTCCACTATGCAACTACTCTCACCTTACTCCACATTGCTTAAAGAAAATTGAAAGTTTTGCACCACGGACTCTGCGGCTCAAGCTGACTCTTGCTGCAAGATTTTCTCGATCCAAGCCTTCTGCTAAACGCAAACCTAACGGCAATTAAACATTTACTTATGGAACTGCATTTTGTAGCGCTTACGTTATCGGCAAATAAACACAATTGAAAATAGATTAATCAAACAACGAAGCAGAAAATCTGTCTTCATTAACGAAATCCAAGGAGATATTTGTACAAACAATTTACATAAAAGGTAACCACAGTGTCGCTCTCTGTCAGGCCTTATTCCTTTCACATTTTGGAAGCGACGTAGAACAGTCTACTATGAAATTTCCCGAAAAAGACGTCTTGGGCGCTGCTAGGCTCATTGGCTCCACGGACTCTGTAACGCCTGGTATCAGAATCAGGCGTTGTCATCGGGCGGATAAATTCGCCGGCCTGTGATGACCTTGGTTAGCTCAAATCAACAAGTGCGCCTCTACTTTCCGTTACGTCCAAGGAACAATGCGGATAGGTCCTCCTTGACGTTCTGCCAAAAATGCAGGTTGATCAGAAGTCGCGAATTGAAGATACTGTTGAGTCCCGTGCGCTCCAAAGGCTTCACGCCTTCGGTGGTAAGAAAATTGATATATATGTATATAATACACGGTGTTAAGAAAATCGATAACACGAATTGTAGAGTTCGTTAAGGCAAGTATTTTTTCCCCAATGGAACGTGGTCTCCAAGTAGTCTTGTTTTGGAACGAGAGTTAAATTACTACAATTTGTGACACTGGTGTTTTTGCTGTACATAGGAGCATAAAGTGTGCTGTTGTGAGACAACTAGTTCTCCCATACCAAAACTAGCATATAGTCGTGTTCGTAAGATAATTCTGCATAAATGGCCTAGAGTGATTTATCTGAGGTATGTAGGTCATTTATGCATGCACTCAATCTCGATTACTCCACAATCACGGTCCGCATTGTCATGTAGTTGTTACTGAAATAATCGTCACGAATACGCATTTGCTTGAAAGTATTTTGAGCGCTGTGAATGAACGTAGGGTCATGATTTGGAAGTACTGGGCCTGAAGGCTAATAAAATAATTTTATTTTTGCTCTTTTTGTGCTCCTATGTCGGGTAACAACACCAGTGTCACCGATTTTAGTAATATCACTCTCGGCTCGAAACGAGACCTCTTAGAGACCATATTCTATCTGTCAGGGCCTAACTGGGTTGCTGGGAGAAAAACACGAATATTGACCATTACGGCTGAGGTTTTATTCCATCTGACTCCTTTGCTATGTCGGTACAGCACCGCCTGTCCGGCCTGTCTCAGTACACTGTGTTCCTTCTTTGACCGCGTATCAACACTAACTGTCTTCATTCATTGTAGTGTTGTCCGTTATAACGGCCTCAGATTCAAACCCGCCGCTGTTTCTCCCGCCGTAACGCGTTCTCCGCTAGGTGCGCCGCTACTAGCAACTGTCGCTAAGCTGTCTGTCTCAACCTACGATGCCACTCTACAGTCTTACATATTGGATTTTTTTTTTAACGAGTTCCGCAATCTCTTATATTGCTCTTCAAATTTTTCTGGGACAGAGTCGTTTATGCATGCGCAAATCTTAATTGCTCCAAATTTACGGTTCATATTTTCATATTTTTTAACGTTCTTACAACTACATTTCAGACGCTTGTAGTAAGTTAACTTGCCTGGGGCACGATGTCGTCCAAATGCATATATCATCATCGCGTTCTCGCTACTGGATTTATATAGGCTTTCTCCAGCAGAGGTATGTAGCAGCAGGGCAATGACAACCACGTCCAACAAATACAACCAGCAAGGCCGGGGCTCGAACTTGCGATTGTTTTGCTCACCATGGTTGCTATCATAACGCTCTGTTTTGAACGGTGCGTTAACCGCCTAAGCCACCGCCGCTATGAATATATTTGATACCAAAGTGATCGTCATGAAATGCGCATTTGCCTAAATGTGTAGCGTTGAGCGCTGCGAATATCCTCAGAGTTATGATTTTGAGGTATTTGGCGTAAAGGCTAAAAGAATAACTCAATTTTTGCAAATCCTCTTCTAAACGACTATGCCGCATTTTCTCATCTCAGCGTTGTGTTCTTTGAAAGAAGCAGAATTTTCTCACAGACACGACAATGCTTAGTTTTTTTTAATAGGAGAACTATTAGGGCTACAAAAGTCTTTTCGGTTTTGGCGCTATAGAGAAAACACATATATAGGAGACACGGAAGGTCTTATTTATTGATTTATATATTCTCCGCCGGAAGATACAACCTTTGCCCAACGATTTACAAGGTTTTCGGTTCCTAAATAATCTTCCAAATTTCCAAAAATTCCAAAATATTCTTCCAGTCCAGAAGGCACGTGTTCGAAAGAAGTGAATTTTTTACCACTTAAATAAAATTGCATCGATATGAATAGGTGGTAATCAGATGGTCCTAAGTCGGGGGAATACGGTGGATGTTCCAAAAGTTCCCATTTTAGCTGGGAAATTTTCGAAAGAGTCTCCCTACTCACGTGGGGCCTTGCGTTGTCTTGGTGTAACAGGACACCCTTCCTAGAAATTAGTGCAGGGCACGACTGCTTTAATTATTCGTATTATTGTCTGCACAACAGGCATCTCCAAACGATTTTAACAACGGTTTGTGAGCCTGCGTTGCACTCAGTCCATTTTTAAACTCATGGAGTAAAATCGCCCGAATTTGGCATTTTTTTACCTCCATTTTGCAGCACTTTTACGAACAAACGGCTAAACAGATTTCAAAATGGTTGAGACCAGCAGATTCCCCGCTCTTTATCACATGAAAACAACAAAGAGTGAGCCAATGATCTATGCCTAGGCGCCGGGGTGGGCGCTGTGAAAGTCGCGCAAGCGCCAATTCGAAAAGACTTTTTTGTAGACCCTATAGTTGTTTCGCCACCGCATATTTGATGCTCCTATGTCGGGTTAGAACACCAATGTCACATGCTGTAGTACTTTAACTTTGACTGCGAAACAAGACTTCTTAAAGACCATGTTCCATTGAAAAACATATTTGCTTTAACGAGCTCTACAATCCTTATTATCGATTCACAAATTTTCTTTACACCATATATATATATATATATATATTTAAATTTTTGTCTGATAGCGAACTAAAACTATTTGACTATATATAATTTGGAGCGTTTTCGTCGTCTGTTCTGAAAGATAAATACAAGCTAGCTTCTAGAAACTATACTCCTCGTACACTCAATGTATAATGTCTTTATCGCTCCCTATCGCTCCCACCTATGGCCGTGGAGCCTTTAGAGCTCAATACATTGTTTCACAAAATCAGTCATCGGTACCGCTTCACTAGGGTTTTTTTACGGCACTATCAACGGCGTGCAATAGAAACAATAAACTTCTTGCAACAAAAGCCCAATAGTTAGTCTTGCATGCACCGAATTGTTTTATAGCCTTGTAACGCAACAACCGTTTCCGTAATAAATAACGCCCAATCACCTTCGATGCAAACACCTATACGCAGAATAGAATAAAACCGTTTTTATTTTCAAAATAGGGAAGACCGTATATGTTGTAAGGGTTCATTGTGACTGCATGTGCCCTTACCGCCAGAAGTTTTATCTGAGTAAACATATAGCGAACATTTCGTTCTAGTTGTTCCCCGGACCTTCCGCTCGTGCAAGGCCGTCGCTGCTCTGCCAGACAAACATACTAGTCATTTCGTCCGAGCCAATATATTTACTCGGAGGACCTCACAACCTTAATGGGCTCTCTTTGGCTGAGCCACCAACTATGTGATAGCGGTAGACTGTAGCAGCAAGATAATAGGGCAGTACTTACACCGGAGGACACGAAGCTGGGCTCTACGACGGCGCAATAAACACAATTACGATGATCCTAGCGTGCAAAAAAGCAGCTAAAAGATTGCACCAAAAATAGAATGATCATACGGCCGGTTCAACGGAAGGGTTCATTGCTACCTTCTCTCACGGTTCTTGATGCCATGCGATGGCTTTTCGTGTGATTAGCTTAGCTAGCTGCCCGCATACTACTAAGCAGATTCTCAGCAACAACTACACCAACAACAACACCGACAACAACACCAACAACTACCACAACAACAACAGCAACAACAGCAACAACAACAACAACAACAGCAGCAACACCAACAACAGCAGCAACACCAACAACAACAGGGTCTGCTCTGCTCACTGACAACCAAAAGCAGTGACGACAGTGCAGTGGGCTGACGGCCGGAGGCACGGATCGCGCGAACGAGTAACACAGTCACAAACTGGGCTGGGCCGAAACCCATCGTTTGGATAAATATCGGAGTCCAGCTCGGTGGCGGGGGCGAGGGTAATTCAGCCTCCTCCATCTAGTGAGCCCCGTACAAACAGTAAATACCAAGCACCAATAACAACAAGACCAATTTAGTGAGGACACTGTTGCAGCAGCCCATTGCCACTCGCCGCTTGTTGCGGTCGCCTATGCAACACTGCTATCGCGTGACTTCCGCTATTGCTTCTCGTGCGACGGGTCTTCCTCGTATCGCCCCCCAGCCAGCCAGCCGCTTAGACTCAATTCTCTCTCTCTCAATGGCAGACACGTTGGGAACGGAAATTGTATACTACTCCGCCTTTGTTCTCGTATTCGCTTTGCTTCTCGTCTGTCCCAATCTGCGAATGGAACGAAAGCGACTAAGCTGGGATCGGTCGCTAATTCGAGCAGCGTTCTCTTGAAAGCTTCTTCTTCAGCGAACTAACGGCTACGTAGCGGCGTGTTGAGAATGTGACTCTATGCTTCAACATTCTGATCGTGCTTTAAAGCTTTTTGAATTGTCACGCTCGAATGTTGGGGGGGGGGTAGTCACCGTAATTAACATGGAACTACTACTGTATGAACAAAATATACCTAAGACCAATGTAATGTGCGATGCGATCTTTAGAGTGATATTACTACAATTCGTGATACTGGTGGTGATTTAGGAGCGCAATGTGCAATTGTGAGACAACCGCTTCTTCTATACAAAAACAAAGCATATCGTCGTGTTCGTGGGAAAATGGTGGCTTTTTTAAGAAACATATGCTGCCGGAGAGAAGATGCGACAGTGTCGCTTAGAAGAGCATTCGCCAAAAATGAGCTTTTACGCTCAATATCTTAAAAACATAACTCTACTACCATTCACAGCGCTCAAACATCATTGAATACATACCGCAATAATTAGCTTCTCCATCAGATAAATCCCTTTAAGAAATTTATGCATGCACTCAGTTTCGACATGTCCGCCGAAAAATCTTAATTACTCCGCAATCACAGCTTGCATTGTCATACATTTGATAGCAACATCATCGTCATAAAATGCGCAATTTGATATATTATGTTGTCTTGCAATTTTCACATTTTGCGCGCGTAGGTCGGGCAATAACACCAGAGGCACGGATTTTAGTCATGCCACTCTCACTCCGGAACAGGACATCTTGGAAACCATGTTTTATTACAAAAAATATTTGTTTTATTGAGCTATACAATATAGCATATATACAATAGCACTCAAAATGTTTTTGAGCAACCCTGTATATATATATATATACATAGCATTAGCACCTCCTACCCCTACATTGCACATATAACATGTTGCCCCTCCCGTGAGAAACCCAGAATATAGGCAAGCTACTCCAAGTAGGGAATCAATTTTAGAGCAACGTTTCTGATTCATGTAGTTCACCTCAGACGCAGATAGAGCTACTGTGCCATATTCAAGCTTTTAAGAATAATGAGTAACAAACGTTTGCAACGGAATAAATACAACGTGGCATAACTAATATTTATCAATTTTTGTGTATTACACGTACATGACAGATGTGCAACTCGATACAATGATAAACATGCTAACATCACACACGCAGTGAGGGAAGGTAACTTATTTCCTATTGCAACAGTGTTGTTCGCAACACTCTTCATTTATGGGAACCAACCCACGTATTTTAATACGCCCACGTACGTTAAATGAGTCCACAGATTTGTTCTTGTATCGCTGTCGCTGTGCGCATTTCAAATACGTCAGACCTGCCAAAGGCTTGATGCTTTTACATCAATACAACATTTTTGTAAAATTTGAAGAGCTTGTCATTATGGCTTATTAGACTCGATCAACAGAAGACAGTTGTTGTAATGCCATGTCAATATGTTTGCATATATAGAAAAATAAATCTATGTATTAGTACTTCTTCAATATATATATATATATATATATATATATATATATATAACATGCGGTAATCAAGTGGACATTCAGTACACTAAAGCAGCAGAAGACGCGACAATACGATAGAGATCAACGTATGCGTCGTATGTGTAAGAGCATATATAAACCTTGGTGGCTACTACCCAATAGGGTTTAACGCAGCAAACTCACTAACTAATGACAGAGAATGGGTTAAACATTTTACAAGCCTCTGTGAGGGAGCTCGACAGGGAAGGGCCTGACGGCCTCGTAGTTTTCACGGAGGATGGAGTTAGGCAAGCAATCAGGGTAAAAGTCGGCAGGACTAGACCGAATTGTTTACGAGCGTATAAAATCAAGCATATATCATATGTGTCCAGTTTTAATAATGATTTACAACGATTACGCCGTAACAGAGGCAAAGTACCAGACGAAAGCAGAAAAAGTTGTGCCAATTTACAGGCGAAAGTGAGGCGCTAATTGTGTTAGGACGCTACGATAGTACAAGGGAACCTTGCCCAATGAGCAACACGGTTCTTTTGTGGGACAAGTAATGGAATTTGCGGTCAAGTTTGTGCTAAAACATGTGGAAGAACGACATGTTTTAGCACATGTCGTTCTTCCACATGTTTTAGCACATGTGGAAGCTTTCAGAAAAATCAAACATTATTATGTGGAACCATATGGCTTTCTTTAAGAATGTATTAAATGCAGTTACGCACTATTGCTACGAGTCTATATCTCAAGCAGTGTAAGACTTAACTATCTGATAGCCCAAGCCTTCATAGAACAGTACTATGAGCTATTAAAAGAAGTGGCGAGCGCTCCTTCAGACCAATTAGCTGGTGTTCCCTACTGGTTTCCGCGCGTGTACAACACCAGCAAGACCGTTTTCTTTCGAGCTTCGCTTCTCTACGGCTGCTCCTCATGTTGTGGGACTCGCTCCCTGCTCCATTTCTTTCGAACGTGCCTGCTTGTCGTTAATCGCGCAGCCTCCCAGGCCGTAGCAGTGTACGACTTGGAGTGTCCTCACGTGCCTTTTGCCAGAACACGCATATTTCCGACGGAGCCTTTCCAATTAGAGACAAGTACGAGTGACAGTTTCCGTGTCCTGTGAGGATCTAGGTGACGTATTAGATAAAATCACCTTCTAGTCTCTTTGGCCATTCCTCAATATCTGGCAGCAGTCTCCGCAAGGATTCTCTAAGACCCCCCGGGGGGATGGCGTCGCACTCAGCCTGCCATTTTTCAATTGTTGCATTCCTCTCTCTGCCGTTTGCGCGAAAGCGCCCTCGTGTAGGTCCAGGGGCTAGGGATATTCCGCAGGATCTTGGCAATTATACACTGCTGCCGCTGCCTTTTTATATGGCAGAGGCCACTCATTATTGTGTCCAGTGTGACCCGGATTTAGCGGGATTCCTTTACCATTTTAATGTGCTTTTTTTCGGGGCCAGTTTAAGTCCTGCTGCGTTCATCCACTCTGACGGCAGGTATACAGCTTTGTTCATATTTAGTTCAAACTCGTCGGCAATTTTAGCCTTCAACACTATCGCGAGATCGTCGGCGGAGGTAACTGTGTTCACTTCTTAGTAAAGACCTATCAGCCATGAGACGTCGTCGTAAGCTAAGTTCCAGAGAAGCGGGCTAAGTATGCCCTCCTGAAGGACCTCGACTGTCATTTGTAGTTGACAACTGTCCGTGCCTTGAGGTAGCCGGAAATTACTTTTTACCGGAAACGAAAGAACCTTTTTGTACCCTTTGCACCAACGACAACTGTCTTATTTATTCTCATGGCTTGTTACACATCGTAGCCTGCCCGCGCATTTAATGGCTTTCCGCGTCTTCACTAAGGGGATGGCGGCATCTTCTATTTGGTGCCATTTCTTTGGCATCGCCGCTAACCGAGCATCGGTTGACGGCAACAGCAAAGTTATACCGGCGCTGCTGGACGTCTGCTTTTATTCTACAGCAATAATAAAATATATTACGTACTTGACTGCTTGAAATTCAAAGTATCACATAGCTGGCGCGTGTGACCATATAAGCTCAGCCTAATATTATACACACCAGGAAAAATACTACCAATTCAACGAGGAAATAGGGTTTGATTTAATTACGAATTACATTAATGCTGCAATTGCAAACAGCTGCGATTGTTTACAGTTCTTACTTTTTCGCTTTTACTTTTTAAAGTCAATCTACGTTATCCGTCCTGAGGCGGGTGCTTAAGACGCGCAGACTTATTCTGCTTAGTTAGGGCACTAAAACGCTCTAGTTCAGCTAATTAGAGCGTTTTAGTGGCCGCGAAAGGGCATCTCGCTATACTTGACGCGATTATTTAATCTTACCTTAACCAGCGGGGGCTCACGTATGGGGCCACGTACGGGGGGCGGTGGGGGGGTTGCAAGGGTTCCACAAGTCTCTGTCTTAAACAAACTCCTGTAGAACCTTACTTAAGATGGGGATCTAAGAAATCTATAGCCTCCCAGAAGGTGTGAAGACACTGGCTTACGCAATACGCAAATGATCTCGCGTTACTGGCCTCTGCAAGGCAGGAGCAAACTTTAGAGCGGGCGGCCAACGAGGTACTGCTTAAAATATCCGCCTGGATGAAGAGTCACCATCTGGAAATGGCCCCACAAAAGACAGAGGCTATATACCTCACGGGGCGAAAGAGAAAGCAGGGTGTCGATATATCTTCTACGAGCACGCGATCACTGCCAAACAAGTAGTTGAAGTTGAAGATAATCCTAGGCAGGGGTCTTACGGTATCAGCCTACCTAAGGCATGTTGTCCAGAACTGAGTCTTCCAAAACCAAGCAAGAATCGTGCCTAGATGAAGGGGAGCCTCCGAGGCTAAGTGCCGCCTGCCGGCCATAGTGGCAGAATCCATTGCCCTGTATGCCTAACCGATCTGGACAAAAGGGGCACTTAAAACGGAGCAAAACCGGCAAGCATTCCGCCCGGTAGAGCGACCAATGGATATTCATGTGAGCAGGGCGTATAAAACGACGTTTATGGCAACCCTACCTGTCCTCATCTAGGTGGTACTGTGGAACCTGCTGACAGGCGAGTAACGCGAGCGGTTACTTGAGGGGATTATAGATCTAACCACAGCAGGAGAACCCACCGTAGATACCTAACAGGACGAGTGGATCACCTCGATAGCTCTGGCCCAGCTACCGGTCTATGAAGCAATGCGAAAAACAGTCCCGCGGACGTTAAATCTTGGTTAAGGGTGAGCCCGAAAACTTTGCTTACAGTTACCGGTTTGGAGAACTCTCGGACCACGCCACTCAAATCCTGACGGACACGGACAGCTTAAGGTGTACATGGAGATGACAAACAAAGCCATAGAATATAGGACTCCCCCCCGCACGCGTCCAAGTACTGTCATGCAATGTCGAGCCTGAGCGGATTGGAAGGATATCGGTTTTAGCGCGCTTGCCGAGTCCTGTATTAGTCTAGCTGATAGATGCATCACATATTTCCGAGATCTTCGTAAAAATAGAAAGGTTGCAGTATGTTGTTTCATTTATTTACGAATATTTGCAAGGAGGATATAGTAACTTAAACCTCCTACAGTAACGATTGTGTTGGCAAAAAGTTGCAGCCCAAATGAAATGACCTTTTGTTGATCTCTATGCGAGAGTCAATTTAGGAAGACTAGTGTACCCATCATTGACGGGGTAATAGGTGTGACTTTAAATTATCCTTAAAGTTGTTCAAGGATTTTCAAACAACGCAAACTTACCGGAAGAGTTTTCCACTCTCTAACAGCTTGAACGCCAAAAGCTTGGCTACCTTTGCTGCTTCGATGCATGCGGATCTTTAGTGTGACCGTGTTAGATGCCCTGGTCTCCCTCGTCCCTTCAAGGCGATCGAGTTCTAGTATCTTCGACCCAATCCGATCGATATTCTTAAAAATCACTATCAGGGTTAAATAGCGCATGGTATTTTCTGTATCTAATGTATTGTGTTGTTTCCTCTCTCGACTGGCCGATCTCCAAAACATACGAAGAATTAGAGACATATGCTCTGGAACCTGGCTTACGACGGGGTGCTCAAGATCGATAATTTCTCGAATGGGTTGGAGACGTTGTCGAGCTCGCACTTATAATAACGGCCAAGGCCGAGACAGCCCTAGAGAGCGCCGCTAATGAAGCGGACGGCCCAGCGGACGCTGACGATCAGGGTAGCACATACTGGACAGGTTTTTCCGAAGCCTTCCTGGTCCTAGCCAAAATTCTGCCATGGAACCTACTAACGGGAGAAAAATGCAAGCGCTTTCTAGACGAAGATTTGGACCTGACCATGGCCTGAACTGCCACCACCGCATCCTGGCAGAAGAAATGAGCGGAAGTAAGACTCGGGGTGGCAATGGTGGCCTCCGAAACCCCCAAAAGCCGGCTCCACGCAGCGGCTGTGCACGCATCAAACGGGTCCTCGGCTGTATATCGAACCACCTCGTCTGCCTACCCTACTGGAGCAGACCGAGGAGTGCACTTCTCTTTTATCACCATAGATAAGGTGGCCATTTACTCAATATACATCTCCCCGAACGTTTCTACCGAGGTTTTTAAAGAGTTCTTAGAAGAATTGACAACATCGATCATAAAACAAAACCACCGCCAAGTCGTAATTGGGGGTGATTTTAACGCAGCTCACCGACAGTGGGGGAGCAACAGGATATCCCCGCGAGGGGCGGCGCTGGTAGACTGGGCATCGGAACACGACCTGCATCTAGTCAACGTTCCAGGCACCACTTTTAGAAGAGGAAACCAAGAATCAACCTTGGACCTTACTTTTTGTTCTGAGACCCTATTGCCCAGGTTGACAGGGTGGACTATACACGACGACGGCGAAAACCTTTCGGACCACTTCTACATTACGTTCTGCCTCAAAGTGGCGCCATCTTGTCCTAAAACCCGCAGGATGCGCCTAAGAATAAATTTCGAGACATTACAGCAGGAAATTGAGTCTCGTTGCGCTCGACTGCGTAATGTGGAACCACGCACGGTGTCGACTATGCTAGAGGAGGCTTGTAGAGCAGCAAGCCGCCCCTTGCACCCCGCACTGGCTCGGCGAACCCCCAATTACTGGTGGAATAGGCTAGTAGCCGAGGCACGGAAGAAATGCCATAAAATCAGGCGCATATGTACTCGGCGGCACGCTCGGCACCAAGCAAACCTTCAAGCGCTATGGGAAAATTACAGAGAAGCTCGTCGCGCGCTGGTACGGGAAATCAAAAAGAGTAAGGCTGAGTGCTGGCAAAGACTCCGTAACGATATCCAGAACAACCCCTGGGGGCAAGGTTATAAAATAGCCCGACACAAATTGAGGCACGCACAACCACCGCTGCCTCCCGACCTCGCTCAAAAAGTCATCGGCGGGCTGTTTCCCTCGGACCCCCCACCACTGAGGCCAAATTTCGACGCCAAGGAGTTAGACTTCCCCGACATCACAATGGAGGAAGTGAGAAAAGTCGTTAAGAAAATCCGACCGCGCAAGGCACCGGGAACAGACGGCATTCCAGGAGAAGCCGTTAAAATGCTTATAGATAATCATCCAACTGTTTTTATGAAAATGGTGGAGGCCATCTTACGATCGGGCACATTCCCCGACGACTGGAAAAAGGCCGACCTTGTCCTGATTCCTAAAACCGCGTCGCCCCAAAGTGACCCCTCTGCTTTTAGGCCTATCAGCATCCTTCCCAGTCTCTCCAAGGCAGTCGAGCATTTTATACATATGCGGCTGACGAAGGAGTTGGACGACAAGAAAGTGATCTCAGAGGACCAACACGGCTTTCGCTCGGGTCACTCAACACATGACGCAGTTCAGAGCTTTTTAACGATAGCCGAAACCCAGAGAGGTACTCGCTCAGAAACGAGATCGCATTGCCTAGCAATTCTACTTGACATCAAGAACGCTTTTAACTCAGTTTCATGGAACTCCATTAATGACGCATTAGCACGGGCTTCTATCTCGCCCTATCTTAGAAGGATTTTAGCATCTTACCTGTCACAACGTACGGTGGTCTATCAAGGCAAGTCATATCCTGTTACCGCAGGGGTACCTCAAGGCTCCGTGCTGGGCCCAACTTTATGGAACATTGCATACGACGATGTTCTACGTCTGCCTCACCCTCCTAACGTTAAATCAATAGCCTATGCGGATGACCTGGCTATCGTGATTACGTCGCGGGATGCCAGGGAGCTGGAGAGGACAGCAATTGGCGCCTTGCAAGACATCTCTATCTGGCTCGCTCCGCACGGACTCCGCCTGGCTCCACACAAAACGTTAGCAATATTTCTAAACGGGCAGAAGCGCACTCCCCATCTCAACTTGACCTTAGAGGGACACAACATTGCCCTTTCTAGCGAAGCAAAATACTTAGGAGTGCTTCTGGATACCGGCCTGACAGGCACGCCTCATGTGCACTACGCGGCTGCAAAAGCCACCAAAGCTACTACAGAACTCGCAAGATTGCTGCCGCGCACACGGGGTGCTTCCGATGATCGGAGGTGTCTCCTGGCGACGGTAGTAGACAGCATTATGCTTTACGCAGCCCCGCTGTGGCAGCGTACGGCTAAGCGGGTTACGTGCCGACGGCTTTTGGATAAAACGCAGAGGCCGCTGGCCCTCAAGATTGCAAGGGCCAACAAAACTGCGTCTACCGCGGCCATTCAAGTACTCTCCAGGCAGATCCCTTGGGATCTCCGGGTTATGGAGAGTGCAGTCCGCCGTGCGGACTCCTCTGTCTCTAAAGAAGACGCACGTCGTCAGACACTAGACGCGTGGAACAATAGAGGGATGGAGATCCAGGCGGGCCAGCCGGGTTTCTGGACTCGCTCTATTATCCCGGATCTCCGAGAGTGGTTCAAAAAGCGAGAGGGATCACTGTCGTACCCTCTAACCCAATTTTTGACGGGCCACGGCACCTTCAGAAAATACCTACACCGCATAGGACGTGCTCCATCGCCAGCATGCATTCTCTGCGACTCAGGTGAAGAAGACGATGCCAAACACACCTTCGAAGTATGCACGGCTTTCAGCGCGAACAGGGCGGAGCTGGCGCGGCTCTTAGTCCGGGAACCCCCGGTAACCTGTGAACAAATGGGTCAGGTCCTTCTGCAAGACACCCAAAGCTGGCACATCATAAAGGATTTTGCCGCGACGATTATTGAACAGAAAGATCTGGTGCAGACCGCGATGTGCGCTCTGATCACGCAACCCTAAGGAAGAAGTAGGGGTTGAAGTAATATTAAAGAATGGTTCCAGCTCCTCGCCTCTTCCTGAGGCCATTTAGGTGAGAGGTTTTTAGTGGGTATTATGCCAACAACATCGGCATCGAGCCCCACACTACCCGCTCTGGGTGTGCGTAAACGCATTTTTCCCTCTCACCACAAAAAAAAAAATGGTGGGCCGGACCTGGAGTCTGATACTAGACCTTAGGGTGTGGTACGATTGCCAAAATGTCGAGCTCTCTTACTGTATGGCGTAGGTGCTTATCGGGTACAGGTAGTTGCAGAGCTACATGATGAGGGTTAAATAGGCTAACAGTGCCATTGAGGGCAAGGGTCAAAGGCTAACATCGTGCGGCTCTGATGAGCCGGACGGCGTAAAGCACACCGTTCTACACTACAAGGCTCTCATAGCAGCACGGGACGCGGGCTTTACAGCCGCGAGTGGCCTTTCTACTATTTGGGAGGTTCTTGACTAAATTATGATGATGGCGCAGGCGCATAAGGAAGCGACAGACTGGTTTAACGCTATTGTAACACTTAGGGGGACTCTGGAAAAGCGTGCTTCTCCCGTGATTTCCAAGTTGTGCCAAAGCAATACTAAGTCTGGAAGTGGCGAGGAATACGGGTTTCGTGGGTTCCTGAGTTACAGCCATGTGCACCAAGCATTCCCGAAACCTCGCAAAACAAAACATAAACATTCTACATTTATGTGCCTACAAAGCCTCAGCCAAACGTAATTTATTATTATTATTATTATTATTATTATTATTATTATTATTATTATTATTATTATTATTATTATTATTATTATTATTATTATTATTATTATTATTATTATTATTATTATTATTATTATTGTTATCATTATTATTATGTTGGACAATACATGGATGAAACCTCTCTTCGAGCAACAACACGTTCTCACCCGCTACTCCGTCCATGGGTTCCACCACAAACTGTGCCACCGCACTGGGTTCCATAACCCTTCCGATGAGTGTTGCTGTAAATTTTGCGGCCTTGCCTGCACCAAATATCATCATGAAACATGTCGGTCAGCGCCAGCTATCTGGGCGTTAGGTCGCTGACATCTTCCGGAGATGCATATACAACATATTCTATATATGTCCAAGATTAACGGAAACGAATGCCGTTTCCGAGATTTAATGAATAAGTGTAATGTAATGTAACCAACAATACCGAAAGGTGATGTAATAATAAATAATAATAATAATAATAATAATAATAATAATAATAATAATAATAATAATAATAATAATAATAATAATAATAATAATAATAATAATAATAATAATAATAATAATTATTATTATTATTATTATTATTATTATTTCTACTACTACTTTTATTATCTGATTAGACTCTAAATATTTCACTTCTATGTGTTACAATACTGTACATATTCGAATGATTTGAAATTACGTAGTGTGTTAAAGTGTCAGTAGAATATGTTGACATTGATTAGCGCACGCGAACCAACTCACAAGCATTTCCAGCATTGACGACGATGCAAGAAAGTGCTTAACAGTGGAGAGGAAGCCTTATGCTCACAGGGTGGTGCAAAAATCTGGGTGATTAAAGGTGTAAAAGAATAGACCAAGTGGCTTCTATTATATACCTTGGATAGCTAAGTAGTTCTAAAGAGCATCGCCATCTACCATGCAAATCAGTGAAACGAAGTGGCCTAAAGCCTCAAATACGCTACGCATAGCTATAAATAGACCGTTATGAATAAACCGTGCTGTTGCACCCACGTATGTCATGCAGTAAGTAGCCGGCTAGCAGAGTTCCGTAGGCGTTGAGTCGCGTTATCGCGTTTAGGTTGGGCGACTCGACGATGTGCGTTTGCATGAGGACCTCTTACACACACAACGGCTAAAGAACGTCGTGCATCCATTGACCATGAGACTGCATATTCGCAGAGGCAGGTAAACAGCTAGATAGACATAGCCTAGTGCGGTGCTTGTGAAGCCCGAGCTTCGATCTTAGTTTACCTAGACTAGAGCCTACCGCTCGAAAACGCTTCCAAACTTCGGTTAGTAATAAAAGTCCGGTGGCGTGGTGCATTTGCGTGCGCCTTGTGACCGAAGGAAACACATAGGTGTATGGGTTAGATCTCCACCGTTCCATAATTGTACCTATAGGGTTCGTCTTGCAAAGCAATGGACGTGGACGTTTAATGTTGGCTAAGAGTCAGCTCGAAAAAGTTAGGCTATTTTGATTCATTATTAACGTCTTACAGACCGCTGAGATTTTAGAAAAGCAGGCATCATTGGCAGCGGCGTCCAGGGACGTACCGCTACATATATGAATAAAAGCTCTATTACATTTGAGTTTAATATGAACATTACTTTATTATTATTATTATTAGTTTCCGTCGTTTAGTGCTCAAGTAAGAGGTCGTGTTTAGGTTAGCTCTTGTAAATTGTATCCATCTCGAGGTATCTACCCTGTCTTAGCTGGTGTCCAACTGTGCAACATTCTCTACTAAGTTCAGTGCATCGAACCGTACCGCTCCGGTCTGCGAAAAGTGCGTGTATCTGAAGTTCTGGCCACAGTTCTAGTTAGCTTGTGCTTATTCGTTCTTTGACATCGAACACGGTTGTGCAGTTTTAAGTTGAGACACAGACATTAGAACTTGTGTGAGTCTACGACGTCGGTAAAACTCGGACACTGGACCTGTCAAGCAGTCCTGCGGTGTAAATCTACCACGTCGTAATTATACCGTCTGCGTGTACCGTATGCGTCGAGAGTCATCGCCTGGAGCGTCCCTGGCTGTCCCTGCCTAATCCCAAGGCTGGTTGGCCTTTGCTGCTTATTTCCCCATCTTTCCCTGTTACCTACGGGCGCTCCCTCTCGACTGGATCGGGGGCTATTGTTGAAACGAGCTCTCCTGGCAGTTTCCTTGGCCACCTTTAAGGACATGATAGTCTCGAAGAACGCACAGGACTCCCTCCACGCCTTCGCCGAAGTCAGCATGTGTGCTACAACCTTCTTGATCGGCTTTCTTCTTACGGTGGTCGCACCCGCGTCTCTGGCTTCTTGGAGGGCCGGACACCGCAGAACTGTGTGCTCGACATCGTCCGTCTCACCCGATCTGCATAACGCGCAGATGTCGACACTCGCCTTGTTAATTCTTACCATGTACGTTTGGAACTGGCCGTGCCCGGTCAGCACCTGTGTCGTACCATAAGACAGTTCACCGTGGTTGCAGTCGTACCACGCCTTCAGGTCAGAGATAAGGTCTCTGGTCCAGCTCCCCGCGGGCGGCCTCGGAGGGTCTCCCGGCTGCACTGCGACCCATTCTTCATGCCACCGGGCGATTGTTCTCGATCTAGCCGTTGATAAGTCTAGATCGCCATCCTTCCATCTTTCGGCCCGTTCACTTGCCAGCAGATTCCATGGCAGCATCTTAGACAGGACCAAGAGAGCCGCGGTCGACACCGTGCGGTAAGCCCGGCAGACACGAATGGCTACCGGCCGCTGTGACGATCGAAGCGCTCTCCTGTTTCTTTGTGTCCTCAGCGCCATGTCTGCCCACACTGGAGCCGCGTATAGCGCTACCGACTCTGCTACACTGGCCAGCAGGCGCCGCCTGCCTTCTGTGCAACAACAGCCGGACTATTGTATGTAAACAGCTAGAGTCTCTCAGCTGGTACATCGCACAGATGGTCATCTCTGGAACAAAGCGCGGAATGGCAGATGCTGACCGGTGTATCTGTGCCAAATAGCGGAAAGCGGCAACGGTCTGCCCAACCGGATTACCCGGTCTGCGCGCGGCCCGTAGGTAGCGTGTCGTGTATCCAATGCACGGTATGTACTCTATGGGTCCATCTGCATAAGTGTATGTCCATATCGTGTGCCGATGCCAAAAAAGATATTGTGAAAATTAATTTCAAGTATGATTTGTGCAACCCTCCTCCAGACACGAATGATGATAATATGGATGGTGGTGAAGATACGAATGTCATAGATCTAGTCAAGTCGTTAATGATGCAAGTCAGAAAACTGCAATCTGCTGTAAATGCACTGACTTCAAAGAATGATTTTCTGCTTGATACGAATAGCCAGCTTAAAAAGAAAATTGATAAACTTTTTAAGAGAAGTCGTAGTGTGTCTGTCGAACCTAGCCAACTGCTGGGCAATCGGTTGGGGAACCCGCGACGTAGTAGGATGTCACGGCGTGACATGAGTCGCTCTCCAAGCAAATCTCTCAATAGATCTCAATCGAGGGGCCGATTGCAGTTCACGACTCTGGCTAGCTCAGTTTCACGGAGCAAAGTGAGTGGTAACCCCGCAAGCAAAGAAAACCGAAGTAAACAGCGACGCGTTTTGGTTGTGCAAAATCGTAATGATAGAGGCCCACAGACTTTGCCTAGTGTTTAGGTTCGGTTGCACTCCGAACGTATATTTGTCTCGGGTCAAGACCCATCGCTAAAAACCGATGACCTGCATAAACACCTGACAGCTTCGGGAATCTCTCCATATTGACAAAATGTTTGATCAAAACATTTGGAATGATGGGGCTATATTAAAAGTTTTCAGTGGTCGTTTGAGAGAAGCCGATGTGGTTGAAAGCTTTCCCTATCATTGACTAAGGAAAACTTCACTGGATAATGATAAGGAGACCGAAGATACTGTGAAACAAGACCTAGAATTAAAATGTCTGTCCCTAAATGCGCTATCGCTCGCAAAACCGGGAGCCATCGACTGTTTGCACGCTTTCATGAAGACTGAAGAAATTGACATCGCTTTCATAACGGAGACGCGGCTGTCTGATAGGGTAACGGATGCTGAGCTTGCTGACTGTGGAAAATATGAAGTTTTTCGTAAGGACCGGGGCGGTCAAGTGGGCGGTGGTGTTATGCTTCTGGTAAATTCTAGACTCCCCTGCTCTGAGGTCGCCCAACTGAATGCTTGTTCATCGGAAATCATTGCAGCTGATCCGTTCCTGGAAGGAAGCAGAACCCGTTTATCGCATAGTAAACTAGTCTTAAGAATGGAGAATCTAATTGCGGATCTGGGTAATCTGGTGTTGGACGATCTGAGTGTAGTTCTCTCTGGGGAACTTAACCAACCTGGTATAAACTGGTCAGATTGGCGGATTCCACATCATTACGACCTGCGGCCAATTCAGCTGATTTGACTGCTGATGGCAGAATCTCGACGGAGGAAATACTACTTCAGTTCTGTTGTGATTCTGGGCTCCAGCAACTAGTCAGTACTCCTTCTCGGGGGCGTAACATATTGGACGTGGTTCTGACAAACGATGATTCTGTTGAGAAGGTGAGTGTGTCGACTTCACCGATCGCCGCAGATCATAAAATGTTGACATTCACAATATATCGTCGCTCAAACATCCCTGATGCCCGTCACTTCTGTTGGGACTATGACAAAGGTGACTACGAAGGGATGATTTGTAATCTGATGACAACCGACTGAAACTCTTTTTTTGTGTCATGCTTCAACGTAGATGAAATGTACAACAAATTTGTGAATTACTACTTGAGATTTTTGTACCGGTCAAGATCATCGATTCCGCTGGAAAGTTAAACAGTGACATTCAGCGGGTAACCCGCCTACTGAATAGCGCGACTCTGGAGAACAGTGCTGCTCTACAAAAGAAGCTAAAGCGAATGCTTCATAGGCAACGGATCATAGAAGAGTGTAGTGTTGCCCAGTCGACAACTCCTACCGCCATCCACAAGTACGTGCAGAAGCGTATGAGAACTAAGGATAGCCTAGCCACTATCAAGCGACCCGATGGCTCCTACGCAACGGACAACTTTGAAAAAGCTGAAATTCTTAAAAATGTTTTTGCTGCAACCTACCCCTCCAACGATGAATTGGAGGAGCGGAACTCCCACTCTGCTCTCCCTGTGCCAACGCCTGACAATTTGATTGTTGTGAATGACGCTGACTCATCGCCTGAAAACCTTGCTAAGCATCTTCACGGGCTAGCCAACAAAGGCAGTGCTACCCCTGAGGGAATCCCTGCATTTGTATATAAAAAGTGCGGTTATGAGGTATGTGTTCCACTAACAATCATATTTCGTCGATCCCTCGAGGAGGGATCTGTGCCGAGTCTTTTTTGTTGCGCTCTTGTCTGCCCTGTACATAAACGTGGGGACAAAAGCAATCCTAACAACAAAAGGCCGGTCTCGCTCACGTCAGTGCCTTGTAAATTGTTCGAGAAAATCATCAATGAAGCGATCTACAGCAATGCTAATGCACAGGGTCTGATCTCCAAGGAACAATTTGCGTACAGTCCCGCCCACTCTACGGTCCTGCAGCTGCTTGAGACACAAAATTACTGGTCTCCTGTGGTTAACGAGGGAAGACCATTGGCTGCGTCTACTTTGACTTCAAATCCGCCTTCGAAACCACAACGCACTCAAAGCTGCTCAACATTCTGCCGCGTTATGGAGTTGTAAGTCGTATTATTAACTGGATTAAGGCCTTCCTCACGAATAGGTCTTTCAGAGTCAGGGTAAATGATTGCCTATCCTCCACTGCTGAAGTGACGTCGGGTTGCCCTCAGGGCGCTATACTAGGTCCTCTAATGTACATACTGTATACTGACTCCTTGAAATATATAGTGCCCCAGCCAGTGCAAACAAAAATATATGCTGACGATGTAAAAATGTATATAGCTGTAGATGATGATAAGAATGCCGGACTTCTTCAAAATACACTTGATGCTTGCATAGAGTGGTGTAAGAGGCTTGATCTTAAGCTATCTGAAAATAAGTGCCGTTTTACACTTTGGCCACAATAACCCTGTACACAGATACAGGTTGGGCTCGGAGGTGCTAATGGCTAAGACGTCTATTAAAGATTTAGGCATATTGAGAAACTGTACTCTTAGCTATACTCCCCACGTTTTAGAAATGGCAGCCCTGGCCACACGGAGGCTGAACTGGATATTTTGTTGTATTGTGTTAAAAAAACTTTCTGTGTACATAAGGTTGTATAAGCGATATGTTCTGCCGGTTCTACTGTATGCCTCGCCGGTGTGGAATCTAGGCTATTTCCGTGACAATAACACGCTTACTAAACTTCACAAGAAATTTGTCAGGCGTGTTGCGTCTCGCTGCAATATTAATGACAATGACGTAAAATGTGAAGATATTGAATCCATGTTAGAAAGAATTGACAAATCCACGTTTACTTGGATATGTAAGCAGCCTGAGAGAGCGGCGAAGTTCTTCAATATTGCCACAACAAGGACTCGCGCCGGGCTCAATATCCAGTCAAGAACTGTTGCAAAGAAAACGCTTGTTAACAGGATGTTTGCATGGCGTCTAGCTTGTAGGTATAACCATACTCAACCTTCCTTGAAAGCCGCCGGCTTTGGCAGGGTTGTTTTCTTGTAATGGAGCACTTGTAATGGAGTCTGTGGTTGTAATAAAGCCCCCCTGCTAAAGAGTGTGTGAATTTATATTAAGCTAACGAAAGACGAATTGCGGCATTAAGAAAATTCATAAAGAGTCGATATGGTGTTGTGTCTTACGTTGCAGCTTTCACGTACAAAAAAAAAAAAAAAAAAAAAAAAAAAAATATATATATATATATATATATATATATATATATTGGGACATTAACGCTTCAACGTAAAACATAACAACTAACTAGGACATTCCTTAAGCTGGCTATTTGGCTTTCGCTACGCAAGCTAGCGATGTGTCGCCCATTATGGAGAATTACATGCCGGTATGATCAATTCCTTCGGGCGTTGACTTGCTCTCCCGCAAACGTACAATTTGCACAACTATGCAGGAGAAAAGGGCAGAATAGCTACTCTTATAAATTTCATACTCACTCTTAAACAAGACGTTTCTGTTCTTCATTTTATTGAGAAATTTTTGTTTTTTGCCGGGTTCTACCAAACTTTAAAATACGTACAAACCCCATATATATATATATATATATATATATATATATATATATATATATATATATATATATATATATATAAACATATATATATAAACATATATATGATTAAGGAAAAATATTTTGCTTATTAACTTCATATGTAATAGTAGACAACGGAGGCGTAACTGCAGTAGACGCACTATACTCACACAAGAATATATATATATATATATATATATATATATATATATGCACATGACGCGACCATAACTAATAATAATGCTTAATGTAACCTCATTTGTTTCTAGCGTGTCTAGTTAGAAGACGTTACGCACGTGTCACTTGAAATCACGGCTAGTTTAATACGAGAAGGTAAATATATGTGCGTGCATGTGGGGCGTTTATTTATATCGCAGTTCAAGAAGCTTCCGACGGCTCCAAAAGCGAGCCGTCGGAGAGCCAGCTGTGATTTCACACGCTCTAGTCGTTTACATAAGTTACAAATTATAGCCCAGCTAGAAACGGACAAACGGTGGTGGAATTTGCCTATGTGTACTACCACTGCATAGCTATGCCGTACGCAGAGTAAAGCTGGTCTTCCTTTGGGTGTGGGGCACTTCAAAGCAAAACAAACCGAAACACATTGGTGGTTTCATTTTGTCAATTTTAAAATTCAAAGTACGTAAAAACTTGTCATCATCACTGGTCAGTCACGGCGCTGCCCAGCTGCTGGTTATGCTGTTTCGCAGGCGGAGACAATGAAGTGTCGGAAGTATGCATCTATAGGGTACTCTGTGAACTTTCGACTTTTTGATTTCGGGACCTCAGGGAGATGAAATGATTGAGGGAGTGATTGCTCCTAGTTGTCGCAGCTAATATATACAGTGTTTCAGATTAGCCACGAGGGACCCACGTGTTGTTGAACGTTTCCGGCCGGAAAGCTGCCATTGGGTATGCAACACGGTAATGCTACGGCGGTGCTTAGCACCTTGTTGTCCGACAGGTAGTCGACACCAGCCCTGGACGAAGAGCTGATGTAGTTTCGGTCGGTACCCTGGATGAATTATAATTACCGACCGAACGGCTTGAAGAGGTGCGTACGGCCGGATTCCTCCTGTTGTTTGCCTTTACAGATGTGGTTCTAAATAGATGTGGTTCGACCTAGCGTTAGATGTGGTTCAGTTCCGGTTTCGGTTTCGACCGGTGTGCATCGCCACAGACTGCTCTTATCAATTTTTGGCGATTTGATCAAATTTTAGTGCTTTTTATAAATGTAGTTAGTGTTCAAGAAGTTTACTGTGAAAGCGTGTACATCGTGTTGCTGCAGTTTTGTGGATATCTGCAGGTGCTAGCTCGAGAGTCTTATCTTAAACTTTGCACTAGTCAAATACTTGTTTGTTTTTAAACTTATTTTAAATAGATTTAGTTTTATTTTAATTCAAATTTGTGCTTAAACTATGACATATTGTGCTTTGTGAGAACTTGTGTTTTGAGATATCTCTGTGAAATGATGCATCAACCGAGGTTGGGCGTACTGCCAGAAACACCCCGTCTTCCCTTGGAGATGAGTTTTAACTTTGAAACGCCAGCTGTGCACCGTTCAACACGACGGCGACAACAGATCTCAACGCCATCAGCACCGCGTATTACTCCAGCCATCGCATGTATTTACTGCGGTGGATTGTTCAGTGTGGAAGAACCTAAGTGCGATGGATTTGTATGCATTCATTGTGAGAAAAGAATTAATAAGGAAGTGTTGGAAACAAATCTCTCAAACATTGTGGGAGACCAGCAGAGTCAGAACAGCTGTGATAAAAACTATTGTGAAATTATTGGTAAAACTTTGTGTGCTTTTAAAAATGCTCTTGAAGATCTTAAGAATATGATTTTAACTACCGACAAAAATTACGCTGAAAAATTCAAGACCATTTTTATTCAATTGAACAGCCTTAAAGCCTGCTGTAAGGCGCACACAGCTGGCTTCCCCTCCTCCCCCCAAACCAAGATGCCGCCCACTTTGGCCAGTGTAGCATCGGCTATTGTGCAAAGTCCTGTCATTGTCGATCATGACACTGCAGCAGAACTGGCATCAACCTCTTCCCTTTCCCCAGCACGAGTGGCATTGCAAGTGGACGCCGCAACAAGCAAGTCCCTGCTGCCGACGGCTGAGGGAAGTGGTGGGGGTGGAGGGATTGTGAAGAATAGCGAGATGACAAATAGAGAGCAGACGACGACAAGAGAGTGGAAGCTGGTGACAGCGAAAAGTCGACGGGCGGCACAGAAGAGGCATAATAAACGCGAGGAGCAGCAGATATATAAACATCAACAACTGAACAAAACAACAACAATAGAAGACGAAACAAAATCGAAAAGGAGAGAGATGAACAAGAAGAAAATATCTAATTCAAACGGCACGCAGCAGTTAATGAGAATGAATCATGAACTGCCCAGAGGCGTTTTAGTCGTTGGCAGCTCGAATGTAAAGCGCGTTAAGACATTTGTGATGAACGCCATCGGGAATGACAAACGTTGCGATATTAATAGTCATGGAGGGGCAACTATGCGCACTACAATTGAATATGCATTAGGTAAATTGCGCCGTGATACTCGCCGCTTCAATCTAGTCATTCTCCATTCAGGACTTAATGATGTGATAAATAGTGCTGTACGACAAGGTTGCTCAATTTCCGAAGTATGGTCCGAAATTGAGTGTGCGCTTAATGATCTTGTCAGTTTTATCTACACATACAATATTCGACTAATTGTCTGCTCCATTCCCATTGCAGTGGGCTATGAAGAGGAGTGTAGGTATATTAACCAACAATTAAGATGCAAATTCGACATGAGTACCATTGTTTTTAAAGATTTTAGTTACATTCAAAAGAAAGCCACAAATATGCATGTTGATGGAGTGCATTTTGGAGTTCATGGTGCTCGGTTGGTTGCTCGACATATCTCTCGCGAGATAGCCAACCACCTGGACATAGCCGTCCAGTTGGATCTTACACAACCATCATTTAAAAACGGTCGTAAAATGGCGGAACGTAGTTCTTATTTTCGGGACAATATAAAAGCTCCACAAAAATTGAAAATAAAGTCCCATTTCAAGCATCCATTAAAAATCATCCAGCCCTCCGACTCGGAACCTCCGGTCTACAATTGGCATCACTTTCCCCCTCTACCATCGAATCTAATCGCCCCATTCAATCCAGCAGTTCCGCCTCCCCCACTCCCCCCGTGGCTACCTGCGCTCTAAAATGTTTATATTTCAATGCACGCTCGATTGGAAAGGACGATCGGGTTCAATTGCTCAATTCATATACCGCCTTACATAATATTGATTTAATTTTTATAACTGAAACGTGGTTAGGTGTAGGCGGAAGACATGTTACAAATAGTGAATTAAGCTGTGATGATAGGTATTCAGTACTCCGGTGTGATCGCGGCTCTCGAGGAGGCGGTGTTTGTATATTAGTTAGAAAAACGCTTAAGTTTTGTGAGGTCAAATTAGATGATGATATTGAAGCATTAGCGCTTGACGTGTATTCAAAATCGTGTTCAGTCAGGATGGCATGCTTTTATGCTACAAATGCTGGATCGCTGCCTGAGCGCAAGAATCGCATAAATAGAATATGTGATTCTTTTGAAAATATATGTGATAGTTCTAAACCAATTTTAATTGTAGGCGATTTTAACCTTCCAAGAATTGACTGGAAAAATGTGTCCCTTTTAGATTCACAAACCATGGAGGCTACGTTTACAAATGCCTGTATAACAAATGGTTTATATCAGCAAGTGACTGAAATTACGCGTCCTCCAGTGGATGTAAGGGACTCAAGCGACAAGGTTGGGCCAGAATGTATTACAAACTTAAGTGATTTATCTAATCATACAAACAGTCATCTGTCAGATGAATCAAGCTCAATTTTTACACAAAACGAAGACCCTAAAGGAACATTGATTGATTTGGTTCTTACAACCGATCCAGGTATAATAGAAGATATATCTGTTTTTAAATCCCCGATGCCCTCCGACCATAACGCGATCTCTTTTAATCTTTTATTCGATTCCGAATATCCCCCTATTGAGAAGGGAGGGTATAATTTCTTTAAGGGTGATTACGACCAAATCATAGAAAACTTGTACCGTGGAGACATATATTCTTAAACTGTGATACGGTAGATGATATGTATAATTGTTTTGTTTCTCAGATGCACGCTGTGATCGAGGAATTTATTCCCAAACGCACCGGCAAGTCTAAAAATAACACTAGACTTCGTGAGTATATCTCTAGTCTAGAATCACTTATTGAAAATGATGCGAGTCCGCGGTTTGCGACCAAACTGCGTAGAGCGAGCAGAAGGCTTCGGGTATTGGAAGAATCCAATCTCGATTTTAAAGATTCTAAGTCGTTTTTTAGGTATGCCAATAAACGCTTAAGGGGTAAAGAGGATATAACAGCACTGAAAACAAGCAATACGGTTATCACTGATGACATCTCCAAAGCAGATGCCTTCAAAAACTTCTTTTCCTCTGTTTACGTGGCCCAACCAGGTCCAACAAAAACACTTAGTTTCTCGTCACCAACGCCATCAAGATGTCCGTATTTATTTGTGTCGGAATATAATATCTTAAAGAAAATAAATCAACTCGCATCTAAATGTAGCCTCACCCCAGACTGTATCCCTCCATTATTTTATAAAAGAGTGGCGCATGTTATAACTGAGCCGCTCTCATTAATTTATGCTAGGTCTTACGAAGAAGGTGTTGTGCCTGATTTTTTCCGACAATCCGTAATTACGCCTGTACATAAAAAAGGATCTAAGTCGAATGTTGATAACTATAGACCTGTGGCACAATCATCAATAGCGTGTATATTATTTGAAAAATTACTTGTGGATCACATATTTAACTTCATGCAGTCTGAGGAAATGCTTGACGAGCAGCAACATGGCTTTACTAAGGGCAAATCTACAGCAACGCAGCTAGTTGAAATGGTTCAAGATTGGGCCATTTATATTAAAAAAAAGAAAGCATTTGATTGTATATACTTTGATTTTTCTAAAGCATTTGACAGAGTAAACCATTTTAAACTTTTACAGAAACTAATTGACCTAAATATAGACAAGCACACTGTTTTATGGATATCAAGTTATCTAACGAATCGAAGGTTTTGTGTGCGGGTCAACAACAGTTTTAGTCAGTATGGGGTGTGTCCCTTGGGCGTGCCTCAGGGATCATGTCTGGGCCCATTGTTATTCTGTATATTCATTTTAGATCTTAAAAACGTTATACCCGGAGCCCTTAAGCACAAACTATATGCAGATGATCTTAAACTTTACGGGCCATCTGGCACAAAGGCTGACAGGGAAATATTACAGAAAACAATTGACTCCATCTCCGATTGGTGCGTCAAAAATGATATGATCATTTCGGTCCCTAAATGCGCCGTTGTGTGTCTGAAGGAGGGCCACGTCTACACACTTGATGGACAGGAGATACCCAGAGTAAACAGCATTCGCGATCTTGGGGTAACGATAACACCGGAGCTAGATTTTAACATTCACATTACGCAAACCATTCAATCTGCTAGTCTTATATGTAACATGATATTTCGTTGTTTTATTATCGAATGTCTATTGTTTTATATCCGCCTCTATAATAGCCTTGTACTTCCCAAATTCATCTACAGCTGTGAAGTCTGGCGGCCGTATTTAAAGAAACATATTGATGCAATTAAAAAAGTTCAGTCTAAATTCCTTCGACGTGTTGCATTGAGATGTAAGGTAGAGCGTAGCAGTCTCGACTTACTACCTATATCAGAACGACACTCGAGAGCAGATTTTAAAATGTACGCACTAATATCTCAGTCGAATAGGCTCCCCATCTTTTTTAATATTCGAAACAACAATCTGCGCAGTACTCAAACCATATCGTCAAAAACAGTTGCACGATCTGACCGAATCAACAATATGTTTTCGTGGCGGATGGCGAGAATGTTGAGAACTATGAATTGGTGATATAATATTATTAACTTTACTTTTACATATATATCACGCACTGATACTATTGCGTCCTTGTATATGGTTCATTTTTCTTTATGCGTCTTATATTGTGCATTGTATATATTGAATAACCAACTTGTGAATAACCATGTATATAATTATATTCCCTTTGAAAACAATAAAGGAGCACTTGAATTGAATTGAAATGTGGGCGGGGCCACGAAGCCGACCTAATTGATACAGGTACAGGGTAGCTAGAAGACTAGGAAGGACCGCAGTACGACAACTTGAATTATAATGACTACTTCCTGTATAGGTATGTTTTTTGTTTCCACATACGTCGTTTACTCATGTTGCAAACTGTAGCCTACCTAGAAACGGGCGTATGTCGCATAGTAAAACCCGTCCTCGTGTTTGTCCTAATGTATATATATATATACATTTTCGAACGTTCGATTCGGCAGAGGGCTGTCGTGTTTTTGTCGGTTCCCGTAAAACGTTGCTATTTCTGAGGTTTAACTTCGACTTTGGCAGTGATAATCGCACCAACGACTGTGAGTGTAGTGAAGGCTCGACTGGTGAATCTACACGCTCGGAGGCAGTGTGGTCGCGTCACTTAGGAATCGGTTTCCTTTTGAGCCCTCCAGCTGACCGAGTTCTATTTGCGATTGTCATCGTAGATCAGAAGTTCACTGATAATTCCTGGCGAGAGTGTTTGTAGCTTAGAAGCTACCCAAGCCAGAAGGCGTCGCGGCCTAGTGGCAGCGCCACCGATCACCACTCAACAGGACCGGGTTCAATACCCAAGCTTGCTTGCTCCTTTTTTTATTTATTTATTCTATTTTATTTATTTATTTTATTTTATTCATATTATTTGTATTATTTATTTTATTTTATGTATTTTATTTATTAATTTTATTTACTTTATTTATTTTATTTTATTTACTGGAGCATTGGCTTGCTTAGTATTCCGGCGCCTGTTACGGCACAGACATGCCGAAGCTCGTGATATCCGTACAGGATAAGCCACCAGACTCGCTTGATATATCACGACTGAGGACGACCACCACCTCTGTGGAGAGCAACACCGAGGCAGATTGTGATACGTCAAAGGTGGCCGCATCGCCCACGTGCAAAAGTGATGGCAAAACAGCGCCCGCGGACATTAAGGAATGCCGACAACTCGGTGTGAAACGTGCGAGTCCGAGTAGCGATGCCCAAGACTCAATGCAGGTTATCAACACCGAGGCGGCACCTCAGGAACAGGAAGAAGAAGAAGGTTTCAAGGAGGTTGTAAATAAAAGCAGGCAGCGCAATATTCGAAAAAATGAAGAAGCCTTAGCAAAGCTTAAGCAAATGGTAGAATCAGGTGTACACAAGGTTTTCCGCGTAACCTTCAGTGCAGCTGAGGACGGCAGCACACTGCCTGGAGGCAACATGTTAGGAATGTGCAAGGATCTACACCTAAAAGTGGCAGACGCTAACATTTCGGCACGGAATGGACAAATCTCAGCTACCGTCGATAAGCTCGAGGACGCACGCAAACTAATGGGCATCACTGAACTAGCTGGGTTGCAAGTCAAAGCGACATCAAGGAATATTGACAATATCTGGGGTGCCATCAGCCATGTAAGCCCAGACTTTCAGGAAGAAGAGATCCTGCAGGAACTTAGCCCCGCCGGCGTTATAGAAGTTAAGCGCATTTGCAGACGAACAGGTCCCCGCCCACAACAAGCTACTGTTCCTACAAGGAAGGTGCTACTTAAATTCAAAGGGGCCCCGCCGGCCACCGTGTATCTCGGTTTTCAGACCCACGCGGTGACAGTCAAGCCACCACGTCCCACTAGATGCTTCAAATGTCAGC
Organism: Dermanyssus gallinae; assembly: GCA_003439945.1. NCBI lineage: Eukaryota > Metazoa > Arthropoda > Arachnida > Mesostigmata > Dermanyssidae > Dermanyssus > Dermanyssus gallinae. Next base: position 39,529 of record QVRM01004190.1, on the reverse strand, counting down.
GCTTAGGTCATCACGCATCTGCATGTAGCGGCCAAGTGGCATGTGTAAACTGCGGCAGTAACCGACATCAAGTCAAGGACTGCAAAAATGCGCAAGTTGTGGAGGTGCGCACAGATCGGCGTCCTCTTCGTGTCCGGTTTACGCAATAGCTTGGGAAAAGAGCAAGATTATTACCGGTGCACGTGTACTTCGCCAGGTCCAGTCCGACTACCCTGCTGCCACTATCGTAGAAAAACCAGTAGTCCGGCCAAATCCGACACCGTGTGAGACAGGGGAGAACGTTCCTCGTTCCTATGCCTCAGTGGTCCGTGAGATCGTTGCCCCCAGTTCCGACGGTACGTCCGATAAGACCATTACGCTCGCTCCACTCAAGGCATTAAAACCTACGAAACGCCAACGCCCCCGCCAGATGAGACGTCGCCGAGCCTCTGGCACTACCTGGATAGACTTGCCGCCATCGAGGGCGCGTTCTAATCGGAAGGCAGACCCCCTCGCAGGACTCGCCAGTGCTGCAAAGATGCTAAGCGGGCTCGACCCTAAGGCAGCCAGCGCACTTCGTAACCTTGCCAATCTTCTGGGTCCAGTCATCAGGCTGTTATCAGCTTTCGAAGTGAAGAAACCCGTTGGTCCTAAGCGCCATGCCCCAAGACCCCTCCGAAAATAAGGCCGGTCCGAGCCACTCGGACGATCCCCCGCAGGCGGACTACCAATCCAGCCTCGGGCCGGGTACGGGTAGTCTAACCCCCGCTCCCCTCAATAACAGGGTTATTTGCACTCATTGCCAAAAGAGCTTTACAAGCAGGGGAATCAAACGGCATATGACGGCAGCGCACTCGGACACCAATCGCTCACTACCCCCCGCCAGCTACCCCGTCGACGACGTCGATGGCACCCACCTGCGCAACAAACTCGTCGAGTACACAAAGGCATACAAACGACTAGACACAATCCCCAAAAGCGCCCGGCCTGCTGTGGCCGCAGCGCTGGCCGACACACTTTCTCTAGTGCACCTCAACAACGACACACGCAGCTGGGCCAACCTACTGTTGTTTGCGCATACAGTGCTTAGAACCCCATCCCGAAAGCGGAACAATCTCACTTGGGCTACATTCATCAGGGACAGAATCGAGGACCACAGATCAGGCCGTGAGCCCCCATCCGAATTGGTCCCAAGGGCGCATCGGAACAAGCAGCGTAACGACGATGAAGCTGCCGCCAGGCGAGCAACTAAGCTGCTAGGCGAAGGTGACATCGGAGGCGCCGCGAGAGCTTTGCTTTCTGTGGGGAGCCCGGTCTGCGCAGCCGATGCGTACACGGAAATGACTTCGAAACATCCTAGAGAACCGGCCGACCTCGACCTGCCTCCAAGACCACCGTGCGCCGATCCACCTATCACCAGTGCAGAACTGCTCCGCGAGGCTGTGTGGACCTTTCCGGCGGGGTCCACTGCAGGTATGGACGGCTTGCGGCCGCGCCATCTCAGAGACCTCCTTGCCACAACTAACGCAAATATTGCCAGCCGTTTACTGCGTGACCTAGGAAAAGTGGTGGACATCATCAGAAGTGGCACAGTTCCTGAGGCCATCCGCCCTATTATTTTTGGGGGACACCTCATCGCAATAAAAAGCCGAGTGGGTCGCTTCGCCCAATCGTCATCTCTTCAGTTTTCCGCAGAATTGCGGCAAAGATCACAGTGAAACTAGGAGCAGATTTGGTGCGCGAGAAGCTTGGAGATCACCAGCTTGGCTTTAATACGCCCAACGGCATCGAAGCCGCAGTCCACACTACAAGAGCTTTCGTCGCCAGCGCACCCAACAATTTCGTAGTCGCCAAACTCGATTTCAAGAACGCCTTTAACCAGATCCGTCGTGACCACGTACTGAAGACAGTTCTAGTCGATTGGCCAGAGGCGGCCCCCCTGGTTGACCAAGCCTACAGATCCAGGTCGGAGCTTTCACTTGACGATAAGACGATTTTTTCATGCAGCGGCGTACAGCAGGGAGACCCCCTTGGTCCGCCACTGTTTTGCTTAGCCATTAAGGAACTGGTCGACTCTATCCAGTCTCCCTTAAACCTCTGGTACTTAGACGACGGCACTATTGGAGGAGAAGCACCTGTAGTACTAGCAGACATTAAGAGAGTTGCTGACTTCGGACTGAAGAGCGGGCTTGAGCTCAACTCCGAGAAGTGCGAGCTTATCTACAAAGGTCACCCTAACCTATCCGCCTTGGAGGCTCTTCTTCCCGGGTGCAAACTCGTCGAGGCAGCAGACATGACGCTCCTGGGGTCCCCAGTGGGGTCTGCCGCCATTCGTCCGGAACTCGCAGGTAGGATAGAGAGCCTTCTCTCCCGTCTAACCCGGCTAAACCTGCTCAGTCCCCACAGCGCGTATCACCTATTGAAATCGTCCCTGGGCTCAGCAAGAATCGTCCATATCCTCCGCAGCACGGACGTCGGACCAAACCAAGATCTTCTTCGGGACCTGGACGAAAGCCTAAGGATCAGCCTTAGTGACCTTCTTAATCTTACTCTGGCCGACAACAACTGGGCTCAAGCTACTCTCCCCCTTAGATTCGGAGGCCTGGGGATTCGTTCTACAGCAGACCTAGCAGCGAGCTGCCACGCTTCATCATTACACGCCTCAGAGAGCACTGTTCGGCACATCAGCCCACCCATGGCCCTGCAGGCTTTCCAGGACACCAAAGAAGTTGCGGATACGAAGTTCAAGAACCTCGCAGGCCTACTTCCGGAGACAAACAAACACCTGCAGAGGTCCTATGACGACCTCATCGTCTCCATGAAGTACCAGCGCTTGCTCTCTGACGCACTGACCACGGCAGACAAAGCCCGACTACGTGCGGTCGTCCAGAAAGGAGCTAGCAAATGGCTCCAAGCCATCCCCTCCTCAAACCTAGGCACTTTACTAGATCACGAAAGCTTTCGTCTGTGCATTGGTTTGAGGTTGGGGACAAGGCTAACCGAGGAACACCGGTGTCCGTGTGGAACACAGGTAGACATCTGGGGGACTCACGGGTTGTCCTGCAGTAGAAGCGAAGGACGCCAAAGCCGTCATAGCGAGGTTAATGAGATTACAGCCAGGGCTTTCAGATCCGCTCTAATACCGTGCATCCGAGAGCCCGCGGGCCTCCTGAGAAGCGATGGAAAGAGACCAGACGGTCTCACCCTTATCCCCTTTGGAAGGGGAAAGGCGCTTGTTTGGGATGCGACTATCACCGACACGCTCGCCCCGTCGAACCTGGAGGCCAGTGCATCTTCCGCTGGCTCCGCAGCACGCAAGGCTGAGCGTCTAAAGACCAACAAATATGCCCAGCTCGCCAACGAGTTCATTTTCGTGCCGCTAGTATTCGAGACACTCGGGGGGCCCGGCCCTGAGGCATGGTCGCTTTTACAGAAGATTGGCAAACAAATTGAACTGGCGACAGGGGAAAAAGAGCACTTGAGTTTCTACTTCAGCGACTATCGCTGGCAGTTCAACGCGGCAATGCGGCAGCAATAATGGGCACAATGAGGGGCTGCCATGAGGATAAGCTCGACTGGTAGCGCTCCCCACAAGCCCTAGTGTTGATAGTTAATTACATCTCGCTGTAACACTTAAATGTCATTTTAATAAATGGAATTTGTATTCTTTCTATATATATATATATATATATATATGCATATATATGTATATATATATATATATATATATATATATATATATATATGCATATATGTATATATATATATGCAGAATCTTCTATAACCGTATGTACTTATTTCAAGGCTGCAAGAAAATTTTATTTTACAATGGAAAGAGGAGGCCGGAAACGTCTTGTTTAGGAGACTAAGAGTAGCTATTCCCTTTTTCCTACATAGTTGTGCAAAATCTACGTTGCGGGAGAACCAACCCATAAAGGAACCGATCATACTAGCGTGTTCGGCGGAAAAGTCTGCCGTATCTGACTGACACCCGACGCAAGCTAGCAGAAGGCGAATAGCGGGATTAGGGAAATTCATAAAAAAAAACGATTTGTTAATATGTAGTTCGTTAAGTTTTCACGTTTAAAACCGTAAAATTTTGTCTTTGCTCAAAGGACTATTCTCTATAAACGCTAGACTCAAAAAATTGCCATTACGATAAAAAATGTATGCCTAAAAGACAATTTTCGTAAAGTAATGGCACTGCGTTATGTAGTGGCCAAGTAACTAAGCTTTTTCTAGTCATAGTTGTTGTGTTTTGCGTTGTCGTTTAGAACCGTCAAATGTTGCCTCTTCTCACGTTGTGAAAACATATTTTCTTGCCGCCTTCTCTGAAATCTTTAAAAATGTACCTAACGTTCTGATACACCCTTGCTAAAGCAGCCCAAATTGCCAGCAATGATTTATGCCTTCACTTTCGATATGGCGGCAATTCCGTAACGCAGCATTATCACTTTGGTACGAAAATGATGGGCATTATATTTGCTACTGCTAGGTGGAGTATAGTCTGCTGGGTATATATATATATCAAATGGTATGCGATCTTATCATAAATGTAGGCATTAAAGCTAACACATTTGTGCATGCAGTTGTGCACAGCAGTAGGCTAACCGGCGAGCGGTTTGCAAATGGTCATTATGTTCCCGCTGTGCTAACAGGAAATGCGACCATTGTCTAGAAACGTCAAGATGGTCAAGTGAAAACTTTTCTTCTCCAATGACGTCGGATATTCAAAGATATCCGAGGTCCTTAATTACGCCACGATCTCCGTTGCATCTTGCCTATACACACGTGTTACGAATAGAAAGGCAGATTTCGTAGCTCTAAAGTACTACAACCAACTTTGCCTTATTAGCTATTCTAGAAAGCCTTATATGTGAATATACGTGTTATGCATAACAAGCATCTATGTTACTTATTCCTTTAAGGATTCTTCTCGATTCATTTACGGATAGGATGAAACACTAACACAGTGTCTTCTCCGTTTATCCGCAAGTCCCCGCTCCCCCCCCCCCCCGACAGCAGTTTTTAATTAAGGCTGCTTAGTTGAATAAGAGTGACATTCTGTACGGTGGCTTCGCGGTTTGGATCTCGTACCACGGCACAAACCCATGTCCAAAAGTAGTTTAGAGAAATAGACAAAAGGTCCCGTTGTCGGTCTGAAGCCGGAGCAGCAGAGCCGGTTGACGGAGGGGGGCGGGAGAAAGCTGACGACCAACCACCCGACGAAATGGCAAACATTACGGGACATGTATAAAACATCTCGTATGACCGCCGCTGGCTTCTCTTCCTTCTCTCTCTTTCTGTTTCTTTCTCTCTCTCGCGCGCAGAAGTGTCGGACATCCACCACAACCGCAATACCGAGAAGCGTTACGGCAACTGCCTATTTCTGACGTAAAGCGCTACGCCTCTTGGGCTTGGCTAGTGTCGCATTATTCTCTGCCTCTCACGTCGAGTCGTTGGACAGAAACAAGGCGCTTTGCGCTTAACCACGTTCAGTTTCAATCTCTCGGTGCCTCATATATATATATATATATATATATATAGAAGGGCGTTGATTAAAGATTCATATCCCTCCAAATACGGCGACGACGGCCGCTAGAAAGACATTCGACACGTGTTGCCATGAATAAACCGTTATGAATCAACCGACCGTTGTACGCTGCACCCACGTATGTACGTCATGTAGCCGATCGGCAGCTGGCAGAGTCCCGTCGGCTAAGAGCCGTGTTACCGCTTTCAGGTTGGACGACTCGCTGAAGCGCGTTCGCATGAGGACCTCCCACTCAATGCGGCTGCACTGCGCGTACTTGAAGAAGCAGCATACAGCCACAGACAGGTAAATAGCTATAGCCTAGCGAAAAGAGAGCTTCAATCCTAGCGTACTTAGAGAGTCGAGCCTATCGAACACGCTTCGACAAGCTTAGAGGTAGTGTGGTAATTTACAGGTAATGGAAAAATATGAAATCGTATTTTGATTTCATCAGACAGAACGACTAACAAAACGGCTGATATGTTTAGAGAGTGGGTATCTTTGGCGGTGGCATCGATGGTTGTGTCGCTATATATAAGAAGAAATAAAAGGTCTATTTTGTGTTGATTTTAGTATGCATGCTAATTAAGCAAATTGGGATTCCTTTCATTTTATGGTGCAGTTGCAGGCGCTGCGTTTAGTTTAGAATAGAATAGAAAAAAACTTTTTTTGATTTATTTATCACTAAACAACGCTAGGAATCGAACAAGAAATTCGCCTAGCTAAGAATGTATACTTAAGTGAGTTGTCCTTGCACATTGATAGACGTAGCACATGCTCATGCTTTTAACGATAACTAAATTTTCACTCACTATCTGCAGTGAGCGTTGTTTGAAGTGCTGCTAGTCTAATTATAATTGTATTATATTGTTACCTCAAATATATAAGCAAATAAAATTAAAATTAAAAAAATATTATATATGTTAGACGTTGACCTTAAACACTTGTCGTTGCTATGCGCATATATATGGAATTGGAATATTTAAGGTGTAATCTTTTTTGTTTCGATGCGTAGTCTGTCACCTAATAGAATAAGGTCGACCTCCTTTTTAGAATTTCTAAGCAGACGAACTTCATGTGGATTAGTAGACAAAAAAGACGAAATAAAAACAAGTTAGACATAAGACGTTGTTGGTTTTTATCTGGGTTTTTCAGTAGAGGAACTAGCTTTTTGTGTTTGCGACAGGTATGGCGTATCGGCGTCGCATATATATATATATATATATATATATATATATATATATATATATATATAGATCTCACATACAGACACATTTTATCGGCTGAAAATTTTGCTCTAAGGTACATTAGCCCAACCTTTGACGAATTGTAACCGAAAGGCTGTGGAGTCGCGCACAGCCGGTTTTCCGGCGGTTTTCTTCACTCTCGCCGAGCTACCAGATATAAATAAACGCCCCACATGCACGCACATACATTTACTTGATCATACTAGAGAATCCGTGAATTCACGCGACACGTGCGTGACGCCTATCTAACTAGACACGCGGGAAAAAAGTGTGATTACACATACAATTATTATCATTAACCCTATCTAATGGAGCCATTAACCCTATCTAATGGATTGCGACAGAGCAGCTAAAGGACTAGGAATGATCACGGTGCGACAACTTAAATCTTAATGACTACCTGTATAGGTATTTTTCTTTGCTTTCATATTTGGCCATCGTTTACTTAAGTTACACATTTTAGCCTAACAGGCAGACTGTGGTGAACTTTGCCCTTGTGTACTACCACTGCATAAGTATGTCATGCGCAGAGAAAAACCTGTCTTTGCCTTCTTCGTTGAAAGGCACGTATATATATATATATATATATATATATATATATATATTTTTTTTTTTTTTAACATATACTAACTGGTAAAATGTATGATACACATGCAAGTACGTCAGATGTCGCCCACTAAAATCCAGTCGCCCTTTTTGCCTATTGTTGGGCGTCGCCGCAGTATTCTCTTCCCGAGATGTATTCACCTGGCCAATTTAATGAATAATAAAACCACGCGTTCCAATAAAGCTGCTCGACTTTGCGGCGACTATTTTTGCTTCCGAGACAAAATCTGCGAGTCTTCTCACCACATAAGTTAGAATTCATGGTCTTTGAGGAGCGAGCTTACAAGGGCTTGGCATGTCAGAGGATTTCCCAGTTTCAGGTTCCGAAGCAGTTACTCTAGCTCAGTATCGAAAAAAAGCACAGCGTTTGTAACAATCCCCTATCTCCTCAGTCTCTCCTACGCTGTTGCACATACAGCATAAAAGGGAGCGGTATAGGTATTACTGAAAGCAGCCACAATAACCCGTTAGCATTTGCGCGAGTGGATAGATAAGGGAGCCGTGTTTGTCTCCGGGTTGCGTTTCCATGAACTCAGGGAGTATTGATTTTGTCCAGTGTCTAGGGTGGCCCGGCTGGATTTTTTCTCATTGCTGATTCCACATGCTTGGCATACCTGTTCTGTTAATTATATATATATATATATATATATATATATATATATATATATATATATATATATATATATATATATATATATATACAAGTAGTTCAATAAGTTCTTAGAATGAGCCTTTTAGAATTCGAATTTTGGCACGCTTTCACCGCTAATAGGAACTGCAACTTTTCGACTGCTAGCACTCAATATATTATGGTGATTGGCCGTTGCGATTTCGTTTGATAGCTTTTCCCGTGCAACGTATCGGCGTGATTTTTAAAAATGGAGAAAAAAGAGTTTCGAGTGGTTATCAAGCATTTTTATTTCAAAGGTTGGAATGCGACCCAAGTAAAAATTGAGTTAGACGAGACGTACAGTGACTCTGCGCCATGTTTTGCCACTGTTTCCAACTGGATTAATGTGTTAAAAAGAGGTCGCAGGAGCACCGAGGATGAACTACGTCCAGGAGGCCAAAAAACGGCAACTGATGAGGAAAACGTAGAGGAAGTGCGAAAAATTCTTGGCACAGATAAGCGAATGAACATTAAGGAAATAGCGGAGGCATTAGGAATTAGTTTAGGCAGTGTGCATTTTATCCTACACGAAAACTTGAAGATGAAAGAGCTTAGAGCAAAATGGCTGCCGCATTTGCTCAACCAAGGCCAAAAAGACGCGCCTGTTTTGGCTTTACAGCGAAATTTGGCCAAGATGTCGAACAATCTGTCGGATTTTTGGTGCAGATTCATGACCGCCGATGAAAGCCGGGTTCATTACTACACTCCCGAGACCCAAGAAGCATCTTGCCAATGGTGTGCACCTGATGAAGGACCTCCGAAGAGGGTGCGGACAACGGCATTGACCGGAAAGGTGATGACTACAGTTTTTTAAGACCAACGTAGAATAATGCTGGTCGACTACCTTGAGAGCTGTAAAACGATCACAGGAGAATATTATGCAAGACTGTTGGATTGCCGTTAGCAAGAACTCATCGTGAAACGGCCCGCTTTGCAGAAGAAGGTTGTCCCGTTTCACCAGGGCAATGCTCCTGCACACAAGTCCCGGCAAGCATCGGCAAAACTGGCCCAACTGAGGTTCGAACTTATTGAACAACCCTCCTATTCTCCAGACCTGGCCCCCTCTGATTATTTCCTCTTCGGACATTTGAAGAATAGTCTCGGTGGAAAGCGTTTTTTCCAGCAATGAAGAGGTTAAGGCTGCTGTCAATGACTATTTTCAGTCTAACGACGCGGAATTCTACTCAAGATGTATGAAAGCTCTGAAATCTCGGTGGGAAAAGTGTATTGAGCTTCTCGGGGAGTATATCGAATAAGAAAAATTTAAAAACATGATTTGGAAAATTCTCGGTTTTCATTCTAAGAACTTATTGAACTACCTGTACATACATGCATTGAATGCAGCTCGTACGTCGTGCATGTCACTAGATCTTTTGCTAGGTCTTCTGTCTTGCTAGTTCGACCATCGATTGAACCGCTGACCATAACCCAGCGAATAGGGCATACAGCACCTTGTGTATCTACGACACTCCTGAAGATCGTGGAAACGCTCCGTGCAAACGCCGTCCTTAAATGCCTGCTCTTAGGTCTGGCCGCTGGCCAGACCGTACTTTTCATCTGTACTGTTGCGTGTTGCGTGCCTCTCATTTCTCAACGTCGGTGGCTCACGTGTATACTATATAGAGTAAATAGCACAGTACATAGTACTTGTTTATTCGGCAGCTATCAAAGGTGACCTTTCAGTAGCAGTCGCGTCATTCAACGACAGCCCGAGGCGCAGTCGTCCTGGCCGCATTACCAACGGTTGCAACGGTTTGGCTACGTGCGTTTTGTTCGTTTTCTATGCGCGTTAAGACTACAGCTCAGGGGACAATTAAGGCTGTAATTAGAGTTTCCCCAGATTACAGGTTCTTGCACGGCTGGCGTATCTTATGCCTGACGTCAATCCCAATATCGGGTAGATGCCCTGATCAAATTAGAGCCACGGCCATACATAAGTGGTTGTGGCATTGACGTGACATTTTCCAAATTTCAAGAGCTGAGATTGCGAGGCAGGTCGCTTGTAAGACCCGGCTTCGTATTTTTCCCTGTATGCTCAACATTCAACGGAAATCGGCGTAACACACTAGCCTGGAAACTGTAAGGTTTTTGCGATCGCTATCAATAGCTAGCGTTGAGTCCACGGAAAGAAAGCCTTACGTCAGTCAGACTATATCAGTCTGTAATAAAAATACCTTATCGAATACGTTACACGTCTGTAACAACAAACAGGTTTTTCTTCCAATTTCAATTATGGTAAATTCGTCGGAATTATAATTGCAATGCTTGTGTTCTCCGTAACTAAAAGTGGTTGAAAAGGATGAAACAAACAAAGGCAGAGAAACACAATCGACAAAAATCCAGGAAATATGTTTTGTATACGCGCTTCTCACAAAAGCTAGTCACAGGTAATATTGATTAAACACGAGACAGTGACGCACAAATGACGAAAACGACACGGGACTCCTTTTTTGCAACGCCGAGCAATAAATGCGAAAACGCGTTCGCAAATATGCACGCATACGAAATAGTCCGTGCACCATCTTCATAATCGTTATTATTATTTTATTTATTATTATTATTATTATTATTATTATTATTATTACATGTTAAACAATGTTACAGTTGTGAGGTCTGAACGTATTATTGCAATGTTTTGTTAAATAATTAGTTCACTCCATGGCGCCTAAAATAGATGCCGCGTTCCCTCTGCAAACGGCCAAGGACAACGCTTGCCTCAAGAATTGACCCTCTCTTCGGTCGTTCGTGACCTCCTGAATTCGCTTACTCAAATCTTTGAGAAATGCTTCGGTTCCTTTGCTGATTGGTCCTAGTGTCTCCATGGCAATAGGCACAAAAATATATCTTGTTTCCAGTCCAGCATATTTAAACCGTTTTCTGGCGTCCGCGTGCTTTGCTACCCACCCCGACTCAACAGAGCTGTGGTGTAAATAGGAAGCCGTAGTTGTGCACGAAACCGTTGCATCCCAAGCTAGGGACTTTCCATGTGGCCATATTGCAATGGTCACCGCATCAGGTCTTTCTTCGCCAGCGGACACTAAACCTCTTGGTTTAAGTGTAGATGGTATAACGGCTTTCCTAAGGGACCTTATGATCACACCGTTTAGTTCAGCATGTCTCGACGATCTACCGGCGCTCTTCGGGCAACTCAGTTATTATTAGTTCAGCTATTGACTGAACTGCTGAACATGCTGCGGCGTGTTATCTATCGCAATGCCCTCAGCATCTCGCGCACCTACAACACTGCTGAGGATTGTGGAATTCTTGCGTGCTGCGTAACACGTGGTGGAACCCGTGGGCTGCAAACGCCGTAGTTAGAACCCTACTCTTATATCCGGCTGCTTACCAGGTTGTACTCCTCATTGCTACCGTCGTGTACATTCCTATGTCGATGTCCTTTAATTTCTTCACTTACTTCATAGTGTAGGCCACAAACGCCGTTGTTCTAGGTAAACCCTATCGTACTTGTAGTTCCTCTGGCACTTAAGGCCCCCCCTCTAAAGTATAAACTATTATAACCCTAGAAGATTTGGATAGCCCCTAAACTCCGCTTCATAAAAAAAATCGAACTCCAAACTGTAAATCTGCCTCTCCTTATTTCTCCCATATAAGCAATATACCGAATGTTGCTATTGGTTCCGCTTTAGTCTTGGAAAGCGTGGATGCGCTATGTATTGACAACACTTGCGGGTTTTCAATTGCAACTGCCGCTTGATAGGCTTTTCGTACTCTGTTTTCAATATGCCTTCGGAAACTGCTGCCATTCGACGTTATAGTGACCCCTAAATAGGTAAATGTATTTAAAAAATTACTACATTACCCCTGGCTCGAAGAACGTCGTCTTTTGCCAATAGACCTCCTCTTCGGAATTTGACTGCTACTGCCTTTTGCCAGTTAATACTAAGTCCCATATCGTCCATATAACCAATAAGACATTCTAGTCTCGGTTGAACCCTAAATAGACTCCTGCCACAGATTGCAATGTCCTCTGCATACATTAAAGAACTTACCCACTTTCGGATCCACCCCTGCCTCACCAAGTTGGCTAGCCCTCCCAATAGTACCCAAAAAAAAAAAAGAAATGGGCTAAGTCCGTCACCTTGAGCCACTCCCGTTGTCTGCGTTACCTTTCCTATAATCTCTATACTGATGTCGATGTATACTGTACTCTCTCTAAGAATGGTCCCCAAAAGTTTTAATAAACGATACGGAACTCCCTCCAAGGCTAACTTCTCTATAATTCTACTTCGTGGCGCTAGGTCAAAGGCGGCTTTGAGATCTATAATTAATGCGTATAACAATTTTCTCGGCTCGGATAGAGTTTCCCAAATTTCTGCCAGCGATTGGCGCAGGGTCGTATAGGTCGACTTCGATCTTCTGGACCCACGTTGTTCTTCTGGTGCTGCGTTTCTGGTTTCGAGGATGTACTCGAGTCTATCTTATATTGCCCCGAGAATATTTTATAGGTGCAACTCTTAAATGTTATTCCCCTCCAAGATTTCGGCTCTGTTTCTCTGCTTTTCATTTTTCGTATGACAATCAGGGTATCCTCCTTCCACGCTTTAGGCATGTCCCCGAATGTTAGGTATTCGTCAAATAAAGTTTTCCAGCATGGTTCCAATGCCAACGTTTGCTTTAAATGTTCGTTTCTTGTCATATCGTTTCCGGCCGCTTTGCCTCTAGGCGCTCTTTTAATTGCCTGACATGAAAAACTATGTATATGAAATTGGTTTTATGATTTTTACAACTAGACCAAAAATGTTAAACTTTTGACAACGGGGCTGATCATAAACAAACGCGGAACAGTCGTTACCTCTTGGCAAAACGGGGTCTCAACCTTGGCTTATTTATGGGATATATAAAGATTTTTCTGAATGACCTTTAAAATGCATGAAATAACCGTGAGCAGATATCGTAAGTAAACACATTCTCCGCACGGTCCCTTGTCCTTAACTTAATTACGTAGGTAAACATTATATATATATATATATATATATATATATATATATATATATATATATATATATATATATATATATATATATATATATATATATATATATATATATATATATTACGTATTTAAGTCATGGACAAAAGAGCGAGAATGCGATGACTTATGACATCTGCTCATGCCTGAGAAAAGCACAAGAAAGGCCTGGATTGCTAGAGAGTAGTATGGTCTCTGAAAAGTCTTGTTTTAAGTGAGAGTGGAATCACTAAAATCTGTGACACTGCTGTTATTGCCCGACATAGGAGCACAAAGTGTGTGATTGCGAGACAACCAGTCCTCTTATTCAGAAACTAAGCACATCTGCTTCCTCTGAAGGACATACAACGCCGGTTATTAAATGCGACACAGTGACTTATAAGAGAATTCGCAAATAATTAAATCATTTTAATTACCTTTATATATAATACCTTAAAATCATAACTCTACGACCCTTCGCAGCTCGACAGTAACACATTTAGGTAAATGTGCGTATTGATGTCGTCTTACGACGATCATGATACTTAATCTATGACGATCCGATTTGTGGTTGTGTAGTAATTAAGGTTCTCAAGCTTAAGTGCATGGATAAATGACACACCCTATCAGATAAAGCACTCGTCAGAGCTCTAGAAGCACACACAACTATGTATTATCTTACATTAGCTGTTCGAAGGTGCTTCCGCGAACCAATCGGCGGGTTCAGTTGCAAGGACACCAGCTATGAGCGCATCCTTCAGGCAGTATCCTCCATCGTCCTTCAACATGCACGATGGAGATGGCCCGAAAAATTGGTGCGAGTCGCAGTATCGTCCACAGGATACTCAGAGCCGAACGACTACATCCGTTCCGACCGCAGCAAGTTCAAGCTGTGCTGGATCCAGATTAGCATCGACATGTTGTTTGCTGCTGCAGTTGGTTTTTGCGGCAAGTAGGAGCTAATGCGGAGTTCTCTGTCCTTGTGCTTTGCTACTGATGAAGCTTGCTTTACACAAGATGGTGTGTTCAGTAAGCAAATCATCCATTATTGGACAAGTGACAACCTGCATACTACTTACCAGCGTGGACGCCAGAGGCGTTTCTCCGTGAATGTATAGACAACATAGGTCAACATAGGTGAACAACATAGATCCACACGTACTTCTTAACAAGTTAGATGGCGAAGCATACATTCCTGAATGCAACATTACCGGGATTGTTGGAAGGCGTTCCCGAAGGTGTTCCCGAGAGCATGTGGCTCCAGCGCGACGTGGTGCTACCGTAGTCGACTCCTGCGGTACGGGATTACCTCAGCGTGACCTTCGAGAATCGGCGGATTTGCTGGGGCGAGCCGATCGCATGGCCACTGCAGTCGCTCGAGGGAACAAATTTCGATTTTTTCCTTTTTTGGGGGCAATTTTCTCTGGGGGGCATCTAAAGGCTCTCGTTTACGAGATTGCGGTCAAATCACACGAAGAGCTGATCACCAAGGATAACCTCCGCTGCTAAGGCCGTTCGAAAAATGCCTGGCATACTTCACTACGACCAACGAAATCTCTGCAGGCGTTACTAAATGTGCATAGTGGTTAGTGAAGGCACCTTCGAGCAGCTACTGTAAGATAAGAAATATAGCTGTATGTGCTTCTAGAGCTATAACGAGTGATTTATCTAGATGGCGTGGGTCATTCATGCATGCACTCAACCTTGACATATATTTTGGAAAATCTTAATTACTCCGCAACCACGCTAGATGAGCGCACTTGCCCCAATATGAGCGCTGTGAGTTGTCGCATAGGGCTTTAATTTTTGCGGATTCTCTTCTAAACGACTTTGTCACCAGTGTCATAGGTTCGGATAATTCACCCTCGCATGATAACAAAACTTTTCTGAGACCACAATCCATTGGAAAAATGTTTGCGTTACCAAGCTATGAATTCCCTATATCGCTCTTCAAATTTTCTTCGGACATATATATATAAAATGGGTGCTTATGTTCCACTTACGATTGGGATTGCAATAAGACCGGCTTGTGGTGTAAACAAAGTGCGTGTGAATGGCAGATGCACTTGACCAAAGGACAAGAATATAATAGGTAAGGAGATTTCGAAAAACCAAAAGGAAACAGGGATGTATTATAAGCAACGTCTATGCGCGAACATATGAAGAAGAAACATTGTGACGGTTGGGGAAATTGCATGCCTCAAAGTATAGCCGCGCACTTTATTCTATCGTACACCCAACGCTCAGATAACAGCGATCTTTTCTAGTTTAAGCCTCGAGATCTTTGGGTTCCTGTGCTGACCGAGTACTCACTCACATGCCACGTTGTATAGAGGCCCAGCGACTAGACTTCGAATTTTTAGAGTATACAGGGCAAATATTTATAAGTCATTGCACTCTATACTAGAATATTTAATTCGAAAGCGACAATTATTATTAGTATTATTACCAATATTCATATTGACGCTACTACCAGTATCTGATTTGTATTACACACCTTGCAGTGATATCGGAAAACCAAATTCTAAATGAGATGTGCATTGAAGAAGAACAAGTAAATGCAAATGATGAATCAAATTAATTTGGTGCTTTTCAGAATGGGCGCCGCATTTGGTACGATACTCACAACCCGTTCGGAAAAAACCTCCAGTGAGCGTCTGTGGAGATATGAGTCCATCGAGGTTATATACATATGTCATGTGTAATGCGCAATAAACCCCCGCCCCCTATCAGAAACGCGGGACACTAAGTAGTAACGTTCTATGAATACTTCTTAATGTTTTTACCAACTGGGGACATATTATGAAGGAGCTCGCCGATAGGGGATTCTCATTGCCAATGACGAATCATCTCCTTTTATACGCAAGATCAAGGCTTACTAACAGAACAAGCATCACTCTCGGTCACGACGGCGGTCCCGCAAGGATCGGTCCTCTGGCCGATTCTATGAAACCTTGTTCACGACGCTGTTCTGGAAACAGATAACTTGCTTAAAGGGGTAGCGCTAATTACATATGGTGACGATCTGGCGGTGAGGACATGGTATACAACGGCAAGATTAAACAAAGGCTGTAAGACAGAGCTGACAACGCCGTTAACGATGGTGACGGGTAGCTAATTAAATGGAGAAAAACTATCTGCAAATCGCACCAGCAAAGCGTTGCAGACGTCGGAACTAAAACGGTGTGTAAAATCGATGTCAGAACCGGGAGACAGCGTATTTCTATAGCACGTTTCACCAACTCCCCTCTTCCATTTTCTACAGTGCTATGAAACGTTGATGGTGTAAACCATACCACTCTGTTAGGTTTTGCAGATCACTATGTACGGACTTCCACACTCCGGAGAGAGTTTGGCATACTGGGCAACTCTTCATACGCAACAACGGTGCGTCACTACTTCCCTCGTTTCGTGAATAAAGAAAACCAGTTTAGGGCAACACTTTGTAGCGTGTCATATAAAGAACATGTTCAAAATGGGCACAACGTCTAGTTAGGCAATAGCTGGATGAACAAATGGTGGAGTTCCTGGCGTTAGGTTACTGCTAATATGATAATATAAGTTGTGAGTGGCAGGAAGGCTGGATAGGCCAAAAGTTGAACCATTAAGTGTATATCAGGCCGTCATACTATGTAGGTATACATTGTTTTGAAAATCGGAGGTGATAAGGTCGTGCTCATCTGCCCAGAGCTTTCACATTCCGTACGGTCTGCAATATGTGCGTTAGAAGTATATATCTCGAGTAGCATATTTGCGCCCTATACGTAACCCATGGAGATGGCTGGCCTGGTGTTGTTGTCATCATGGTGAACGAGTGCCGATGTTGACAATATTTCGTGTCGATTGCCCTGCAAAGTAATCTGTCAAGTTTTTGCAGACCTGGGCTAGGACGAGACCGTATGGTCAACACTGTTCAGCTGCCCTGACGCGCAGCCCGTGCACGTGTCTACCTGCGACTTTCCAATCCGCCCATACAGATTTGGAATTGCTCATGGCCCGTAAGAACCTGGTCCAAAAAGTACGTATATAATCCCTGACCCGGCCCGTCATACCAACGTCGGAGGTCCAGTACAAGCAACGTCAGAGGTTCGTTACTAGGTCTAGCTCAGGAGTGCCCCGGGCGTAGCCCATTCGTGAGCCCAAGCTTAATTCGTGAGCCCAAGCTTAATTCGTGAGCCCAAGCTCTTCCTACGCTTGCTTTCTTCCCAGGCCAGGTCCCAGGGGAGCTAGCAAGCCTGAATAACCCCTCTTTGTGCTCACCGTGCAGTACGCCCGGCAGACCCAAAGGGCCATGCCCCCCGAAAAGCGCTCCTCAGTGGCCAGCGGTGCAAAGGGTTAGATCGGCTCACGCCGGCGCCGCGTACGTTGCCAGAGACTCTACCGACCAAGTCCTTGTCCAAACCTGTAACGTGAGCCAGTAGGCCGAGCCTCGACCGCCCAACGGGGCAGGCAGGAGATGAGCGCAAATGTCGACCCCCTCCCTGGGCGCAAGGGAAAACCGCCTGCAGCGCGAAACGGGGACTACAACGAGTCACTATAATGGCGGCCAACGAGCAAAGAGGATGCACTTCCGTAGCGGTAGATCGGCGGAGTAAAGCACAGCAGGAAATCACAAAGTCACGAGCACAACACTACACAAAGATAAAGCATGGAACACTAGAAAACTCCAGTACAACTATCCATGTCGGAAACGTACGACCGTTCTCGATAATGATCAGCACGAGATAGAGCTGTCGATCTGGAAAGTCTTCTGATCTATTAACCTCAACAAGTGGTCTTTTCGCACTGTGTTAAAGGCGTTCCTGAACTCCAACTTTAATATAACTGTGAGCTCCCCTCCTAATCAAGCAAATACCCTGGCCGAGTGCACTGCAATTTCCATCCTAGCGTTTGTCGCGAACTCTAGCTGGTGTTATTTGTTTTCTCTGTTGGCAAACGTAACATCACTGGCACGAATAAATGTAGTGCGTATCATGCTTTCTTGTCGTTGTTAGTTACGATGTCCCTTAGGACCTTAGTCAGCCACTCCGTCAGCGGCAAGCCTCACTATCTTTGTTAGGATTCGTTTAAGCCAAAGCTGCGTGCAACTTGTATATATATATATATATATATATATATATATATATACTGTAGTTACTATTCGTCGGCATGGCAATCAGTAAACAAGCTCACTCAAACAAGTTTGGGACAAGCGTCTTCACAGGGCCGGCGGCCGTGGCCGAGCACAATAGAATAGGTATTAAGAAACGCGGACACACCACAGAGATGTAGAGTAGGATCCTCTTTTGCTATACAGACAATATTATGGCTGTCGGTGGCTATGTCCCATAGGACCTTAGACAGCGACTCTGTCACCTACGGAGTCTGCTGCTTTGGGTAAGATTCGTATAAGCCGAAGGTGAGGGCAGACTCCTCTAATACCATGTACTATATATATATATATATATATATATATATATATATATATATATATATTTAAAGTTTATTTACGGAACCGCAATTTCACAACGCTTGAGTTCTCGAAAACTAAAATATGTACAATATGTAAAAGCGCAAACATTATCTATCTCATATTTCAACATGTCTCACTCCGTGCGACACTAATTGAAGTCGCTAAAAATTCTTCCGCTCACGCACGCAAGCTTTTTTCAGCCTAACGATAGTTTACTAGTTTTGACTAGATTTTGTACTTGTCACCCATGTTTTCATCTTACGTTTAAATATTCTCCTGAAGTGAGTACACAAATTTCTTTGGGGAGTTCTGCTAGGTATGACCTAAGCCAAGACGCAACAGTGCCATCACAACTAGAAGTTTGAGCATATGTGAAAACAACGAACAATTTAGTCAGTTGAAGATAGTAGAAGCATCCAAGAAGATTCCGAAAAAAGGAAAATCGTCCAAGAAGATAAAAAAAAGAAAAACAAAATATATATATATATATATATATACAGGGTGTAGCAGAAATATTTCGAAAGCGACTTAAAGAACTGAAGAGCTCGGTCAAGCAAATATTTTTCCCAACGGGACATGGTCTCTGAGAAGTCTTGTTTCGGGGTGAGAGTCATATTACTAAAATCCGTGACACTAGTGTTGTTGCCCGACATAAGAGCATACAATTTGCCATTGCGAAACAACCAGTCCTCCTTTACAGAAACTAAGCACACTGTCATATTTGCGAGAAAATTCTGCTTCTTCCAAAGAACATATAAGTCGGCCGAAAGATGGTACATGGCCGTTTAGAAAGAATTTGCAGAAATTGAGTTCTTTTTTTAGCTTTTACGCCCAATTCCTCATCATTCAGACTAATGCGCATCACGACTATTTTGGTATCAAACGTATGGCAATGCAAGCCGTGGTTACGGAGTAATTGAGATTTTTTGACGGGCATGTCGAGATTGAGTGCATGCATAAATGACTGCGTGGCGACCTGGTGGCTTTAGCGCGACAGGTCGGCGGTAGTGAACGTATCTCAACTGCTGACTACAGCGTCACTGTAAGAGTTCCGTAGGCACTTTGAGCAGAAGGTGAGTGAATTGTGCTATCGCACTGGGTTCCATGACCCTTCCGATGAGTGTTGCTGCACATTTTGTGACCTCGCCTGCACTAAATATTATCATGAGACATGTCGGTCAGCGCCAGCCATCTGGGCGTTAGGTCGCTGACATTTTCCGAGGATGCATATACAACATATTCCATATATGTCCATGATTAACGGAAACGAACGCCGTTTCCGAGACTTAATGAGCACGTGTAATGTAATTAACAATACCAAAAAAGTGATGTAATATTAAATAATATTTAGTTTCTGTATAGGAGACTGGTTGTCTCGCAATGGCACTTTGTATGCTCTTATGTCGGGCAACAACACCAGTGTCACAAATTGTAGTAATTTCCCTCTCATTCCGAAACAAAACTTCTCAGAGACCATGTTACATTGAAAAAAAAAGATTTGCTTTAACGAGCTTTACAATTCCTTAAATTGCTTTCGAAATTTTTCATTATAAGTTGTAGTTTTGTCTTGTCTCCTGTATTCTTCCGTCATCTAATTGAGCGTGGTTAACAACTCACTAAAATAAGTTATAAAGCGCGAAAACCACGCATACTCAAGGACATTCAATCTGGATCCACCTGGGGTCTAGCGGCAATAGCTTCGACATGTTATTCAGTTGACTACGGCTCTGGCTCAGACTGTCTGAAGAGCCAACGTTGCGATTTTCTTGAGTTTAACAGCAGGCCGCAATTTCTAACTTTTAGCAAGAGCTATATAATGCTTGCAGAAGAAACATGAGCGAACCTGGCACATCATGCTTGTGAGGATTGCGCAGTCATTCCTTGTGTTGGATTTAGGCTCTACAAAGCAAATTGTTATAGAGAATAGCAAGTCTTTTATTCGTTCTACCCTGCATCTCTGTACAGACACGAGTCCGGAAATCCTCAAAACTAGTACAACATACTGATCAGTTAAAAAGTAGCCGAACCAGTGAGGAACTCGTTTGCTTCTTTATGATTCCACTGAGGCAATTTATATACACCCTATCAAAACGCTTTACCGTTGCCAATTTCAATATGTCAACGCCACGTGATGCAACACAAGGCAGTTATAAAGCTCTGCTTTGAGGGCATCCTTAGAGGTTTATCATTTACCTCTTTACAGGCCCGCAATGTATCTAAGTTTTTGCCATCTTTATGTGTCCCACTTTCACCGTGCACAAAACACCTCTCTCTCTCTCTCTCTCTCTCTATATATATATATATGTTCATCCTTGTTTCTTTCTCATCTTATTACCGGCAAAACCAGGACGCTTTGGCCACTTCTTCCTGGCATATCTGTTGTCTCGGATGCGACTCTCTGCGTGACTCTCGCGCCTTTTCCGTAAACGCTTCCTTTGTGGGCACGTCACTTATCTATCTCTCGAGAGAGAGACAGAAAAAAATAAACGGGAAAATGGTGGCAGAGTGGAACAAGGCTAGAAACATTATCGACTTTGCCGCCGGGTATCGGATGACTCGATAGGGAATTAATTCGGCAATCGGCGTGGCTTGTCGGCAGTTGGTACTGACATTCTACGTGATGCAATGTTGTTGCTTTTGCGGTTACCGCCATCAAGTATCAATTTATACCCCTTCTCTCTCTTTCTCCTTTTCATTTAGCGCTGCGCGTTTTGCTCGCTAAGGCAGCTTTCAGTCGTCATGTAATGTTTGACCGCCTATTTGTCTCTATTCGCCTTTGCAATCAATTCCAATAGGAAAATCGAAACCGATACTTATTGCAACCAACGTAGAGCGGCAATGAACGGAAACAACGCAGTTAGATCAATGAACAAAGATGGCGAAAGCAGCACCGCCGATCAAAGCAGAACCGGCAGTTAGAGAAACAATCGTTTTTTAGGGTAGTTGCGGTAGAATAAATCTAAGTAGTGATCGTAGTAGATGTAGTAGCTATGGCGGTTTGCAACAAGTCGCAGTTGTGGTACCGTTTATAATTATAATGTGTCCTATGTGTAGTCATCTCATTGCGTGGCTTGTAAGGCTGAGAGCCTGTGTACACAGATGCGGTCTTGACGACAAGGTCGCCCACCATGATAATTACAGCAGCAGCAGCAAGCAACAACAACAACAACAACAGCAACAACAACAACAATATTAACAATAACAACAACGATGATCTCACACAACAAGCATCTGCGTTTGACGTCTTGCTAGCGAGAGTACTTGGCCGGGCACGACCGAGTCGTGGCCCCGTACAACTAACCCGAACTTATCGCCCGTAACTTTGTTTGCGGCAGCTTTGCATGCAGCTGATTGTAAGTACGGTGCAGACATAGTTTGCTTCAGGGAACCAACCACCCAAGTAAGCATACGTGTGCGAGCGGTTTTTGTTTGGTATTTATATATTTATATATATATATATATATATATATATATATATATATATTTATATATATATATATATATATATATATATATATATATATTTGTATATACATATATATATATATATATATATATATATATATATATCTATTTATACATATATATACATATATATATATATATTGTATTTAAATAAATTCTCGACAAGGTGACCGCAAAAGCGGAAAAGCTGGCAAATAGCCCGAACTGCCGCGTAGCAAACGCATCAACAACTTTGGCGCTAGAAATATGCCAAGAGCAAAGCCTTGAGGAAAACCTTATCTTGGAAAAATACGATTTCAGAACGTTGGTTGTAGAGCAATATCGCGCCTGCAGAGATGAGCGTAATTTGAATTTTGCTATAACGAGGTTTACCGACGGTCCTGCATTCACGACAGACCGTTGGAAGCAGGGAATGCAAGCAAACAGACGCGCTCTCTGTAGACTTGCCTGGCATGGTCACCACCAATATATATGTCTGAAAGGGTATTGCTTTGAAATAGAAGACTGTGTATGTAAATATTGTGACACGTGTAATATTGGCCGATACCACATACGGCAACGCAAAGAAGTAGAGGCTGGTTCAATGCGTGCAGTAGTGAAACATGTGATCAGCCGACGACCAGCCAGTGAAATAAACACACATATATATATATAGAAAATATTGTGATGATTTATTAATCATTTACAATACGTTTGCACACTCGGCAGTGCTCGCCTTAATAAAAATGGTGGTAAAAAGGTGTCAAGTGAAATTAAGAGTCAGTTGTCCGTGTCCTTGCTTGATGGTAGCCCCCGCTCTTATGGACCCGGTGCGAGCGGTATATCCTCAAGGTTCCTTGCAAAGTTAAAACGGTGAGATCCATAAGATTCCTCTTCGTGACGCCGAGCCCCAAGAGCGTCCTCGCAGATTCGGAGTCCCATACACCACTCATAGAGATAGTGATGGATCCGAATCTGCGAGGTTTTTGCGGGTCGGGGAGCGTTGCTCTTAGGAACTCGACATCATATTTGGCGATCTTGTCTTGCCGTGCTTTTGCCAGGTCCCGGTTCGGGCCGCAAACCTCGGCATCTAAAACCCAGACCTCGGTAGGTGTTGTTATTACGAGGTCGGGCTTTAGACCCGGTGCGCCCGGTCGACGGAATACTCGCTCACGAACCACCTCATGACCCCTTTCGCGGAGAAGACGCGCCACGCGATCACAGACGTCGTCATGTCTCTTTATGGTTTGTTTGTGTGTTGTATCGCACATCTGAGCGACATGAGCCAACGTCTCAGGCGCATGACACCCGTGCCTACAACGTTTGTTGTATCCCGGGCGTCCCCTGGCCAATCTGGCACGCGTTGGTAGTGCGTTGATCCTGAGCTTTAGTAGGTTTAAATACTCCTTACCAGATAGGTAGGGCATACCCTTAATCCAGTAATGTACAAAGGGCGTTTCGTGTGCTTTTTTAAAATGTGCCCCATCGAACGTGTTGTGTAGTTGTTGAGACCAGTAGTCGGTCTCTTGTGTAGCGGTCTCAATGGAGGTTCCCAAGCGCTCGCAAAGAAGTCTTGTTTTCGCAAGATCTTTTTTAAAGTGCTCGGTGGTTAGCATCCATTGGACCCCAAGGTGCGTGGAGTGTTGTAGTGCTGTCAGGCGGGAGAGGCGGAGTCTGGGAATGAATGTTTGGAGGCAGGGGATGTCCAGACCGCCGTGTGCTGTGTGCGTTTACAGGTAGGCGTTCGGCACCGAGTTTTCGAGCTTAAGCCATTTCGACTTAACAACTTTTCTGATCTCTTTATCTAGGTCACTAAGGAGTGCGTAAGATGGTCTGGGACCGGAGACCAGTTTATATAGGAGACGGGGAATGAGAAAGTCTTTCAAAAATATGAGTCTTTGGTGGGGTTTAAGGGGAGCTATCGTGAGTCTGTTGAGTAAATTAAGGAGTATATCCCTGGTGGAGTCAACTCTGCCATTGCTGTCAAAGTCGACTCCAAGATATCTCCATCGATCGCTCATACCTTTAGCTGGCAATTGCCAATCTCCAACGTTAAATTCTGGTACGGTATTGATAAAACCTTTACCTTCCTTCCTATTAAATAGGTGGGAGCCGTAAAGCTTTTATTAGTATTAATTTCAAGGCCTCGGGATTTCAAAAGTGGGTCCGCAATATTAAGGAGCCGTTGGAGAGTGGATTTCGTGGAGGCTAGGAGGATGAGATCATCCGCAAAGGCTAAGCCCATAAGGCGGAAGTCATCAGTAAGTTGGTACCCGATATTAGTTTTGTCTAATTTTGAAAGAATGTCGTCGAGAACTAGATTAAATAAGAGGGGGGACAGAGGATCTCCCTGTCTAACACCCCTAGTTGGCCGAAATGTGCAACATTCTTGTCCAAATTCTATGAGAGTTTTAGATGAGAGGTACAAGCGTTCGATATAGTTAATGAATACCTCCGGGTATCCGCGAGTCCGGAGTGACCACAGGACGGAGTCATGACTCACCATGTCGAACGCCTTACGGAGGTCGATTGAGGCGAGTCTGAGCTCACGTCCTGCAGACTTGGCATCGTTAAGGATACCATCCAGAACCGCAAGATTCTCGAAGGTACCATTATAGGGGAGAAACGCTCGCTGGATTGGGAGAAGCTTAATAGAGTTCTAGAGACGTCTAGAAAGAATTTTGTTAAGCGTTCGTTGTAAGTATGAACTAATAGATAGGGGTCGCAAATCGCTTGGGGATGTGGCATTGTTAATTTTAGGGATGAACGCTAAGCGAGCAGTTTCATGGGCTGAGGCAATATCGCTAATTAATAGTATGTTAAGAATACAACAGACTACTTCTAACGGGAGTTTACGGAGGGACGAAAGACAAATCCCGTCCAAGCCTAGTGCTTTTGAAGGTCCGCGGAGAGCTACGTGGGTTTCCTTTAGGGAGATAGGGAGGGAAACCTCAAAGAGATCAGAGTTGGGAGTGTATACGGGGCAAGGGAGTGGTTCAGGGGGTGGTTGTGTCATCGTGTTGGCCCAGTGTTCTAGAACCTCGGTGGCCTGCATGTTGTGTATGGTATGTTTGCCGTCCAGCACCTCATGAGCGCATTTGGATCGGTTTTGGCCAAAAAGTTTTTGAGTGGTTGCGTAGTCTTGACGTCGCTGTTGCCTTTTAGATACTCGCGCTTCAGTGGAAGGTGTTTCTCTAAAGGCACGACGTCGGACAGTGTGTGTAAAGTGTTTGTTCAGAAATTCGTTTAAGGCGAATATATATATATATATATATATACGTGTGCGCGTTTGAAGCTGGCCATGTAACGGAGGCTGACCGACTATGCATTTACTGTAGTAACAAAGAAATCATTCTTTGTGGCATCATTTGCAGACCTACTTTTTGTTGACGTATTATACACAAAGGACCATAGTGTTGTACTTGTAGAAGGCTTTATAAGCATATGTGCAATGTATTCCAGTTCCTCGGAAGCTCGATCTGTTGGCGAAGCTAGTGTATTGCTAGTGTATCAAGTTGACCTTAACAAGACAACTGTTCTTTGTAGGGACTTAAGCTTTCCCATTGGCAAACCGGGCAACGTAAGAATAGGCGCACTTATCATTCAGCACATTAGCGACCCGCAGCATATGGGCGGTCTCTATATCCAAGGAATCCATCTACGTCGCTTTGCAAGAAAGGTCTACGATAGATATATTTGCAACAAACGCTAGGCATGGCAGCACAAAATACAAATGTCCCCAACTAAGATCTCTAGCTCTAGGTATAAAACGATACCTTTGAGCTCTCAGTACATCATCGGGCAGTTGGCCGAAGGCGGCAACGGATAGACGCTACAATTGACTCAGTCCGCTTACTAAAGATTTCGCTAGGGGTTCTCCCAATACCCAATCCACATCTGGGATCTATAAATGACGCTTCTGTGCTATGCCCAGATGGCTAACTAAAAGGATCCGTGTTGCAAAAGCAGGCACTTTTACCGGGTTTAAACAACATGTGCGACAAAATTACAGAGTGCGAATGGAAGCTAAGTGGAAACGTATGTGATCTGTATACACATCCAACAGTGTTCAAGAACGATACCGCAACAAAAGTGTATGAAAAAAATATAAAGGGTCTGCCGAGAGAAAGGCAACCGAAGTAAGTGACGCAACCAGGCAGAACCGGGGCAAACGAAACTAGCATAGGGACAAAAATAATGACCTTTAATTAGGCCATAGCTAGGACGATTTAAAATAATATATCAACCGAATTATATGTAGCGAGGCGAAAATAAAACGTGTAATAAACGTTGCCATGTACATTACGCAATGTGTACGCAAAATTAAACGTGGCATAAACGTTACCATGTAAATTGTTTTCTTACCTGCAACTTGTGGAAGGGCCACCTTGTTGACCCTTGTTAACTCTGTCTAGAACAATGTAAAAACCCTTCTATCATTGAAAACAGAAAGATCTCCTTTAAAAGAGGTGCGATAGTAATTATGTAAAGACTACCTATTTCGTTTAAATGAAAAATATTTCACGCTAGTTAACTTTCTCACATATATGAGCATGATAGCTAAATGCTAGCGACAATCGTCACTAAACAGCCGTTAGCAACAGCGTCCGCAGGCTTGTTCACTATAAAATTGCTTAAATGACAGCATATGGAATTCTTATTTTTGGCGAAGGCTAACTACTTAAAACCTGTCTGCCCTCCAGCTAATAAGGGCGCACAAAAAGAATCCTTGACTAGCCTGGCAATGATTGGCATTTGCAGCGTTCTACCCAAGTGACAAACGCGGTGTGTGTCATTCTGGTATAGTTAGACGCAGTTGTGTATCTAACTGTAAACGCTGAAAACAGTATTATATATTATTCATATTCATGTTATTCATATTTACACATCTTGAGTGAAATTAATTATGGTATTAACGATGATGATTAATATTAACACGTATTCGGACTTATTGTATTACTGCTGTAAAGCGATGTGTATGACAGACATATACGTAGTGTGAGTTTCGTTATTTCACCCAATGATTGGTATTATAAGTTCACTGGCTTAGCGTGAGAACACATAGCCGTTGCACGCACGTATATCGTAACGTCTAATATCGTCATGTCATGTTCGCAGAAGCTGCATTGCTAATCCTCCTTTGCTTCATACACAGTCTGGTAATGCGCCCCATGCCACGTGAGTGCACTAGTCAGGGCACGACTTCTTTAATTAGTTGTTTCCATATTTTTCGGAGAAAACCTAGAGCTTCAATGTAATTGTTAATTATTTTTAAATCTAAATTTATCTTTTCTCTCTCTTTTTCTTTCTTTCTATATATATATATATACATATACGTATCATGTGTGTATTTATGAACATATGTATTGCTTAGTATTGACGTTATTGGTTCTCTCTCTCTATATATATATATATATATATATATAACGCTCTGTAGCAGTAACACACTATGCCTCAAACTGCTAAGCTGACAATATACACGTATGATCACGATAAATTGTAGCACACACTGTTCTATGTGATATTAAAATAATTTTATGTATGTATATGTATACAAAGGTGGACTGAAATATTAAGGAGTTAAGTTGTTCCTGCGTGATTTTCTTTATTTCTTCTACAGTCTCAAAATGTTGCTTTTTCAATTTTTTTACTTTTGGGAACCAGAGAAAGTCGTGCAGAGCCAATTCCGACGAATAAGGTTGCAAAATATAGATATATAATTTTTCCTCAAGTAATTATAGTGTGCACTAGTGCTTTGCTGTGATAAAAGATCCAAGAGTTGTTTGTCTAGAGTTCAGACCATATACCCACGACTCGTATTCTGTAGTCACTCTCTGAAGCAATTCAAGGCCCTCCGCTACTGCTTGAGAGTTCAATTCGGACATTTCCCGACGGGCGTTCATTTTTCGGTTAAGACGGTTACAACTGATCTGCAATTCCTCGGCAATCTCCCCGATAGTAATTTGGCAATTGTTGGGCGCAATATCATGAACTTTTCAACGCTTTCTTCTGTTATTGACGTCGAAGCCCTTCTCGAACGGGGGTAATCTTCGGTCTCTTCACGCCCGTCGCGAAACCACGTATGTACAGTGTTTCGTGACACTGCCTGATCATCATAACCAGTTTTCAATGAAATTATGTTTATTTCACTCAAATTGAGTATAAAGTACATTTAAAATGTTTCTTCATGAAGCTCTGACTCCTTCACGCTTCCGATGAGAGAAGTAGTGCAACGATTTTCGGTCCAGCCCTGTGCATTCCACTGCATGGTACTTGGCACACCTCTGAAGGCAGAACCGGCAGGTGCACAACTCGTACTCCTCGTAAAACATTGCGTTTGAACATACCAAATAGTGATAACCATGCACTATGTACCTAGCTACCATGCGATTGTCACATGCAGGACCAGACCAAAGGTGCAAGGCATTGAAAACGTCCAAACCACCGACCTCCCGTCTGGCCTGTTCGACTTTAGCTTCCCACTCCGAAATAAAACATTTGTAAGGTGCTGTACGCGGCATCTTCAGCCTTAGTCGGATTGTTTCAGCAGCCGGTGGGCGGATATACAAAGCGGCATCTTGCTCGGATAGGCAAGCAAAGCACTCGCTTCATATATAATAAAAAACACCTTTCAAGCTGGTTACAATTTGCCAGCGTGAGGTGGTTTTACACCCTGTCAAGACCGTACATCTGCCCCGGAACAATCTTAAGCATGAAGAGCCTCACTGCTGAGAGAACGGACAGTCTTCGGACATCCCCCCGTAAAGAGAACTCCTTCCGTACTGTTTCGTTTACATGCGCTGTGAACGTCGTTCCTGTATAATGAACCCGAACAGCAACGTATAACGCTTCTGGCAGCCAATCGACCTCCACGCCTGAATTTCATGGCTTTGGTCTTCCTGGTGTTTATCTCAAGTCCCTTCGAGACAAGGAACGCCTTTATCATAGAGGTAATGCGCTTGATGGCACCTAAATTGCGATGAGCGACCACGATATCATCTGCATACATCACCAGTACGGCTTTTTGGTACTCCTGTCGGACGTCAGCAAGGAGAAGTGTAAACAAGACGCAGCTTAGCAGGTCTCCTTGCGGAGTTCCCACATTTTGCTTAATCTCTAATACACCTTGCTCACCGTCTACCAACAAAGTGCTCGTTGGAATGCTTCAACCAGCAGATGGCGAGGGGCTTTGTCAAAGGCCTTGACGCAGTCAATAAAGACTGCGTACAGATGACCTTTGGGTTTTGCCACAGCTCGCTCTATTTCTGACTGGAGAACATGGATTGCATCGCGGGTGCCTCGGCCTCTCCTAAAATCGAATTGCTCCGCTGGCAGTGCCTCTTCAGCCACGCGCTCAATCCGTCGAATAACATCATAACGAGTTTGCAACCACCTTGGAACATGTTATTAAGCTTTATACGCGCATATATATATATATATATATATATATATATATATATATACCTACAAAAACCTAATTTGGCTACGTTGGTTATCTGAGCATATTTTTTTGATTGAATATATGTTTCTACTACTTTCATTTTGCATCGCTAAAGATTGAGTTTTTCTTTGCGCTCCGTCCATTATTGTTTGCTTATAATGTTGGTATTCGGCCGCGGTCTGATCGAGTTGTCGGTGCGTTCTTCCGGCTTTCACCGGCCTGATGGCCTGTTCCCATTTGGTTACTTATCATCGATCATGGCGGTGACTAGGTCTATCCGTCGTGTCTGGAGACGCTATTCCCGGAGAATCCTGTCGGACGTCTTCGAGCGCTGGGCAGAGAGAAAAATTGTGTGGGTCACTTCATCCTGTTCGCCTGTCTTGCCCATGATACACTTAGCGCGCGCCCTATGCAGGTATTTTTGGAAGCACCCGTGTGCCACCACTACCTAGACAACAATAGAACGTCGAATTAGGAAACCCCTCCATTGTCTTGTACTAAAATAACATGGCATAATATTAAATCACTTTTATTGTCACACGAAAAGGTTTGTAATAGGATTACAAGTTAGTTATGTTCTCGATAATTAAGTGTGAAAATCGATATAGCGATCAAATATTTCGATTTTCTGTTTTTACAGTGGAGTATCTTGTATATATATATATATATATATATATATATATATATATAGGATACGAATGCCGCATGCCCGAACCTGGGTAGAAGCACACCGTGAAAAAAATTACCACTTTGGTAAAGGTAACAGCGATAATTAACAACGATAACTCTGAAATTGCTCGCGTTCACACGAAAATAAAGCGTGCTGGCAAAAAAAAAATATTAAGCCCTATTTTAAGAAAATCCTGCAGTATTTTAAAAAAGCAACAGTAACGATAAATAAGAACACAAACAACAAAGCAACAACCAAAAGCACAACTTCTCTTCGCTGAAGATGAAGGTTATTCTGTGCGCTCCGTTTATAATTATTTTCTTCTAATGATGGTTGTCAGCCGCCATTCCATCTCTTCGTCAGCTCATTCTTGCAGCTCGTTGTTTTCCAGCTCGTTTTCTTTCTCATTCTCAGTCTCTACCAGTGTGATACCTTGCTTCTATTTGCAATCATTCTCGAGTACAGCGGTGACTAAGTCTGTCACCGTCGTGCCCGGAGACGTCATTGCCGGTGAGTCCTTTCGGACGCCTTCGATTGATGTGCACAGGAGAATTGTGTGGGTCATGTCATCCACCATCTTGCTTGTGTCGCCCATGACGCATTTGACGTCCGGAGTCTTGTCTATCCTAGTAAGGTCTTTTTAGAGGCGCCCGTGCCCTATCAATACCTGCGTCAGATAGTAGGTGACTTCTCCATGCTTTCTGTTAAACCATTTATCGAGGTTGGTGACGGACCCCGAATCCGTCACGTTCATGATCTGACGGGTCTAGGCTCCTAGACTACTATTACTACTTCGACCGACTGCTACTCATTAGGCGACAACAACTGCCGACCTACGAGCTCACCGATACAACAAGTCAACAAAGAGACTAACAAAAACGACAGGTAGAAACTAACTATAGAAACAAGACAACAAAGATAACGGCAGCAAGAACTTTGACAACAACAGCAACAAACCAGCATTAACAGCCACACTCAACAATAACCGACAATTATAAATACACGAAACAAACAAGTACATTAGAAGCATCTGTAACATGAGAAGAAAAGCAGGTACAACAGCCATAGTTGAACACTTAAAAAAATTTCTTATATATATATATATATATAAACCTCACAGTATTTTTTCGCGCATTTTTTTTATTTTATTTATACATTATACACAACATTTCTACATTATATCGCACACACATGTTGACCATATCTGCCTTGAGTTAAACCTAACAAAAACTACAGCCTTGACATTTTGAAAAGAAGGAAGGCTAGCTAAGATTAATGAAATACACAAAAATTTGGCACCCTTGGATTTGTTCATGACTTTTCTTATCCAGTGTTGTGCTCATCACTTTCTTATCCAGATGTTGTGCTTTTATCAATAGAAATGCGTTTTATCAAGGCATCAAAAACACGCGAATTTCTACCAAAGTTGCCTGGAACGGCCACAAAGAGGTGCATGCCATCCGGTCCTTCTTCTTTCCCGGACGGCCTCCAGAGTGATTGTCAAACTAGACGTCAAATTAGACACCTTCAACACACTTAGGAGACACCACATGACAACGTGGCCCGTACGGCGGCCCTGGACATGCTTTACCACGCCAATCTTACCTATTGAAGCTCTTTCACCGCCTACTAAAGGAAAATGCCACCTCAGTAGCGCAGTGAAAGCGATTCTTGTCAGAAGTGCTAGGAATCTCTTCCTTGCGCAACGCGATGCACTTTCAGTCGAGTTTAGCGAATCCTGACAACGTGTCCGCTTAGGGGGCAATGGCGCAGGAGAGCTAGCAGTGAAAATAACGTAACCTCCTCGAGACGGCTGCCAATGACACCGAATGGCACGACTGCAAGCTGTCTCACGCTGGAGCGCGGTTTTATATACCAATGCATATATTCGCCCAAAATGAAACGGTTGGTAATAAACCGTTTTTTCTACAAATATTAACCTGTCCTCCGAACGCTAAAAGGAGGCGAGATAACCCACCCATGAACATTTTTTAACACATACCGAAATGAATGACTACGATCGACTGACATGGCATCAACTAAACACTGGTACTGTTTAGGCTGCAACGTACAGTATTTTTCTACTCCATTTATTCAAAGCTGCTTGGTATGAGATATTATTTAACTAGCAATAAGAAAGCTAGTCTAAAAAACACTATTATTAGTATATTTTTAATATAAACAAAATACTAAATTAAATCAGAAGGATTATGATGTCTGATGCCTGTGGAACACAGATGTTTAACTACGAGCGTGTGTTAATGAATAACTGTTTGGAATTGCATTTACTTCAGGCTTTGCCATCCAGTGCTGTGGGCTACCCACTCTTATGAACGATGCTTCATTCCGCGTTTAGGTTGCGTGCCAAAGTGGTTACGCCTTATTCATCTGTAGCTTATATGTATAAACCAAACGTTAGGTGATAAAACAGAATTGTGTCTACCTAAAGAATTCAACTATTTGCTGTTTGATTTCTGTTGCCCGGATTCTCTTACGAAGCTTCTATACTAAACAGGCGTTAACATTATCTGAGCCGTCGCAAGCTCGTGGTAGCAAACGTCCTCAGAAATATAACACTCAAAGTACGTTCGAATGCCAATTAGCTAGTGAAAAAAAGGAGTCATCAAGTTCGGTTTAGCTGGCGATTGCAATCGCAATCGAGATAATTAGTCGCTGTTAAATGACTTAGGTTTAGCGGGAGATGTCGGTGCTCTGAACATCATGCTGTCGTGACGAACTTTTTACTACGCTGGTTTGCACTGGTATGCCATCTTTGCGGAGCTAAAAACGTTGGGACCACATCATTCCACCAATTAAGTCGTATCCCAACACACCACATCCTCCTCACAGCCTCACCCCCCCCCTCGCCACCCCGCCTCATCCCTCTACGCTGCACGGAGGCGCAACTGTCGTCATCAAAGCAAAATCGTAACAGTAGAACTTTCTTTGGCTTGCCAATGATACAGACTGCTCGGTATTGCAGTGTGCTACTACTACTACTGGCAGTGCAACGTGAGCAGACAGTCCGTAGCAGTCAGCCACCGATCAGCAACAACGGCAGCAAAAACAGCTGCCCGATACCTCCGGGGATCCGTCGTCGACAACTCAGATACGTCGTCGCCTCCAGATTGGCCGCCGACCCATTTAACCGAATGGGAATGAAACCCAGTGGGGCGTATCTCGAGAGAAAGCGAAGTAAGAGAAAGAAAGAGAGGGAAAGAGAAGAAAGAGAAATAAAGAGAGACATGGGGAGCAGAAAGCGAAAAAGGTGAGAAGGACGAAGACATACAGAGACACAGATAGAGAGAGATAGATAGATAGAGGCCAGAGGCAATCTAGCCAATTGCCACTGAGCTGCGCTGCGCTGTCTGGTGGGCAATGTGCTTGCGGGCGCTCTCTACGACTATTCGGCAGGCCTACGCTGGCGTTCGTTCGACGATGCTTCGTCGACAGCCTTAGCAAATCAAGCGGACGATCCGCAAGTGCGCGAATTTTCGCTCGGTACTCATTCGTTCTTTCGTTGGTTTCGTTCCTTAGTTCGGGTACTTTCGTTAGACAAACTTTCTCACCGCGTCTTGCAGTTGCTCGATGTTCCGCTGACTCCGCATCGTCGCAGTAGATGTCACACCTATTGCGCAACTTATACACATATATATATATATATATATATATATATATATATATATATATATATATATATATATATATATAATATATATATATATATATATATATACAGGTAGTTCAATAAGTTCTTAGAATAAAACCAAGAATTTTCCAAATCATGTTTTTAAATTTATTTTATTCGATATACTCCCCGAGATGCTCAATACACTTTCTCCCACCAAGATTTCAGAGCTTTTATACCTCTTAAGTAGAATTCCGCGTCTTTAGACTGAAAATAGGCATTGACAGCAGCCTTAAACCTCTTCATTGCTGGAAAAACGCTTTCCACCACCGAGACTATTCTTCAATGTCCGAAGAGGAAATAATCAGAGGGGGCCAGGTCTGGAGAATAGGAAGGTTGTTCAATAAGTTCGAACCTCAGTTGGGCCAGTTTTGCCGATGCTTGCCGGGACTTGTGTGCAGGAGCATTGTCCTGGTGAAACAGGACAACCTTCTTCTGCAAAGCGGGGCCGTTTCACGATGAGTTCTTGCTAAAGGCAGTGTAACAGTCTTGCCTAATATTCTCCTGTGATCGGTTTACCGCTCTCAAGGTAGTCGACCAGCATTATTCTACGTTGGTCTTAAAAAACTGTAGCCATCACCTTTCCGGTCAATGCCGTTGTCCGCACCCTCTTCGGAGGTCCTTCATCAGGTGCACACCATTGGCAAGATGCTTCTTGGGTCTCGGGAGTGTAGTGATGGACCCAGCTTTTATCGACGGTCATGAATCTGCGCCAAAAATCCGACGGATTGTTCGACATCTTGGCCAAATTTTGCTGTGAAGCGAAAACAGGCGCGTTTTTTTTGGCCTTGGTTGAGCAAATGCGGCAGCCATTTTTCTCTGAGCTCTTTCATCTTCAAGTTTTCGTGCAGGATGAAATGCACACTACCCAAACTGATCCCCAAGGCCTCCGCTATCTCCCTAATGTTCACTCGCTTATCTGCGGCAACGACTTTCCGCACCTTTTCCACGTTTTCCTAATCAGTTGCCGTTTCTGGGCGTTTTGAACGTAGTTCATCCCGGTGCTCTCCTGCGACCTCTTTTTAAACTCATTAATCCAGTTGGAAACATGGCAAAACATGGCGCAGAGTCACCGTACACCTCGTCTAACTCAGTTTTCACTTGGGTCGCATTCCAACCTTTGAAATAAAATGCTTGATAACCACTCGAAACTCTTTTTTCTTCATTTTTCAAAATCACGCCGATACGTTGCACGGGAAAAGCGATCAAACGAAATCGCAACGGCCAATCACCATAATATTCATAGATCAGGAACCAATGTATGGCTGAATTGTATATTTATTAAATGCAAACTTAATTTACGTTACGTGTATTACATAAGTATGATATCCATTTAAAAAAGTTTGTTTCTAACGAGTTAGCCCCCACCAAATTGTGGCCCATGATTTTATAGTCGTTGTATATTTAGTTAGCGCTAAAGTACGATTGCGTATGCTCAAAGTCAAGATTCGAAAGGTGATACACATTGTTTTCGCATATATATAGATATATATATATATATATATATAATTAAAAAATGTTTGCTCTGACAACCACGTTTTAAACGCTCTAAATTGGCTAAGTTGCCTGTAGCGCGATGACGTATTAATATATCCATTGTCGTCGCATTGTCAGTACTGAATTTATATAGGCTTTTTCCAACAGAGGTAAGTAGCAGCAGAGCAATGACAACCACTTCCAACAAATACAACCAGCAAAGTTGAGGGCTTAAGCTTGCAATTGTCTGTTAATCATGGTTGCCGTGGCAACGCTCTGTTTCAAACGGTGGCGTTAGCTGCCTAAGCCATCGCCGCTCTATATATATTGTTTTTTGTGTACATGACTTTGTTTCGGTAAAGTTGCTAGACGAAGTGATCTACCAGTTATGACATTCGATATGTTAGCTGACTTACTATATTTGCTACCGTATTGCTGCAGCCTTTCGACGTCAAAGGAAAATTTTTATCAGGTATCCGTAAACCTAATCATGGCTTAAGTGCATGGCGTAGAGGCGGCGTATAGGCGGGTTGTAACCGGAAGCACCGCAAGCAAAGCCGCTATTCGAGCTGATGCGACCTGACGCACCATTGATGAAAAGCCATTATCAGCTTTGATGAACTGACAAAATTGGGGCTAAAAGCTTAGTGAGATCCAGAAGAACTAGCCCGTTGTCTGCGTGTAAGTACACACACGACCTTAACAACTTGAGTCTAACAACGTTTATTAAATAGGAAAAAAGTCTCTCTCGGCGGGTATAGGCAGGGGTATATATACACCTTTTTTAAAAATCAATTTGGCAAAATAAATTCAAAATTTCTGGAAATGTAAATCATAGGGTCAAACAACGGCACATTTGGCATGCTTCTCTGTGGCAAAGCTGGGTCTAATTTGCTTCTTGCACAGCGTAGCAGAGTAGATTCCCCTGTCATTACCTTGCATGATTTCAGAAACTCACAGTAAACAATGCT
The DNA here is from genome assembly GCA_003439945.1 of Dermanyssus gallinae. NCBI lineage: Eukaryota > Metazoa > Arthropoda > Arachnida > Mesostigmata > Dermanyssidae > Dermanyssus > Dermanyssus gallinae. Next base: position 3,383 of record QVRM01004190.1, on the reverse strand, counting down.
TTTGCTGGTTAAGCAAACGCATAACAAAAACTATTCGGTTTATATTTTGCTTTGGATGTGCAAGAACAGCCTGGCCTTTTGGTCTTCTCTAGTGTCTCTGTGTTTTGTTACAAACACTTGACTCACTTCTAATGCTTCTAAGTAGTGGCGGTGGCTTAGGCGGCTAATGCACCGTTCGAAACGGGGCGTTGCATGGCAACCACGATTAGCAAAACATCGCTAGTTCGAGCCCCGGCCGTGCTGGTTGAATTTGTTGGACGTGGTTGTCATTGTCCTGCTGCTACATACCTCTGCTGAAGAAAGCCTATATAATTCCAGTACGAGAACGCGATGACGATAGATGCATTTAGACGATATCGTGCCACAGGCAACTTAGCCATTACGACCGTAATGTGGCGAAATGTGACGTGCGTATGTGACGAAATGTGACGGCGAAATCTGACGAGCGTAATGTGACGAGCGAAAATGTGGTTGTCAGAGCGTTGAAAAAATCACGTGTAATAACTAAAAAAATCAGACTAAAACTGGTGCTGCGTTAACGGTCAAATGATTTTCTATAACCGTATCTATTTGTCTTGTAGTGAGATGATATAAAACAAGTCAAAATTTTCTCTTTTGGGCGCAGGCGGATGGGGCTGTACCTCACGCGGGATCAATGCAATTGACTTTAAACTCATATAGAGAACATATTGCAAATTATTTATAGGCTAAGCACACTTTTGCTGTGCGCTTGCTTTGTTGACGCCAGCGGGACGCATATTTACGATACACCTTAAAGAGCTGTGATTAATAGAGACAACCTAACTGAAATCTCCTTCTGTGCTTTACAGCGCTTCTAACATATGTTTTTCCACCGTTCGGGCGATGATATACTTTCTTATCCATTGGAAGTTCTGAATATGAATCCGTTTTATCTAAAGAAGCCAATACTACCATCCACACAGGCCAACCATATATACACAGCAGATTTAACCTGGGGCTATCACCATCCCTAGAATAGCCTTTTTTTAAGAAGGCTGTTTTTAATTTTAGAGTATCATTTGTCGTCTACAGGCGTGGAACTTACCGTGAGGCATATCTTCAACACATTGAGCTCCGGACATGCTGAGATATTAAGGCTTCTTCAATAGTCCTAGGCGCAGCACGGCCGCTAGCTCTCAGCGGTATACGGTTTATTATACATTCTCATAAGCGTCCTTCAAAGAAAATTTTATCAACAACAGGAACCGAACCTGGCACACCCCGGTAGATGACAACTACCTGATGACTAGTGAACAAGGCGTTAGACCACGCCGCCACACTGCCACCACCCCTAGAAAAAAATTCAAAAAACAAGCGAACAACAAATATAGTCGCTACAGACTTGACAATTCCGCGCTATGTTTTGGTACTAGGAAGAAAACGACACAGCGTTTCATTTATAATAATAGGTCTTTTTGATGAGACCTTATGCTCTGCTGGTTATCCAAGCACTGCTGGACGTAAGAAACCGGTTTGGGTTAACCTCAGCCAGCGTTTAACGTTCACGGGACTGCTTTTGCCTTGCTTCATGAGACGGACCCCACAAATGCAAATGTGCAACGGCGGGTATCAAGCCTGTGCACCTCTGGTCGCGAGGCGCACGCGAATACACCACGCACTGAGCTCGACGGCACTCCTGACCCAACGAACTGTATCGCGGTGGCGTAAGCGTCTGGAAAGTCTAACACATTAATAGAGAGAAACTATTCGTAAAGAACGCTGCTGTTTCGGATTGATATGCCATCTACGTTTGTCATGGTGCTGCCTACGCAGGCCACGCTCTTAAGACTAGAAAATGGAAGGCCGCAGATGCGCGACCATTTCTCGCGTTTTGTTGCAACTTCGTCGCACTAGCATCTGCAACACTGGTGAGTGGCAGGGCCGTTGACGAAGAAGTTTTTGAGAGAGGCCTTGTCTAAGCTGGGCGCATCACCGTAAAATACCGCGCGTCAGCACGTGAGGTAACAACTGTCTCTTGCTATAGAAAGAAACAGCGTGACTGCTCTGTAGAATTAATAGCCAATAGGCTCACCAACCCTTGACGACATGGAACGCATTGCGGTTGACAGAGTGCGCACAATCACCGAACACAATCGTTACCTTCATTATATATACATATTTTATTATGGTCTATTAACACCCAGGTTGGGTAAAATTTTAAATAGGTACATCAGTTTCAATCAGTGGTTCTTCTGCGTCACCGGATCTTTCCTCATCTTGCGAGTTCGGCTATTGACTGCACTGCTGGACATGCTGCGGCGAGGATCTATCACAATGGCTCAAGCATCTCGCGCACCTACAACACTCCTGAGGATTGTGGAATTATTGTGTGCTGCATAACACGTGATGGAACCCGTAAGCTGCAAATGCCGTAGTTAGATGCCTATTCTTATATCCGGCTGAGCCAGGTTGTACTCCTCATCGCTATCGCCGTGCTATTCCTTATCTATATCCTTGAATTTTTCCCCTCACTTCATAGTGTAGGCCACGAAGGCGTCGTCTTAGGTAATCCCGTTTTACTTGTAATTCCTGTGTCATTAAAGCCCCCCCCTCTAATATGAATTATTCTTATTCCTACAAGAGTTAGCTAACCCAAACCTCGCTTCATGAAGAAAAATCGAACTCTATCTAGTAACTGTAGATCTGCCTCTCCTAATTTCTCTATAAGTGATATACCAAATGTTGCTATTGGTTCTACTTTAATCTTGAAAAGGCGGACGCGGTATGTATTGACAACATTTGCGGATTTTTAATTGCTGCTGCCGCTCGAATGGTTTTCCTACTTTGCTTTCAATATGTTTTCGAAAACTGATACCAATTGACATTATAGTGACCCCTAAATAGGTGAATTTATTTACAAAATTGACTGTATTACCCCTAGCTCGAAGAACATCGTCTTTCGCGAATCGACCTCCTCTTCGAAATTTTACTGCTACTGTCTTTTGCCAGTAATACTAAGTTCTATCTCGTTCATATAATCGATTAGCCGTTCCAGTCCCTGCTTAACCCTAAATAAATCCTGCCATAGATCGCAATGTCATCTGCATACATTAATGTATTTGCCCACTCTTGGGTCCATCCCTGCCTCACCCGGTTAGGTAGCCCTCCCAATAGTACCAAAAAAAGCAACGGGCTAAGTCCGTCTCCTTGAGCCACGCCTGTAGTTTGCTTTGCTCTTCCCACAATTCCTATACCGTTATCGATGTATACTGTAGTCTCCCTAAGAAATCTTATATATAAATAAATCTCACGCTCGAAAATGTAATTTGCAACTGTCGAGATAATCCTGGGCCAAAAAAGGGCCATAATGCAAAGCATAGTGCCATACTCATTGTTTTAGGCACACAGATCTGGTCTACCAA
>QVRM01004189.1:0-417754 GCA_003439945.1 Dermanyssus gallinae | reverse complement strand
GTATCTTCGGTGCTCAAATTATCTATTTTTAATGCGGCAATTCTTCCGGTGATCGTACTGTACGCTGGTGCATTGACTCCGTAAACTCTGTCTAATTTGACGTAAATTCCCTTCTCAGTTAAGGCTTCGAAGAAGAGGGTCGAACATGTTACAGTTGCGCGATCTTCTACAAGCACAGTTTGAAACCGATCCACATGATATTTGGTTTTGTCACTTCCGAAGGCGAGTCCTCTGCGGTGCTGGTGAATCGGCGTGACCCTTTTTGATTAGTAGACAGGCTTTTCTTTAATTTTTTTTGCATATTTTTCCAAATGCAAAATATGAGTTTGCTTATATATATATATATATATATAGAAAATATTGCGATGATTCATTAATCATTTGCAATACATTTGCACACTCGGCAGTACTCGTCTAAAACATATATATATATATATATATATGTATATATATATGTATATATATATACATATATATATATATATATATATATATATATATATATATATATATATATATATATATATATATATATGCATATAAATATATATAGTGTAGCTGCGTGGATTTACCTCGTCGGCGTTTGTCTGTCTCTGTAGCTCACTAAGACGAAGCCGTTCACGAGTGGCATCTCACCTTCGGCGACTCAGGCCCAGAAGATGAGGAGATACGGGCAAGCAGTCGGCGTGGGACAGCATTTCCCTGTCGTCAAAAGTCTGCCTCTAAGGTTTCGTAGCCGCAAGCCTGACAGAAGACTCGATCCGTTTTGCCCACACATTAAGCCGGGAATGTGATCCTTGGCTAAGCGTCCGACCGGATAACAATCGTGGCACCGTACTGTCAAACCCGGAGTTTCGGAACGTGTGCAACCTCCGCCTTGGTGTTGCTGTTCTCGCAGCTCATTCACGTTCCTGTGGCATGATGCCATGGCTGATGCGAAGGGTCAATACAAGCTGAGCAGCTAGGAGGCGGCACCCATGAAGTAGGCGCGCCACAATGCTGTAAATGTGCCCATTAGAGCCTTTGGACAGGTAAAGTTTAACTGTCCACGCTTCGAGCCAACGCATCTGTGTGAAAAAGAATACATTGAACTTGACCTCCTGGACCGTGGGGAACAGCTGATTTAGGACGTGTCAATTTGGTACACGTAAACGGTGAACTATCTTGTGAGATCCCGCACGGTGGGCGGCGCTGTACGCAGAACGAAGAAAGACAAGACTCGTCATTACAGAGCATTGGGAAACAAGTACACATGTCCTTTCACCATTAACACATCAGGGGTGTGTGGCCTGGAAGGCCATGAACATAACGCAGATAGTCGGCCAGATCATCGAGAAGTCGAACGGGAACAAGCTATCCACAGCGTTCCTGTTGCATATATATATATATATATATATATATATATATATATATATATATCACTTTGTACATTTACCGGCTGGCAATTATTTAATAAAAAAATGTATTATTACTATGATCTACAAGGTCTTGATTAACTATTTATTCCGAATGTCCAGCCCAGCCGTCAATCACGGTCAAACCGTCCCGGATTCAGAGTTCCAGCTCAGTCCGTCAGATACCATCGGCATTCCCGCGCTGATTGACATATTGGCGATTGACAGCTTGTGTTGTGGAAAGTTGCCAGCTCGTTTCGCATTGGTTCTCACTCCCAGCTGGTGATTCGACCTTGGAGAGTAATTGTGTCGTAAAAGGAATTGGGTCGTAAGCTGTCAATGGGTTATGGCTCCTCGGTGGTAGCGGCTTTAAGGTAGTGTTAAAAAATTAAGTCGCAAACAATGAGGCTCTCTGAAGTCAATTACCCAATTGCTACTGGCTTGCGGTGGGCGGGACTAACGAGCTGATGTTGTCGCATAAAGTTGCATCAGTTATCAGTGTGATAGTGAGATGCGAGGGTTTAGGCCCCACCAACACCGGGGTTGTGTTGCTGTAAGTACGGGTTCACGAAGAAGTGCTCCTATCTTTCCAAGAACGTCGCGACGGGCCATAAATGTTTCCGAAAAGTACTGGTATCGATTGGCTGAGTATCAACATGTGCTGTTACATGAACCCTTTGTGGCACGGGCAAGGTCAACATGTTGTAACTCATACATACACTCGAACACCGGTGCAAATACCTCGAAAAGGAGAGGTCACAGATGGCGCAAAAGCCTAAGCATTCATTTGAGATGGTAACCATGATTAGTTAAATGCTAGACTAGAAAACGTGTTCTAAAACGTTTCTGTTGTTTCAACAGACATGTGGAGCGAGGAAGAAGCACAAAGAGCCAAACAATGCCGAACTTTTTTTGGAAGGTGTGGGAATCTTTGTGAAAGGATGTTCATTCTGTGTTAACGGTTGATGATGACGCCGACAATATTATTATTATTATTTAGGAATTTAATATATACATGTGAATGTTTAAATCCACGGCGCCGATGGCTCACTCCTCATCTATCACTCGTGTCCGAGTGAGAGTCTTGCCCATATTATTATTATTATTATTATTATTATTATTATTATTATTATTATTATTATTATTATTATTATTATTATTATTATTATTATTATTATTATTATTATTATTATTATTATTATTATTATTATACTACAATTTATATTATATATAGTAATATTGTAGTAGCAAGCGCTTGTCATATAAAGTCAACAACTACGAAGATAGCAATACTTGAACCTATTCAATCAGTAAGCCACGTGCCTGCGGAAACAAAACCACATTCGTGACAGCTTCCTGGCTGTTCGACTGTTGTTACTTGCTCGGCCTGAACCTTTCGGCCGTCTTTCTAGTTCCCTTTGCCCCCCCCCCCCCCCTAATTTCCTTGGTACAGGCTATTGCGGGTTTTAACACAAGCGGTATTCACATCATCCCGTACATATGAGGTGAGCCACATGAGGTGTTGTTGCCTTTGGTTACCGGTTCATTTTCTTCCGGATGTTCGTCGCAACTTCGAAATATCCTGCCGATCGGAGATAGAAGGTTTGGCTCAGTCCTGTGCTATATAAGCTGCCCAACATGCCGCCCGCATTACACACCGCCTTATTCATTTTTTGACGTGTGGGGGTAAGACGTGGTACGTTCACACACTGCGGCTGGTTCTTTGAATTTATACAGGTCCACCTCCTTCTTTCTTTCTTTCTCTCTCTCTGTATCTCTCTCGCTCTCCCTCTCCATCACCCAGTTAACGTGTTTTAATTTTGCCAGGAAGATTGCTTAAAAGCACTAAGTCATGGTTCACCGTACCTACTTACAGGTGCAGCGGAAAGCACTGTTTATTTTATTCTGGATAACCAGAACGTTTCCTCTCTGTGTTTCCAACATGTCAAAATTCATCATAGAAGAAGAAGAAGAAGAAGAAGAGGAAGAACATACCTATAATCAGGTATGTTTTCTTCTAGGAATTTTACCAGTATGCGTCGTTGCAATGACTCGTTGTGATAAAGTCATCTCAATTCAAGCGCTTCAAATAACGATAGTTGCGGAATTTCAAGGATATCTCCTAGCACTAACAACAATGCGTACTTACAAAACAAATTGGCACCTGCTTAGGTGCCTGTGTATATAAGCTCGTATATAAAGAAATCAGTCCCTGACAAGATTGTGAAAATAGGTGACAGGTGTGTGTGTGTAGGCCCTAAGACAATAAGAGGGCCTGGCCCTTATTATGAGTGTTCATAAATTCGAATCGTTTGAGCATCCATCTCTGTGGTTCAGACGGTGGGGATCCACCGTTCGGTCGATGGTCCAAATGCCTCCGAAGAGAATGAAAGTTTGTACATTGCTTCTGTTTTAGATGAGAAGTACGCTACTAGAGGTCAACTAGACTAAGTATACTATAAAAGCCTTCAGTTGCATTATTCGACTGAACGTGACAAGTATCTAAGGCTATATTATTAGTCCTATCAAGATCGAGGCAACATTGCGCGTGTTCAACCCAGATAAATTATTTACGCAAGGTATACATGCCCGCGGAAACTTTAGTGACAATGTGAGAAAAACGATTGACCTGACAACATCAAACGTGTCAATTCCCTTTTCGATCATCACAGAGACATGCATTCTCTAAAAGCAAATCTTATTCCTTAACGTAAAGGTTAAAAATGATTGCAGTAAATATATCAAAACGACTGCTCACACGGAACGGTTGGATGCATGCTTGTGAAGAGGACACACAACGGCTTCATGCAGAGGAACCGCAAAGTTACCGGCTTTAACTGTATTCTCCTCGTAGAGACGACCTGGGGTGAACATGCATGCATACATACACATCACTATCGCTATATAAATGCCAGATTTCTAAAAAAAAAAACCAGATATCTTAGGTTTCGTGATACGGATCGCCATACGGCAGGAATATGCAGCCGGTCCATAAACGCCGGGCCTGCCGCCTTAATGAGATAATTCGTTCTGCATACTTAATATCTCGTCTAGTCAGAATGAGTTACACATCGTTTTTGGGAGGAATAGAAGGGAACCTTTTTATTTCAGCAAACTATGATTCTTATAGGAATCGAACGTAACGTTGACTGCCTAGCTAGACCAAGAACTCGATCTCTCCACACTCGCTTACGCATAGGACAAGCTGGCGCGCCAGTTGGAGATCGTTTGTTCTCGGCAAAGGTTCCTCGACTCCTCACTCTTCTGCGGCGTCACCTTGCTGCTTGTCTTCCTGCTTGTCGGCGGTGGTCGCGGCAGCGCTTTCTTCGACCTTCGGTGCTGGCGCATCCTCCGCTGGTTGTGCCACGTCCGACTTGGGTTCTTTGTCGCCAGATTCGTCACCGCCTACTTTGCTTTCGGCATCCTCTGACTGAACTCTCTGGCGTGCCGACGCCTTTCGAAGCGCGAGCCTCTCCTGATAGGCTTTTTCGTGCTCCTTTTTGCGTTGCAAGTACTTTTCGGCCTCAGCCTTCTCCTCCTCGGTGATGTTGTACTCTTGAAGGAGGCTGTCGAAGACTTTGGCCTGCTGCTCGCGAATACGCTCGGAACGCCGCTCGAACTCGTCGCCCGCCGCTTTGAAGATGCTCGACAGGAGTTCAGCGTCGTCCTCGCCGAAGAGCTCCTTCATCATCTGTTCTTTTTCGGCCAACAGCTCGCTAACTTGAGATCGCCTCATCCGGTTGTATTTGAGGTCAGCCAACACAATACGCTCAGAAGACCGATCCAGTGTACTCTTGACCTGTTTCGTGTTCTTGATGTTATTGTTTGAAAGCCTGCAAAGCAGAACAGTATAGACAACACACGTGTGAGCAAGTACAAAAGAAAATGTGTTTTAAATGGTATAGCCCATCGTATCAGTGGAAGTATATGACGTAAGCAAAATTGACGTATAGACTGCGGGAAGTCTCCAAGAGGTTCATGTTCACGCGAACGGACTTAACCAGTTTCCTACCTGTGGTTCGGAGGCACTACACGAAGAGAGTCGCAGCGTTCGAGAAAGCTGGCTGTGTTTTCATATTTGGCAAGCTCCATTCGATTTTTGATGTAGGAATTCAGCATGTTGAAGCCTTTTCGGTCATACTTTTCCTTCACCGTGACAAGGAGCTGCTGTAGTGGCTCAGCAAGCCTAGGAAAACGCCAACAAAATTTTCAGAACAAAAAACATAACGCCATTACTACCATTAGCTGGCGAACAATCAAGTACGTAAGATAAGCAGTAAAACAAGCATACTTCGTGGACAAACAGTCATCGATTACCAAAAAAAAGCTAGCAAGGTTAGGAGTACATGCAAGCTTCTGTTAGTACTTGCGTAGGTAAAATAGCAAATACGCCAAGTCCAGGATGGACCAGTACTATCGTAGTAAAGCTAATTCATATGCAAAAACAATTCAAGACAGCACTCCATTCGATGGTACAGACGACAATCTGTTCGAATCGACGCTGCACGTAATGATATGCATGTGTACACAGTAGCTTATATATATATATATATATATATATATATATGCGACACTGTAGGTATGATTGAAATATTTATCCAAAAGTAATTATATCAAAACGACACTGTAGATATGATTGAAGTATTTATTCAAAAGTAACTATCATAGGCCTGAGCACAGCTATGCCACTGTTTCACCAGCGAAAGAACTTCCTGTTTCCAGAATTCCTGCAGCCTTGACAGGAGTCAGCCCTCCACTGTGTTTTTCAGTTCGTCATCCCCCATCCAAAGGAAAGCGCCTGCCTTGAAATGCTTTTAGCAAAGCCACTATGTTCCAACGCTGCCCCCACCATCATTGCCTCCATGTGCATCATTTTTGTCCGACAGTCTTCTCCGTAGACGGCCACCATTCAGCGATGACTACCTCGCAGATCCTCAATCGACGTCGATGGGAACGTCATGTAACGAGAACGCCAGGATGGCCTCACACGCACTGCCGCAACAATTGATCAGGACATACAACTGCCTGCCTCCTTCGTCATGCGCGCAACCACGCCGGACACCCGACTCGCGCCCTGGATGTCTCACTAAGTTATCCCAAAGCGGCATTTCAGCCGGCTCAGTTGTTACGGCTTTTCGTACACTTTAATTTGAACGCACCTTGTATATATATATATATATATATATATATATATTTATATATATATATATATATATATATATATATATATATATATGTATATATATTTATGGTCTTACCCTGGGACTGTCGACACTTCCGAGTTGGTGCGACGCCTGTGGTTATTTCGACCGCCACGACGATGCCACCCGCGACCAGATGTAGCTGATGAGGCTGATGACGTGCGTCGCCGTTCGGGCGCTTTTGGCAAATTTGAGCCTGTAAGGACTGCGTGCAACCCCATGGGACACAAATAAAATGGCGTTACATACACACACATATATATATATCAAGTGAAAACCATTCTTTAGTTTATGAAAAGCAGTAATAAAAACACACACACACAATTTTTGTGTCGAACAACAAATCGGCGTGTTCTCTGTGCCGAGCCACGCCGTTCGTGTAGTCACGTTGTCAATCGATCTAGCTCAACATCGTAGTACTCTGGCTGAGTAATTTACAGTAAGCACATTGGCAAGAAAAGACTCGACTCTGCTGCATTTACTGCATATTTGTTAGCATCCTATCCCACACAAACCAACGCGGTTGAGGTGATAGTGGCAAAGCGCTGAGTCACACAGCCATTGGCCGCCATCTTGCTGTCAGGGGCAACCGGGTTTAGGGAGAGGAGGTGGCAAATATGGACGTGGCTGGTCGGGCGATCAATCGGGCTACAATGAATTGCCGACATCATAGGGTTCAGGACGGCGTTCTCTGACCGTTGGACGACTCAATGATGAGTTCATGTTGACCTCTACGAAATCAAGGTCAACGTTAGCCACCTTTCCCGGAATTCAGCAATAAATCATCCTCCAACTCGACAGCCCGATGCAAGCCTACCACCAACTCTATGAAATCATGATCTAGAGTATGTGTACCAAAACAGAGAACAACAATCAGTCTACTAAAAGAGAATCCATAGAATCCGGTCGATAGAGTCAAATCATCACAGAGTACGCCGTGTTTTTTGGTAGCCGCGTCGAGTTGAGTGGCGTCGCGTCGCGTCGTGCTTGCTCACCTTTGTCCGCGTTGTGCTGCTTGTCCTCGGGCGGACTGCGAGGAATCTTGCGGTACCTCGTGGTCCTCCTCTCTGGCTTCCGACTATCCTCCGTGATCTTGGTCTGAGGCACGATGTCGCCGGTCTTGCCCGGCACCGGCGCCGCCGCTAGGTCGACGCATTCCGGGACCGGCAGCGTCGTCTCGGTACTCTCACGCTCAACGGAGGTCATCGTAGCTTCGAGTGGGCACGCGTTGCCTGGATGCGCTTCGTTCTACTTCATGGGACGAGAAGAGGCCGACAGCTCGGAACCGGCCGTATATATAGCCTCGTCGACGAGAGCGTCTGCTACAGCGCCACCGGCCACCGGTCAACAGACAATCGGTCAGTTAGTCAGTTAGTCGGTGCAGGCAGTCCGTTTGTCAGTTAGCACGAGAATCATTCATTAGACACACACACACATACCCGTACACTTTGCTAGCAATGTCGTCGTTGTCACGTGTGTGACGTTGTCGTCACACCACAACCACCAACCACCACGACCACAACCACCACCACCACCACCAGCATCATCGTGCGGGCAAACGGGTGGTTGGCTGGTCGTGGCTGTTGTTGTTGTGTGTTGTTGATGTTGTTGTTGTGTGTTGTTGATGTTGTTGTTGTGTGTTGTTGATGTTGTTGTTGTGTGTTGTCGATGTTGTTGTTGGTGTTGATGTTGTCGATGTTGTTGTTGGTGTTGATGTTGTCGATGTTGTTGTTGGTGTCGTCGGTGTTGTTTGTGTTGTGTGGAGTGCTGTTGGTGGTGTTGTCCATCTCATTACCACCACCACCATCATCATCATCATCATCATCATCATCAACAACAACAACAACAACAACAGTAACATCATCATTGTCGCCATCATAATGACTGTCAATAATCACCGGTTTTCGCATGCAGGCCACTGCCGTTTGGCATGGCTCTCATCGCAGCTGTTCCTCTGAGCTTTTTCAGCACAGTCTCGACAGAAGCCCTTGCTGCTGCTGGTGCTGGTGCTGCTGCTTCGATCTATCGATCGATCTATTCTTATATTATGGTGGTCCCACTACCGTCGTAGCTACCAACTTAAGCAAGTTTTTCAGGCTGACTACTTACTTTCAGCCAACATTTACCAACCAGCGTGCACAAATAACCCGGTCGTATCACGCACAGCAGCAGCGGCAGCAGCAGCAGCAGTAACCACGCTAACACGTTCATCATGGTTTTCTGTCGTCGTCGTTGTCGTTGTTTTCGTGACCACAACTTGTCGTTGTCACTGTTCAAGAGGTGCAGTCAACGTGCACTTTGCCACAACCACCACCACCAACTACTGCCATCACCACCATTACATACTTAATTCTAGACCACCACCACCACCACCATCATCGCCACGATCATGACCAGGTCTAGTGCAGGCTAAATCTGCATGCAGCTAGCCAGCGTTGCAGCATTGTGTGTGGGCGGCAGCTTGTGATTGTGCACGTTCTGTAGTTCTGTAGTAATGCGTTTGGTTCACTGTCGACTGCGTCGAACGGCGGTCATGATGTCGTTGTCAATGATAATGTTGCTGCTGTGTTGTTGTTGCTGCTGTGTTGTTGTTGCTGCTGTGGTTGTTGTTGCTGTTGTGGTTGTTGTTGCTGTTGTGGTTGTTGTTGCTGTTGTGGTTGTTGTTGCTGCTGGTGTGGTTGTTGTTGCTGCTGGTGTGGTTGTTGTTGCTTCTGGTGTGGTTGTTGGTGTTGTTGTAGCTGGTGTTGTTGGTGTTGTTGCTATTGTGGACGGCATGCTCTATTGTACCGTCCGAGCGTGCACATGCGCATCAAAGTTTGGCGTGTCGGAACATGTCACATAGAAAGAGCGCTTCCCACAGCCGTATTGTTGATGCTGCTGCTGCTGCTGATGATGATGATGATGCTGCTGCTGTTGTTGTTGTTGCTACGTGCGTGCCGCCGGTATTGCTGTACAACCGTCTTGTACGACGTTCTATGTTTGTCTGTCTGTCTGTTTATCGGTCGGTTGGTCGTCAGCAACATTTGGGGGGTCGACGATGTGATGATGATGATAATAATAATAATAATAGTATTTTTTCTCGAACAAGGGTTCGTTATGGCTATGATCAATATGCACATGTATCACAATATTACTAATACACTACACTATATAACATCAACAACAATCTTGCTTATATTCTTAGTTTTTGAGTGTCGGTGGCCATTCAACATCATCTTGGCGTTTTGCCTTTCATTTGCTGGTTTCGATGAGATTCGTTGTCGAAGAAACGCGGTCGATCTCGGATCTCTGCTGTAGCCTCGAAGAGCTTTTTTTAAGTTTTTCTCTAATGATAGTATTACTTTTTTGAACACGGGCTCATTACTATATACCTCTATCACCATTACTAATGTATTAATAATATAACATCTACAATACTACTTTTATTATTATGATTATTATTATTCGAGTGAGAAAGCGCAGGAACTTTAAAACGTATTAGAAACTCTATGATATAAATATTTATATATATAGCATAAGGTTTAGCTGCATGATGCAGGCTACCATATGTTTATATATATATATATATATATATAATAACGCTTAGCTTTGCCATCTCCGCGATTTGTTTTTTTGTAAGCAAAACAGGTAGAGCTGCCAAATCTTAGTTGGAATGTACGCATAACGGAGAAATGCGTAGAGATCGTAAACGTTTGTCATGAAAAGAAAAGGCATGCTGACGAGCTTTTCGTGCAACTTACAGTCGACATATTCGATCTTGTGAGAACACCGCTCTTAAACTTGTGCAAGAGTTTCACAGAACAGATTCTGTATGTGACGTAGAAGTGGAAGACCTGGATGTGGAACAAGGTCCGGAAACATCAGTTTAGCTACGCGGCCCACAACTGAGTCTTCCGCGCACCTCAATCTAGGATGTAACCATATAAGATTCAGCTGCCGCCAGAGCGCAAACCTGCGGACCATTAGGAGTGGGTAAACTTCCCTAATCGGGAATCCGACACGACCCGGGGTGATGTGAAGAAAATATTTTCCGACAAAACCTGTTTTTATCTGAATCAACGAAACTTTCGCATCTGAACAACCGTGAACCCTCGCGTGGTTCACGAAGAACCGCTACATCTGCCACATGTCACAGTCTGGTGCGGCCTTTGGTCCAAAGGAATTATTTGACCCTATTTGTTTCACTCCGTGGTGAATGGTGAGCGTTATCGCAGCCTTCATTCACTGGCCTTTAAAATCTTGCGATTTGACGCCGTTGGATACGTTTCCTGAAGAGTTTTTGAAGAGCTAACTGGACGCTTATTATTCCTTGACCATCAGTGAACTAAAGACCAACATTGAAGCATGCATTGATGAAATTGAGTCTGATTTATGTGAGAAAAAATCAACCACTGTATGTCCCGAAATATGTGTGTATAGGTGTGTTCAAAGCACAGCTTCTAAAAAGCAAACCAGGCCAACTATATAAACAAATACGTTGGAACACCAAGACCTGCGCAGTTCACATATTGCACCAGATGGTGCCACGACCACGTGTCGTTAGTTCAAAGCACGCCTTGCTGTTGTTGCACCATTGTGTGAGTGCGTGCATGTTTACACGACATGTGGCGACACGTGCCATTTGCCGTCGTTGAACTTATCTGCTCATTGCGCACAATCGTCACTTGAGTTTCCTAGCGCATATATAGCGCAATACTATCTTTGTATTCGTTTATACTTAGCGGTGGGTAACCTAATATATATATATATATATATATATATATATATATATTTACATGTATATATATATGTATATATATTTATATATATATATATATATATATATATATATATATATATATATATATATATATATATATAGAGCTTCGGTAATCGTTGGCTTGTTGATAAAACAATTTACTTAAAATACGCTAGAGAAACGGCGTTATTAGCACTATCTAGCGGACAATTCTGGTCCCCCACGGTGTGTTTTACACGGCATACTGGTGATATCTCACAATATTGCGATTGTTTATGGTGTCGACTGGAGCCGTTGAATCAGCTGGGTGTTGTAGGCATAACGACGCAAATTCTTTGTGAGCATACGCTGCGTAGTGTTCCTCTGAGGTGTTGCATTCTCGAGATTCTCGATTCCAAATTGTTGTTTCCGGACGCTTGGCACAATCTGGCAAACAGCCGTGACGTTTAACGACCGAATGTTTTGATTATTCTTTACACGCTTTATAAGCTTGTAATAGTTTGTCTCCGAAAAATGTGATGCAATTTAAAAATTGTGGTACTCAAATTGTTACAATTTCTAAATGAACGTTTAAGAATAGGTTTGCGTTGCTATGTCAAATAGCGATATTTTTTCTAATAACGGACAGTCTGCCATCGGACTGCTGAAGGGTTTGAATGTTGAATCGCAGCAGTAGAAATTACGCCAATTTTACATTCTCTACAGTTCAGTACGTCTAATCTTTATAACTTATTTTTCTGCGCGATTTTCAGAAGCACCACCCGCCACTTATCGACGAAGACAGCTGGCAAGCTATGTCAGCACAGCGCACACCGTATTTTGTTTGTTTTGTCACGTGGGTTTGGTAGTGTCTTTGGGTGTGCCTCCTTGTATCAAATGCCCTCTTTATACATTTAGACGAGGAACAACGAAAAGCGATTAAGCAGCTTTTTGTAAAAAAAAAAACGTTGATCTAAGCCTCCCCCATGTAATAATGTACATTCAAGTATGAAGTAAAATTTATATTGTTATAATTTTGTATTATACCATTCCGAAAACTAAGTAGAGTTTCTACTTTGGTAGAGGCGATCAAAGATTTCGAACACTGTTGGTCCAGTTTATAGTTTTGATTTTAATGTCGTCAAGGAAATATTATAAGTATCAAGTAATTTATGCGTTCCCCATATATATATATATATATATATATATATATATATATATATATTATCCAAGTGTAGTTAGGAACCCAAAGCAGCAAATCCTACAAGATAGCTCTAAAACTCAAACTCGTTTGCGATTTATCTTGGACAGGAACACATAAAGTACTTGATACGTATTATACTTTATTGATAAAATTAAAATAAAAACTATAAAATAATCTAGTATTTATCGCCTGATCTCTAACAGTCATTTAATTGACTTAGCTTAGACATTTTAGAGAACATAACTAAAAATGAGGCTGACCGTTGTGCCAAGGACATAATATGCTCGCGGTTTCTTTAGGCGGCCTAGGTGTGCCGGACGCGGTCATGATGGCAGGTCCCGTAATCGTGTCTTCATTGACCCAGGCGGCGGATAGAGTTAATGCATTATTGGATAGTGATGGCAGGAATGCTTATAACGTTGAACTTTAAAGGCAGACTGACGGATTGTCGTCGTTGTTTCTCCTCTTGACGATAGGTCTAACCAGGGCAGTTGGACAGCCCCCCTACAAGAAAAGCGACTAGCAAGCCTGATTAATAGAGCACCTTCCGCTGCTGATAGAGCCAGGCTTCGAGCTGTTAGTAGTCAAGGGGCTGGGGCTAGGTTACACGCCCTACCCTGTCCGCGAATTGGGACTCTTTTGGACGACGAGATGACGTCGAGCCCGGTGGCGTGGTGGAATCGTCTGCGCCTCGCAACCGCAGGAGACACATAGGTGCGCGGGTTTGAGCCCCACCGTTGCACATTTGTATTTATGGGGGTCAGTTTATAAAGCAATGCGAAAGGCAGTCCCGTGGACGTTAAATCTTGGCTGAGGGCAAGCCCGAAAACTGGTTACTAGACGACGAGACGACGCGCATAAGCGCAGGGCTGCGCCTTGGCGTTTGACCCTCCGACTTCGTTGTGATGATTTTGTGGTCGCGATGGGTGGGGAGCTGCAGCGCCCTTACGCTCAAGCTTATTCAGCGCGTAAATAGAAGCTTTAACCTTTCGACAGGAGACTCGAAAGCATCCGAATTCTTGCATCAGAGGCTGTCGTTCGGCATTCAACAAGGAAATGCAGCTTCTGTTCGGGGCACATTGTTGAACTGGGCTAACCTTGCGTTAGAGTGGCGGCGTGGTCTAGGGGACTAGTGCGCTATTCATGGTTGCCATCTATCGGAGTGTCGCCGGTTCGATCCCTGTTGGTGGTCGAATTTTCTTTGAGCGATGCTCATTGAGAATAGATGATAAACTGTACCGCTGAGAGTCAGCGGCCATGCTGCCACAAGGACTATTAGGGAAACCCTAGATATCTTAACATGTCCGGCCCTTGGTGCATTGAAGATATACCTCAGGTCAAGTGCCAAGCCCGCAGGGGACGCAGGAAAGTCTAGAATTAAAAACAACCTCCTTAAAAAATGTTTTTAATTATAGAACCCTGCGTTAGAGAACTCGTGACCACACGTTCGTGCGGAGACAATTGTCCACTCCGAAGTGCTAACTTAGAGAAGTTGTATAAATAAATATATACTTTTGAACTGGTCCAGTGACACTTTCATATTCTACTTTAGCCACGGGGGCTTTTTTTTAATACCTTACTTTGCTGTTGCGTGGGACAAATTCATCTAGGAGTTGATAACTTTGCCATCCTCGAGGTTGTGAACGTTACACAGAGGCCTCGTTATAGGAACATTTTCAGGTTTGACAAAATAAATAGTGACGACTTAAGGAATTCCTGAGGCTCGCCTTTGTTGGCATAGGTGTACTTAGATGGGAACGACTACCTACAAAGATTTACCTACGAATACGTTTATGCTCGGCGCCCAGCTGTTTGCCCTGAGAGAGAAGGACATTACGATCTACACGATCGTGTGCTCTTCTGTCATTAAGCGACTTGCGGCAAAAATGCGTGGCGGAAGAAAAGCTCATTAGAGAAGCCGGTATAGGCCCATATTAGTTGGGCGTCGGCAAACGAATCGGAACAGTGCATGCGACATGGGTGTCTCTTGCGTTACAGACCTGAAGCCTACACTGCTTGCTGACGCTCGGAACGCCTTAAATACGCACAAGAGGGCTCTCAAGGCAGTCCGCGGCGCGGCCCCTCACATGTCTTGTATAACGGTGACACCGAAAGCTCCGCCATTAACGTCCAACAGGTTCTGCTTGGGAACAAGAGACCTCGCCTTATCCATGACTTCGGACTTCAACGTCTGGTAACTATCTTGTGTCTGGCGACCCAATGACTCTGCTAGTAGACGTCCGCCCATTCGGAGGTATCGCACCATCAGCACGGCGGCCTCGCTCGTGCTGGCGGAGACAGTGCCCTGGGACCTAAAGGCAGCCAAACGTCGGCGCTTGTGGGTTAACCCAGATAGGGAGTTCGTAGAAGAACGCGAGGTGACACTCGATCGGTGGCAGAAGGAGGGGGATAGCATCCCGAACGGGCAACCAGGGGCGCTCGTGAGGAACCTCATTCCGGACATCCGCCTGTGGATGAATCGTCCCGGGGGCCGTCTCACATGCCACCTGACCCAGGTCCTCACGGGTCGCGGCGATTTCCAGGTATATTTAAATCGGATAGGGAAGGCTGAGACAACGCAGTGCTTGTACTGTGACGAGGTGGACACTCCGGAACATACAGTATTGCGATGCGCCGCATGGACCGAGACCAGACGAGGCTTGCCCAGAAAGAACACGCTGGGAGAGCTAGTCACGTACATGCTTACGTCGGTCAAAAACTGGGACGCGGCTGCAAAGCCTATTTAACGGATTATGAAAGCAAAGGAAGAGGCAGGAAGCAGGAAAATGGTGGAAAGCGTCCGAAAGTTGTTGCCAAGGCGCGACTCGACAAGCGGGACCTAAAGATTTAAAATTTCCGAGACTTCCCCGCCGCCTGTGTGTAGTTATTCTTCTGCGTTAAGGAGCCCGCAGGTCGGAGGGCCATCTTAAGGAGAATACATATATGTTGGCACTGCCGTCTATATATGTAGGGTTTTAGTGGGTATTGCCTTAATCCTTTGGGTCGACCCTTGTCAAGCGCCAAGACTTGCCGGTAGGTGGCTGAGTCCCACACTGTCTGAGCGTTGGCATGTTAGGGGGCTTACCAACTTCTGTTATACTTTCTCTCAGTCGCACGAGAATGTATTTTAAATCCTAAACCTCCTCAAAAAAACAAAAAAGGTAGACGTTTGCCGCATTTACGGCTTCCGCGAAGCAAGCAGGACTTCTTATCCACCAGCTGAGTACAGCACCTACTGAGATAATGCGATTTCAGGAACGCCACATGCCAACTGAGGCAGGTAAATCACTTCTCCAGGGACACCGTCGCCTACATGCTCCCCACCTCCACCTAACCGCTTCAGCCAAACGCCAGAAACTACTAGAAACTCTCAGCGACCTAGGTATTCTCATTGCCGTAGGCCTTTTCTGGCTTGCACTCCTTACCTCTATGCACACCTCCTTCTAAATAGTATGTATGAAATGTATCAATTGTAGAATCGAACCGATGCAGTTGCAGGGCGCTTGGACCATCGTGCACGTAACGTCCCGGCCGCGGCCTCCGTTGCGCGGCACTCAACAACGCATTTGCCGCCGGTTTAGGCAGAACTGCTCTTGTTTGTAATCTAGAACCTCCCGGCCAGATAGAATGGTTTTCCGCGAAGGGACAGACCTTGATGGAGTAGTAGTAGTTTTATTAACCAATGATTGGTTTACGAATATAAATCATAGACATCGCGTTTCCAGAGTTGAGACAGCGGAATTGCTCTTTCACAACGCTGAAGGTGATATAGGCCACACGGGCAGCCACAAAGTTCACATATACACTCTGGCGAGATCTCGTGAAACTTCTCGCGCGCACAGATCTTGGTGTGCAAAGGGCCAAGTAAGCGACACTTTACATCCAGTCAGTCGGGTGCTGTGTTTGTGTTCTTTACTTAGCAAACCAAACTTTGCAGATAGTCTTCGCTCAGCGCCAGTTACTACGTCTCTTTCCTATGGGGAGGATCCCTCACCAGATTTTATTAGACGGCTTCTCAAGAACGTATCCGAACGGCTCTCACAGCATCGACACGAGAACCCACAGACAAAGCATAAATCCGATGGAAGTTGTCGTTGAACATTCAATGCCGAAACCCGGCGGCCGACCCTGGCGGCGAGTGCCGCCCCCCTAAACCCAACCAACGAGACAAAAATCCTCTTTGACCCCGGAAATAAGAACTATGCATAGAGGTTCACAGGGAGACAATTGTAAAGCCCGCCTTTATGTTAATTCAAGCACAAGTATTTCGATAGGCGTTCCACCCCACACTCCGGAGCCACACTCCGGGGAAATCATCAACAATGATGATGGAGTGCCTGAATAATAAGCATTCGCACTGTCTACACGAGCTGCTGAAAGTGACATACTAAGTCTTCTGTTGTTTACCGTATTATTCTACGATCCCTCGCAAAGGATCCAGCAAAAAATACGAGCCACTTTAAGGGTCAACGGAACAGGTAAGCATGGCCTTAATAGCTGATGCTGGGATTACTATCTCGTTTCTTCCTTAATACAGCGTTAAGACTTCAGCAGATTAAATTCGTACAAATGGCAGCTTATAGTTCATAGTTCAGCTGGACGCACCTCAATGTAGACAAGTTTGTTTTTGAAGTTGTTTACGTTGTACTGAATAAAACCAGTTTTGCTTAAACGAGTCCTGGGCTTCTATCGAGCTGCAACTGATTAGTATATTTTTTTCTGGCCGGTATTATTTCTTTCACCTAAGGCATGCGACAGCAGTTTCTCAAAGCTCAAAAAGACGGGTCCTCAAAGCCGCAGCCGATAGAAAAGTAATCTTTCGGCGTGAACAGTAAATAGCATATGTTAACCATGGCTTCTATAACACAAGCACGAGGAGCAACCATGCATAGATAAGAGATTGCATATATAGACTAACCGATAGGTGACTGTGCGCAATATATACAGAATCAATACTATAGCAAGCAAAATCATGAACTCGATAAGCGCTGTGCCTACATAAGATAAATAAAGACATTTCCTATTCCAATGTAAATATATAAAGAGTTATACATAGTCTGCACAATTTCAGTTTGAAATAATTCAGTTTATGAGACCGCTAGCCTGCTCAATTTTTGGTCTTCATTCTAATCTGTCATGATAACTGTTGTTTCTTTAATATATACCCTTTATATATATATATATATATATATATATATATATATATATATATATATATATATATATATATATATATAACCACGGGATTATTTCAGAAAAAAAAGTTTCCTGCAAGTGAACAATATTCGATTAGCTCTAGGGACATAAACGAGTGCGACGGTGGCAGTAAGACTATAGGTTTACTTAATACTTGACAAAATGAAAAAACAGCCCGTTTAGTAAATATGCCGTTAAGTGCATTCATGTGGTCACCCATGTTGAATACAAAAGAAGCGTAGAACAGTGTGATGATAACAAATATGCTGTGTATTATATTGTATACTACGGGCTGAAGCTGTAGGATACCAGTCTAAGTAAACTTTGCATTTAACATTGTAAACATAATGTTAACTATTTTTAACGCTTTTTCTTACTTTCGACGCCGCAAAAAAGTATAATCTGTACGCTTGGTTTAAGCCTAGCGACGCACGCATAGATTCAATGACTAAAAAATATGAACCATATTTAGTTTTTGTAATAAAATGTCTTATTGCAATGTATCTTGCTGTGCCCTCTACCTTGCACATCATACAGGATGTCCAAACAGAGTTTGGCCAGATTTAAGAGGGTTGTATACTTCGCTAAATTTAGCAATGTTTTCAATGTAACGAGGGGTGGGGTGTAAATGTCTTGTTTAGAAATAACAGTGAAATTACTTATTTTTGTTAAGCACACGCGGCTGGCCTAGTGATATTAGTTCACAGAATGTGTCAAGGTTCGTCCAAGGCTGATGTATAGAGTTAATGGGGTATGGAGACACCTCTATGAGACAAGTGCCTTTTGTGTTAATGCCGGGAAGGCGCCGTTTCGTGCACCTCATATCAGGCTGTGCACCGGTTGTTGGAAAAATTCGACTGAGGTTGAAGATGCCGCGCACAGTACCATTTAAACGCTTTGCTTCGGAATGGGAACTTAAAGTAGTACAAGATCGACGGGAGGTTGGAGGCCTGAATTTACTCATCAGTGCCTATCACCTCTGGTCAGGTCTTGTATGCGGCAATCGCCACGTCTCTACTAGGCACGGCTATTGTCACTTGGTCTGTTCGAATACAAACTTCCACGAGGAGTTTACAGAGAAACAGAGAGATAGAGAGAGTACGCTTGAGAGCACACTTGTCGACTGTGCTCTCAGGCGTATACAAAGTATCATGCGTCTGCCTGCCTTGCGTCTCTAAAAAGGTTGCTGCATTGTCTCTCTTGAATGACACACCGAAAGCAGCTGACAACAGTCAAAGTAGCAACGTTATATATATATACATATATATATATATATATATATATATATATATATCAACACCGAGCGACAGATGGGCCAGCGGAAGCTCATTCAATACTCAGTAGCTGCTTACGTTTTGCCCCGGGTGGCCCGCGTAGTACCGCCACTGGATCGACAATGCCATGTTTGTTTGGGTCGTTCTCAGGAGACCCGTGTACTGCAGCAGATCGAACGAGTGGCGGTAGCTTGCCAAAGTTGTTCTGCGTTGTTGCACAATTGAA
This sequence comes from Dermanyssus gallinae, assembly GCA_003439945.1. Taxonomy (NCBI): domain Eukaryota; kingdom Metazoa; phylum Arthropoda; class Arachnida; order Mesostigmata; family Dermanyssidae; genus Dermanyssus; species Dermanyssus gallinae. The sequence continues at coordinate 398,542 of QVRM01004189.1, read as the reverse complement.
TACTTTCATCGGCTAGGACCATCTCACAGTAGAGAAGCAACACCGATCGAGCGAGCAACATAACCGACAAGAACTGTCGTTAAAGCATATTTTATTCAGTGGAATTGTTATATGCGTATTACTGTCATGCTGCCCTTATAACAAGCATCCTATGGCGCCACCATGACCGACTCGGTGCGTTTCGCAATCACCTGTGTGTCCTTGATATATATATATATATATATATATATATATATATACAGAAGGCGAGCACTGCCGAGTGTGCAAACGTATTGTAAATGATTACTAAATCATTACAATACTTTCTATATATATATATATATATATATATATATATATATATATTTAGATATATACCAGTTCGCCGGTCTACAGCATCAGCATCGTAGAGTGGCACTTTTTAAGCATTGAGCTATATTATAATAATAAAAAGGTATTTCTTTTAAAGTATTTTAAGAAGATCCGCAATCGTTTGTTTGATAACGCGTAATATATATATATATATATATATATATATATATATATATATGTGAGATTCGGGTTTTACTTATTTCTATATATATATATATATATATACTCAATGATTATTCAAATCAACATCTTGCTCTATTTTCGTATATTCATTAGTATCAGTTGATCTCCTTGACGTTGTTGACGTTCTCTTTTCTCCCCTCCCCATTGTATAGCTACTTTGTTGTGTCTCTACCAAGTTCGAGCAGACAACAGTGTCAGTGAAAATCGGGGAAGTATTAGAGAAGGGGGGAAGGAAACCAGCCTTAAAGGTAGAGAAAGATGTTCAGCGAACATGTTGCAATGTGCACTTTGGTGTTGGCTTCCGAGAAGGTCGGGTGGCGGAGAAGACGTCGTGTGAACGACGTGAGACGTCGTAGATTGCGGAGTGTAGACGCTTATGTTGTTGAAGTTTTCTTTTTTTTTTATATAACAATAACATATGTGTTGACGTTTTACTTTTTTTAATAAACCTTACGTTGTTAAAAGCCATTCAGTTGTACTCTGTGGGACCCTCTACAACGTAGACAGAAGAGAGCATTTTCGGCTTACATATATATATATATATATATATATATATATATAAGATAGATCACATACTATGTATGTGTGTATACATATACACGGCGATCTCACAAAGTGTTTGTATAGAACACAGCCGATTCCGGCTGCAACTTTTTACCAACACAATGGTAACTGTAGTAGGTTTAAATTACTATATCCTTCTTGCAAATATTTGTAAATGTATGAAACAACATACCATTGTAATTGTGCATATAATAAATAAATGACCTTGTTAAAAAAAAAACATAGAAACGTCTTAAAGCCGTTTCTAAAGAATCATGATTTAGATTAAGATGTGATTTCCACCAATTTCTATACGTTCCTCATGGCAGTGGATCCATGCATCAAAGTACACCTCGAAATACACTACGTGAGGGAATGCACAGATATGTTAGATCCTTACGTATATACGTAAGCATCTTAAAATCTTAAATTGTGTATACATACATACACATACATACATACATACATGTATATGTATGTATACACATTTTAAGATTAAAGACAACTATTTTGTACGCAGTTTCTATCAGACGATTGATCAAGTTGTCTGTGGCCACTTGCCGGCCGCTGTGTGGGCAACAATAGACGCGCGAATATTGCCAGAGAACTGGCTGGCTGTTGATGAGGCTACGCCAGGCTTCGCGTATATTGCGAGTCGAACCAATCAGGTCGCCGTCGAACTTTCAACTATTTCCGACTAAGTTTATTACTAATACAAAGAAGAAGAAGAAGATGATGATGACGAAGAAAAAGAAGAAGAATTCACTTGACGCTCATTACTCTCTACAACAACGCTAAAGCTCTAAATGCGTCCAACCACACGGTCGCCTACGCCAGCCGGCCATTGATAATCGGTCGGGCGTAGCGGGATTAACACGGGCCCGCCATTCCTCGTGGTGAGGAGCCAGCGAGATGAGGCGTTGAATTGGCGCTTCACATTAATTCCCCAGCGTCGTGGCAGAGAAGTTGTAGCAGCCAGTAGTTTGGAAGTCTTGCTGGTAGACGCAACAACAACCAACAATAGCAACCGCAGCAACAACAACAACCAACAATAGCAACCGCAGCAACAACAACAACAACAACTGTTACCCGTTATTGAAGGGTAGAGCACGAATCAGTTTGACAACAGCAGCAGCAGCATCAGCAGCCGACGACGTCTATGACGACGGCGAAAAAAGCTGCACTTGATCGTCGTAATGAGCATTTTGCTGTGATAATGAAACACCAGCACACTCTACAAACGTGACCGACGGTAACGTCGCTACCGTAGTCAGAGACGCAATAGTAGCAGTAGGCGTAGTAGTAGTAGTGGTATTGGGAGCAAAAAAGTGGCAGCGTTCGATTGGTGTCCACGCTATCACTTTCAAACAGCAGCGTGCGTCACCACCTAACTCTCACAAAACACGCTTAGCGCAATGCATTAACGAGCAATATAGAACGAAAAACGAGAAACGTATATTCGGTTGGCGGCCGCACCTATCATTTGGCCGCCAATGTGATCTATAGCGGCAAAGGCGGCGGCAGCGACATTAACAACAACAACAACAACAACAACAACAACAACAACAACAACGACGACGACGACGACCTTTGCGCTGAGAAAAGCAGAGGTAAGAAAGAGAAAAAAGGGAAACACTACTGGTTGGCGCGATTCCAATGCACGAATGCGTTCGCAAGCAGCTAGGCTCGCCATGAGCTGTTGCAAACACTGCATGATAGGCGGCAGGCCAAAGATATGCCAAAGTACGTCTCTGTCGGTCTCCTATTGGCGATTGGCGTCGATAGAATCGCCACGGTCTCTGCGGACAACCATCAGCATCGGATGTCGTCGATTCATATGACCTAGACGGACTACGAGTATATCGTTTGCTGGCCCGGAGCCGTTGAGGACGAATGCTTTGCAATAACAGTAGTAGTAGTAGTAGTAGTAGTAGTTGTTGTTGTAATGGAAGTTACCGTGTTGTTATTATGAACGATGCAGTGATTGAGAATCATGGCAGCAGTAGCGGCATACGGTGTTGAGATCTAGGTCCCAAGGAGAAGAGCAAGTAATATATATATATATATATATATATAGCTAGTAGTATTTATTATATATATATATATATATATATATATATATGATAGAAGCTTACGGCCAAGTGCGTTCGATCAACCTGCTTCCCAGCGTTTAAAAAAGTCCTGTTGCTAGATAGCTTGTCGGGATCAAACCCATTCCTCACGACATCAGAGTCACAGGTTGTCTCCGACACACTATCGACTGATGTGTGATTTTTTGCTGCTAAACAGCTAATAAATGCTTTAGGCGGGTAGCCACCCAGTTCTAGCTAGCTATGCCGGCAAAGTGACAGTGATATCTCCGAAACCCGTAAGATGATTGGCGTCCAATGCATGCCGTTGGTGAACCGCAACAGCTCAAAGTGGTGTAGCACCCTAGAATTAAAACATTTTTTAAGGAGGTTATTTTTAATTCTAGACTATCCTCCGCTCCCGACGGGCTTGGAACTTAACCTAAGGTATATCTTCAATGCACCGAGGGCCGGACATGTTAAGATATCTAGGGTTCCCCAACAGTCCTTGTGGCAGCAGCATGGCCGCTGACTCTCAGCGGTATGTTGGTTTATCATCATACTCCCAGTGAGCATCGCTCAAGGAAAGTTCGATCAACAACAGGCATCGAGCCGGGGACACCCCAGTGGTAGATGACAACCATGACTAGCGCACTAGTCCCCCACTAGACCACGCCGCCAGTCCCCCTGACCACACCGCCAGTCCCCCTGACCACACCGGCCGGTGTCGCACCCTGCGATGACTTCACCTCGCGTTCAAATATCTCACACTGTATCGTATGCGAATCGCATTGATATGCCATAAAATAACGAATCAAATTAAATGTGCGACTTCTCTCTTGTTAGAGAACAAGAGAGAACAAACAAACAAACACTTTTCAGAGAATTATTGTTACTTGTGCGGTGCAGTGACAAGAGGGCACGCGTTTAGTATCGTACCTTCTTTCGGCATGTTGTGAATACGAGTGTCGCGTCGTATAATGTGCTCGCTATTAGCCACCAAACGAGGTCAAATAAATTATACTCACGATAACGCTAATGACGACGCCACCGGTGGACAAGCGTGAACGGTGTGGGCGTAACACGTAATGCCAATTTCGATCGAAAAATTCCCATTGGTACTGTTTCACTCGTAGCGTACTCCATTGGTGTGCCAGTATACTGTTGCCGTTGTTGGCTACTGGTGCGATACAGCACCAGGCGACTCACTAGTCAACAGACAAAGTTGGTGCCAATCGTGGATGCTTTTGGGTGGCGGCCTCAATTAAACGGCCCATTTGTTTGCAATGTATAGTAAATTGGTATTTGTGGGTTAGTGCTCCAAAAGTAGTTCACATTAGGCTATGCCCTTATTATTATTATTATTATTATTATTATTATTATTATTATTATTATTATTATTATTATGCCGACTGCATAGTATTGCCTTCATTTGCAGCTACAGCTTAGCGTTAAATAGTTTAGTTCTACAATTCGTTTCCGGACAGCAGACCTCTAAGATGGATAACTTATACTTACCCAGGAGTTCCGCAACGTTTCTATATGACAAGCCGACAATTTCAATTTCCTGTCCTTAATTGGCACCATGGAACGTTCCGAGGCAGGTTTGTGTCTATCAAAACTGTCATTTGGACAAAGAGCTCATTTGTGCTGCTAGAGTTTCCGGCGTGCAACCGCGCAAGCACGCGTACCGCCGAGCGAGACGTTTTTTTCTGCCAGGTTTTCTAGGCCGTCGACTGCGCAAAATCCAATTGGGCAATTTTTGCAGCATTGCGTTGCACTTTGTGAGTAAGTAATAGGTCACTATGCGGCACTATGAATGCACTGTATTGGCTACGATATACAGTGATATATACAGATAAACAATGTGTGATTGCCGGGAGAATAATTCGAGTTTCAAACCAAGTGCGGCAATTATCAGCGATTAGGAAGTGTCACAGTCTTTGCTTGTCTGACCAAAGCCAGCCAAACCCGTAATAGTGCATGTTGTGTGACGATTGTTGCCTAATATTGTATACCGGGGGGGGGGGGGGGGCGTGGCCACGACAACTTACGGGTAATAGTAACTTACAACTTACGACAACTTACAACAGGTACGGGTACGCGCACGCCGACGGTAGCGGGAGTAGCGGCTTCTGAACTCACGTAAATCCTCATCAGTCGCAGTACCGCATTTAAGCATGAGCTGCTGCTGCTAACCCGTTCTGAATGTTCGCTGTTGACTTCTGGCTCAAAACGGCGCGTGGTGGGCACAGCAGTACTGTAGGTAGGATGCGTGATCGCTCGCCTGCTGCTGATCCAACGGGTTGGTCCAACAGGTTGGTCAATTCATCAAGCGACCGTCCGGTCCGTCTTCTTGGTGCTGCTTCCTGATGGTGGCAGTAGGCCTCCTCGTCGTCGTCTTCTTGTTCGATTCTTTAGCCGTGCGTATCCTTGCGCTGCTGTAGTTCGTATATTGTTGACTGGCGGACAAGATCTGGTGGTATTATGTTTGCTGGTGATGTTGATGTCGATAGTGTGGATATGGATGATGATGATGATGATGACAATGATGCTGATGATGGTTAGGGTAATGTAGTATCCAAATATAAGTAGCCGCTGATTAGACGCTTAAGATCGATTTGAATCGATGAGCGGTGTAAGAAGCAGCCAGTAGCGACATTGACATTGAAGCAGCGAATCCGGCGGGCGCGAGCAGCGACGTGGCTGGTAACCGTTTGTTGAGCCAGCGCAGCAAAGCCATGTGTGTTGTACCAGCAGCAACAACAGCAACAACAACAACAACAACAACAACAGTAGCACCAGCAACAGTAGCACCAGCAAGACAACATCAAAGATGACGACAACACCAGCAGTACAGAACCATGGAGTTCTTGCACGCAATCCTGGAACTGGATCCAGCCGTCCTGACACGGCCTTTTCTAGTTGGCGGCCACACAGTTCGTCCAGGCCCAACTGGAGCGTCTTCTATACTGTTGCTTGGTTGCTTCCTCTCTCTTTCCTCTCTCTGTGTAACTTGCTTTCCTCTGTGTCTGTTGCGTTCGTTTTCTCGTTTCTGTTTCTCTTTGTGTCACTGTTCGATTGGCAGCAACTGTGCCGCATACAGAGCAAACCTATGCACCCATACAAAACGCAACAAGCGAGATCCCATCTTTGTCCAGTAGTAAAAGTACAGTACAGTGCAGTGCAGTAGACACACACACACGCGCTAGTTCAATCGAGAAAAAAGAGAATGAGCCAGCTAGCTAAGCACACAGAAAAATGCATGTAAAACATTTGTCTAAATTCATTATCAGCGAAACTTATCCAAGTAGGCGTATGCTTACAAAAGTACGCGTTCACACATACGTACATACATAAAGCTCGTGGCTAGGTGACTTTTTTATTGTTATTGCGGAGAATGACTGGATTGGAGCGACGAGTATCACGGCGTACGTTAACTAAAGTATGTTTAATGTTAGTGCGCATAGCCGTCCTCCATTACCAGTAGTGGCACTAAATAATGCCAAATATGCAAGCAACGTTGGCGTTCTCGATAGCGTTCATCACAAATGTTTTAACGACGCGCTTCACACTCGAGCTGCCAACGACTGGTTGTTGTGAGCAGTGCTTCTGCAGTTCCGTGATTGACTGTGACAGGACTCCGTTCGACAGGCGATGCTACACTGGCCACAATGGGTGGCATCTGAATGGGGGGGAGGCGAGGGAGCCAGCTGCGTTCGACCTATAGCATACTTTAAGGCCGTTCAATTTAATAAATATGGTCCTGAATTGTTTGGCATAGTCGTCGTTGATTTTCAAAAAACCTTTCTTTGGATCGTCGATATTATTATTATTATTATTATTATTATTATTATTATTATTATTTTTCACAGGAAGAGCAGCAGTAATGGCTAACGAATTTCAATATCCGTGGTGTTCAATGTGCTTCCCTACGAAAAGGGGTATCCAAATTCATGCAGAAAGGACTTATAAGAAGAAGATAGTAGAGTTTAGTGGAACAGCAGCGATTCGGCAGGCCGCTGCCACTACTAGCAGCATCTCACAACCGCTGCCTTCTCTTCGTGCTCCGCTAATAGAACCTTCTTCTCACCCCGCCAGCCAAGCACCAGCGAATGGAGGGCCGCCACCTAGCCAACACCTGCTCTTCTCCCTCTCCTCTTCACCGTTTACTAGCCAACGCCAAGATGACACGCAAGGTGCTGCGCAGGATTCCAAAGAGAGCCAGAATCCCTCTGCGCAGGCTCTTCCACCGTCTGCTAAAAGATGTCGTAGAAAATAATGACGAAACGAGCTGGACCGCGCTGCTCACCCTCGCTCCAAAAGTCCTGCGTGTTGACAAAGAAACTCAACGAGACCATAGTCTGGCCAGCGTGGTCAAGGAAAAGGTGTCCCTTTTCGGAAGTGCAGATCTCGATCGCATAGAAGCCGAGGGTCGAGGAAAACGTGTTATGACGGATAAAGCCCGTGCTCAAATTGCTGCTCATAAGCTCTCCATGGATTTAAATGTGCGGAGCGCCATTAGAATATTGTCTTCCAACGACACGATTGCATCCGTAACGGAGGAGTCAATTAGTGAGATGATGGCAAGGCATCCTCCTGCTCCTGCAGGGGACGTAATTCCACCGTCCCCTATCGGCTTGTCAGCGGTAGCGTCGTGCTCGAGCGTGGATGTCGCCAAGGCATTTCGCACCTTTCTATCTGGTGCGGCAGGAGGACTCGACGGTCTTACGGCCGACCATCTAAAATGCCTTCTTCCTGCCAACGGAGACCACAACGATGTGCTGTAAACACTTGCCAAGGTATGCGACATCATACGTAACGGAAAAGTTCCAGAGGCTATGAGAAGCGTCATATATGGCGGGTAGCTCATCGCCCTAAAAAACGAAAACCGGGGGATACCGGCCCATAGCCTGTTGGCTGCACTCTACGTAGATTGGCCATAAAGACTCTTTTTCCCCAGGTCAATATGAAAAACTACCTGCAGCCACGCCAGATGGGGTACGCCACTGATAATGGGGCGGAAATAATTGGTCATACGGCTCGCACCTTTCTCGAAAACAACGAGAAATGTTGTCTCTTAAAATTGGATTTTAAGAATGCTTTCAACTTAAACAAACGGGGGCACCTCTTAACAGAGGTTTCCAAGCACGCCCCGACTCTGTATCCAATGATGCACCAGGCGTATAGCAGACCGACTCCCCTGATGTTTGGTGAGACTGAAATCACGTCATCGGCCGGTTGTCAGCAGGGGGACGTAGCGTCTCCTCTTGCCTTTAGCCTGCTTCTGCATCAGTATGTTAAGCAGGTGACATGCAGGGTCTCTCTGTTCTACCTCGACGATGGGACCCTCCTTGACAACGACCCGTCGGTGTTACTCAGAGGCATCAAGGATCTTAGAGCGTTTGAGCAATGGAGCGGGCTGCAGCTCAACCCCTCTAAATGCGAGCTTTTTCTTCAGGGTTTTGAAGACGAAGAAAGACAGCAGGTAATCGCGGAATTTAACAACAAGCTCCCGGGCATTCTTGTAAAGGACCGGTGTGAACTGCTGACTTCACCTGCCTTCCTTCTGCCACCTGAAACTTTAGATCTCGACGGCCAGGTGAGGAGAGCCTTGGAATACATCCTTGACCTGACGCTCGAGAATAATGCATGGACGCAGCCAAGCCTACCGGTCCGGCTGGGTGGAATAGCCATTCGCTCAACCACGAACCTTACTTTGACCGCCTTCCTGGCCTCGTCACATACCTGCGCCTCCGCAGTGGCCATTACTGCCGGCGGATCCATCAGCCACCAAAAAGACGCCGTTTGGCTCTGGGACGCGCGTCAGTCTGGTCGTTCTTCTGAGAAACAGGTCACTAGACAGAAGGGGTGGGACCAAATCGCCACTCAGGCTACCTACTTAACTCTTTGTCGGCCTGCGAGTTAGATGTAGACAATATTAGACTGAAAGCGGTCTTATCCGACGCCGCTGGAGCGTGGCTCGACGTATTTCCCTCCGAGCTCGTAGGCAGTAAGCTGGCCGATATCAGTTCCGTGCCGCTAGTGGTCTTAGGCTTGGCATCGCCCTCTTTGAGAAAGAGGAATGTCCATGCGGTGGAACAGTAGATGAGCGCGGCCTGCACCAGCTCAGCTGCACTAAGCTGGCGGGGCTTACGCAGGGCCGTTACGATGCCATCAATGACGCCCTGGGACGCGCCTTTAGGCAAGCCGGCTACCGCGTAGCCGGGACTGGGACCGTAATCGGCCGCTGGCTTGGGACGTCACTGTCTCTGACACGTACGCTCTCGGATATCGTGCACTAGCCAGTGCGGGCGTCGGCCACATCATTCACCAACGGGAGATGCACAAACGGCGCCTATACGCGCATCTTCTTGAGGACCATGTGGTAATGGCGTTTGGTCTCGAGTCATCTGGCGTTTGGATGCACTCAAACTGGCGAAAGAGCTTGGGAAGAAGCTCTTTGAGGCTACAGCGGAGCCAAGATCAACCGCGTTCCTCCGACAGAGGGTGTCATTGGAGCTTCAGAGGGGCAACGTCAAGATGATGTTGAGTGGTCAGCGACACTCGAGCAATCACAATGATGTTATATAATTAATATATTAGTGTTGTGATACATGTACATAATGATAATAATAAAACCCTGTTTCCCAAAAAAATTATGATGTTATTCTGATTATTAGTATGATTATTATTAAATAATGTTACAGTTGTGATGTCTAAACGTATTATTGCATTTATTTTAAATAAATACTTTACTCTATGGCGCCTAAAACAGATGCCGATTTCCATCTGCAAAGGCCAAAGACAATGGTCTTGCCTCGATAATTGACCTCTCCTTCAGTCGCTTGTGACCTCCAGAATTCGCTTACTTATTTCTTTGAGGAATGCTTCGGTTTCCCTTGCTGATTGGTTCTAGTGTCTCCATGGCATAGGCACAAAAATATCTCTCGTTTCCAGTCCAGCGTATTTATTCTGTTTTCTGGCGCAAAGTATGCGTGGTGCGGGCACCCTCCTCGTGCAAACTCAATGTTGGTAATAGGTACATTTCCTAAGCCCATTATGATTATGAGAGACAAGACATACGATTTAGATTAGCCGCCGGCGAATTAATATTCGGATCTCGCCAATCAGGAGTACCGACCGGGATGCCTGCTGCCATGGCTCATTAGGCATAATGACGAGAGTGATAATCATCTTCACTGCTAAGCGCCTCAGTGAAGAACCCTAACGTGTTTAGTAGGCCTGTGTAATTACGTTGTGCTTTCCAAACAAATGCCCTGCTCGCATTTGAATCTACCAGGTAAGCACGTAGCACATCAAGAAGCGACGACAGCGGAGAAGTATTCCAGAATACAGAGCAACCATAACTGAAACTTGATACTGTCAAACCTTATTGCCAAGCATTATATGTCCTACCCTGCAAACTTGAAGTTTTTGAGGTCAGCATGTAGAAGCTGACGTAGTACTTGGCGGACTGGCAACAAGATAATAAAACCCAATGAGGTGACTCTACTTGCATTGTTGACGTAGGTGCAACCACGCTGGCACCACAGAGAGGCGAAACTTACCTGTGGTTGTAGCTGGGCTGGGTAAAAACTTTCGGATAGTATGGTAGAACGCGGAACCGCCTAAAAAGGGTCGCTGACTATTGCAAACAAGTAAACCTCATTTCTAAATAATGACGTGAACGTTAGGAACATATGTTATTATGTTAGCATGGCTGGCGTGAGGCAACGACCAATGTTGTAGTACCAATAAAACGACTAAGCGCGGACGCAAAATAGAGTCGACCCAGGAGAATCAGCAGACCGCCAGAAAGACCCAATAGGTGAGCCATGCGGCGGTAGTATTCGTTCTGGCAGCAGCAGCAGCATCAGCGTACATGACGGCAGATAGCTGTAAAAGCTATCCAGGTCACGCTCTCCATTCTAGCTTGTCTAGTTATTGTTTCTAGTACTTTCGTAGCTGAAAACACGACGTGCGAAGCACAGCCCACGCACAATAGGCACGTAGCGTAACATTAAGCTACAGAAAAGCAAGAAGATCCGCCTTACCAGCACGGATAAAGCATCAAGAAGGTGAACGCGAGCCAGAGGAAAGTTATCGGAAGACGAACAACTCTTCTAATTAAATACGATTGGTGAGGGAGAGGTACGAACTCGGTGGCCACGGCCATTATCTCCGGGGCAAACCGGTGTTGGATCCTGCAATCTATGTAAGCAGCCTCTGTATATTATAACAAATCAGTAGCTATCAGTCTTTGATCCGGTCGTAGGGCAGATTAACAGTCATGTGCCACGGCTTAATGACAGGCCCAACTTTAGAGGACGACTTCTTGAGCTAAGATAATTTATTTATTTATTTATTTTTCTTCGTATATTACAATATGCATGTGGGGCACATATTACGGAAAAATAGCTATGCCAATGGGCCTAGCGGGTGTGCATTGTGACAATTACGTGTCCGCTTCGTCTAGGCTAGGCCGAGACCACTTCAGAAGAGTGCCCCGAACGAAGGCTGCGTTTCCACGTTGTATGTCAAGATCCGGACGTTGCTTAAAAAAAGACGACGATCTCCTATCACCGGTTGACATATACTGGTTGACATAGAGACTTTGCGAATTAGCTGTCTGGTCCCAACAGCAGGAGCACCCAAGGTCTCAAACGCGAGAGGCCAGAATTCATGGGGGTACCCAATTGACGAGTATTTTCTTAGCTTGCTGATCTCCGCAAGGTGGGCTGCATAACCAGCTTCGGATGGGCCGCCACCGACCATAGAAGGTGCTAGGGTAGGTTGATAGCGGCATGTCTAGAGCGTCGGCCTGCGCTGATGATACACGATAGGCCGTGATGTCCCAGTTTGTCGACGGGATGACCACATTGACACCGACGCGGGCCAACTAGGTCTGTCCCTAGTCGTAGGCCTACTGCTATTCGAATCGTCTCGTCATCAAGAAGGGTACCTTATGGATGTACTGGGAAGTGCGTGTAACCAGGCGCCTGAATCCTTGGCGGACACGGCGTTTAGGCGAACTCTGATCGTGTCGTCGGCAGCTTCAATAAAGAGACGTCGTTGTACCTCAGCGTGCAAGGGGCGCTCCAGTCCGTTGAGACAGTACGTTCTCAGGTCTGCCTCCGAAGCGGGCCTTAAGATCTCCTGAAGCTGGGCTAAGCGGCGTCTAAACTGGCCGACTCGTAGTGTATCTAAAGGGGGATTGCCCTGCTTTCTGCGCTTAGCATTGATGAGACTATGGCAGGACCGGCCAGGGCCTCCAAATTCGGAACCCCGAGGCCCCCTTAGAGACGGGCAGTAATGCCTGTTGCCGTGCGCTAGATGGTAGAGATGTTTCGATGTAATGCCAAAGTAATACCGAGCCTGGGGGGGTGGGGAGGAATCGGGTTTAGTGGGTTTGCGAGTCTCACACTAGTCACGCAGGCTGCTAGTGGCGCATGTGCATCATGCATTACCGAAACCTCCCAGAACAAAAAAAAAAAAAAAAAAAGATGGTAGAGATGTGTTTAGCAGAGCCTCGAGGGTAAACTTCTTGAGCTCGTCGCCGAGTCACACGAGCAGGTTTGTTTGAACACTACAATGAAGTGCGCAAGACGGTTCACTCGTTCCGCATTCATTGATTGTATTCTGTGTACCTCTCACGGCTACACGGCGTTGCCGGGTGTGCTGATTGAGAGCCAGTAGACTATTCAAAGAAGAACTTTGATTAAAAGCAATCTAACGAACACCCAATAACAGGGACGTATAAATCTCAAAAATATAATGAAATAGAGACTGAGTGAACGAGTGGCGAGAAATGTACTGTTAAGCGTGGTACAATCATCTGAAGGTCTGTGTGCGCGACACGTTTCATGACATCTCGCCAGAATACATATGCTAACTTTGTGGCCGCCCGTGTGATCTATATCACTTTCAGCGTCGCAAGAGAACTCAACTGTCTCAACTTTGCAAATGTGATGCCTATGATGTATATGTGAAATACATTGAGACCTTTTGTTAACGAGACCGTGGTTGATATTCAACTGACTGTTAAACTTTATTTGAAACGCGTGGGCGGGCTCTCAGCTTGGATGCCTCGCCAAGTGTGATTGGTTTGTAACCGCGCCAAGTCCGGTGCGTTCGTTAAGTGTGATGCACTATAGCATCTCCGTTAGTTCACACTTGAAAATAGAATCGATTATTATTGTTAATTTGTTGGTGGTGTGAGGATATTTGTATTGCATTTATAAGTATTGATATTCGTCGGCGGTTTTGATTTCCTTCCGGGTCGCGTAGAACAATCTTTTTTTTAACGTTTTTCCGTAAGGCTTATGCCCGTGTACGGTTTTTTTCATGTCATGGCTAATGTTTAATCCACTCCGGCCTTTACCTTGTCTAAATTGGAAACCATGCAAACCAATTTAAGAGTGGCCGGTCTGGGTCTCGAACCCAGGCCTCCCGAATGCAAGGCAAAGGCTTTTGCCACTAAGCCATCTTGCTCGGTAATTTCGCGAAACATATCTGTTTCACTTTCTCCTTTCCTCCGGCTTTCTCCTACGACTCTGTGTTCGTTGTCTCTTTGTTGGTGGCGGCTTGACTGTGCGGCGGGTGGCTGCGGCCATGAAGGTTGTGCAGCTGGTCTTTCGTTCACTGGGTCTGCAGCGATGGAGACGACGGCGGTGCAATGGACTTTTGCAGGCCAGATGACATGCTCTCCCCCGGAATGCATTGACACATCGATAGCATTGTCGGTTGGCGCCGTCAGGCCGTGCGCCACTCTGAAAACTCTAAATCTGAGAATACATAGAATTGTTAGTTTTCCTCTCGACGGGTCGTCCCGGATTGGGAACTTTTATTCAATTTCGTCGGTTTCTCGTCAGTTTGCCACCATTTTGTGTGCAAACACGACATATGCGCGGTTTTATTTCAGCGACACAGCGACCAAGAATCCACTCGTGGCTAAGTCAGTCTGCTTATTCTGACCCATTGTTCGGAATGTATTGATGATAGTTGCTTGATTCTTTAGTTGTACACTCTCTGTGCGGCAGCTTGTCGGTTTGAAATTTGCATTATTTGGGTGACCTTACGGTTCTTGGCGTAGTCAAGAATAAAATATTGGCAGTGACCAATTGTTTCTCACTCATCGGTGGGCAACCTGCGGGCACGCGTCTGAGCAGTTTCTCTGCCGGCGAGGGTATATCGGATTGTACTTGTGTTGACCGCCACTCTAATAACACCATACACAAGTTCTCGTTGTTTAGCCGAGACATTTTACTATTCGTTTCGCTATTTTGACGGCGCTTTCGGTTTTACCGTTAGACTAGTGATGATGAGGCAAGCTCCTCACGTGCTTTGTTTTCCACTATGCACAAAATAGTTGGCATTCTCAAGCCATCTATCTAGGATCAGTGTCAGTGTGTATCTCACGCGGTCGTCCGTGGCGACTGAAGCGTTCACTTTTTCGTGATGATTGGAGCGGTAGTGGTGTCTTTGTTCAGCTCGTCCAGCTCGAAGTAACCGCTGTAGCTATCTACTGTAACCAGATAAAGATGCCCCTGCCAAATAAATAAGTCCCGGTGTACTAGCTGCCACAGTCTCTCTCTGTGGAATCTGTGGCTTGCTCATTAACGGCTCAGCTCGTTGTTTGACGTGAAATGTCTGGCAGACGTCACAGCACGTTACGTAGTTTTTCATGTCGTCTCTCAACCTTGGCCAGAACACTGTGCTCTTCGCTCTACGGCCCATCGCATCGAACCCGAGTGATGTGATTTATGCGTCCGACGGAGAAAATCTGTTCTCAGTCTCGCGTCTCGCTAGAGAAACGACTGCGCTGCCTCTGTAGATAACTCCATTATCCACCACTAATTCGTCACGAATTCTGTAGAATGGTAATAATTCAACACGTACCTTTTTCTCGTGTGCAGGCCTACCGCCCAGAATCTCGCATTGATAGACATATGCATTGATGCGCTATTTGCTGTTGCGGTTTTGATCTGTTGCATCAGTGGGTCAGAGATACGATTAGTTGAGCTGAGATCGATCTGTTCAAGTTCCACTCCCCATGGAATAGGAGCTGCAGATTCTTGTAGTAGTCGTCGATTGCATCAAGTAGAGTGCATCCGTCTCCCCAATCGATTGTGTCATCTGCCACCACTGTGACATTTCTCGAACCATCGTAAGCTTGTACTTGAAGTCACTCATATTCGTCGGGCGCTGATGAGATTCCTTGGGGGACCCGGCAAGAGCGGTATCTGCCGATCGGCATCCAGAATGTTGTGTAGTCTCGGCTTTCCGCACTTGAGACCATTTGATATAAGCCATCTTGCGAGTCGAGCACTGAAAATACCTTGGCTCTGTTTAGGCGATATAGATTATGGTTGGGTGTCGGCATCCGGTATCTTGGCATTTGCCTTGAGACTTTATACCTTGCGTGTGGGTCGAGCACTAGCCTGAGTTTCCGGCCAGAACGGTCCGCCACCACAAGATTCGGTACGCATTCAGTCAGATGTTGAACAGATGTTCGAGTTCTTTGAGGCTCATGTACTGAGCGTGCATCTTGGTTCACATGTGTTTTCACCGGTTGAGGCAATCTACCCGGTCCTTCGAACACGTCTTTTTATTCCTCGAGAAGTGTTTCCACTCTGTCTTTGCCCTGCTTGATCACTGTGTTCACGCACTGCACTTTTCTCGACAGTTGTATCAATTTGAGCTCCAAGCTCGTGTTTGCGGGGAGGAGAGTTTTGACAACTTTATCGATTACTTGGAATTTCACTTGTTTTTGTTCGGTGGCTGATGATGCAACAATTTCAACAGAGCCCATCGTAATCGCCTTGGAGCATGCATTTTCAAGAGAACGTGATCATTGTGGTCAAGTCTCATATTTCCTAACCCCGCCTTCAATCGGAGAAATTCGTTGTGACTCATGACGTTACATGTCAAGACTGTGTCTAAGAGAACGCCCAGCTGGGCATTCTGATCAGCTCCGATATTTACTGCTGCGAACAATTTCCGTTTAGGCACCTTACCGATCGTCTCGATGCGGTACGTGTCTCCTGAGTCACAGTCATCATCGTTGTCATCGTGGGTTGCCTCATTGTCGTGGACTGCACGAATATTATGTCTCTGATGCCCATATTAGAATTTAAAACATTTTTAAGGAGGTTGTTTTTAATTCTAGACTATCCTCCGTCCCCTACGGGCTTGGAACTTAACCTGAGGTATATCTTCTTCAATGCACCGAGGGCCGGACATGTTAAGATATCTAGGGTTTCCCCAACAGTCCTTGTGGCAGCAGCATGGCCGCTGACTCTCAGCAGCGGTATGGCTGTTTATCATCTATTCTCAATGAGCATCGCTCAAAGAAAATTCGATCAACAACAGCAGGGATCGAACCGGCGACACCCCAGTGGTAGATGACAACCATGACTAGCGCACTAGTCCCGCGCTAGACCAACGCCGCCACATGATGCCCATATTATTGGCTGCCAGCTGCTCTTGATCGACACACACGGGCGAAAATGATTCAATCTTTTATTGCAGCTCTTGCAGGGCCTGCCGTTGGCTGGACATTGGTGTGTGGTAAGTGTCGTATGTTGCGCTTGTCACAGTAGGTGTCTGGCGACTGCTGCTGCTACTGCAGCAGGCGGCTGGCTGCCAATCTGCATAAAGCAGAAGTCATCGTTGTGGATTCCTTGTTGCGTGCCGGCCTCCCATGTTGCGAACCGCAGCAAATTCTTGGGTGCCGTTCGCCGCCGACGCGATGTCGGTCTCATTCTATTATTTGTAGCCATCGTTCATAGCCCTCGTACGTTTGTAGTGTTTTCGACACGATGCCGTTTGCTAGATTTCTGCGATCTCGTTCGCGGACAAATGCTTCCGTGGCCATTACTAGTGCCTCGGGTGCCTATAATCAGTTTATCGCGCAGCATCGTTGTCGCATCGGTGTGATCGCATGTATTTGTGACGAAATATTTCTCTCTGGAAACGTAGGTTTGCGCTTTTTTTCAATCATCGGTCAACTGTCGGCTGCGCCATATTAACGAGACCGTGGTAGAGATACCTGTACAACTAACTGTTGAACTTAATTTGAAACGCGTGGGCGGGCCTCGCAGTTCGGATGTCCCGCCAAGTGTGATACGTCTTGGGCCGCGCCACGTCTGGTGGTTCGTTAAGTGTGATGCACCCTAACACCATAGACAGAGACAGCACGGGAGATATATTGACTCTGCCAGTGCCATCGAACTATAAAGAGCGCAGGATTGTGGAATCGTATGTGTGTTGTCTGATTCTTCGATTTTCGGAGTAAAGAAGCGACTGCAGGGTTTTTTGGAGTTAAGCGCTCAACTAGAAATTGAGGAAATTACTGAGGATGTCATAGACCTAAGCCAACCTCCGCCCGAGATGCGTGCTCATCTGGAGAGCTTAGAACTGGAAACTAGATTGGTGCATAGTGAGTCGGGAATACCCTGTGCTTCTAACGGTATTTCTGGAAAACTAGGAATACGCAGAAGTTGTCTGATGTATCGTCAGCGGACTGACATCGTAATCTTGGCACAAAGCTAGCACGGCAAATGGAAGGTTAATGACACGCGCAGTCCCACTTTGTGGAGGAATAGGAAGCCTAAATGTACCCCAAGAAAAGAGACGGTAGTCATGTTCTTTAACCAACGATTTGAGAACATCCTGCTTGAGGTAGAAGGACACCCACCTTCCACCCGCATTCAAGCATATAAATGCATTGACATAGAGCCTGTAAAACTAACCAAAAGCGTATAGATAAGCAAGAGAGGGCCAAGGAGGGCAAACAGCTGACGTGCTCGATTACTATCGGAGTGCGCAACGCCTTAGGGTTTTAATTGCTAGTTATCTTAAGGTCCTCTTAGCACTGGGGAGAAAAAGGTGTTGGCTGAGCTTAGCTTCCTTGTGAAGTGGAAGCGTGATTGTAATGTCAGAAAAAGTGAATAATCACAACCATAACATATGCAAGAAAATGTAATTCTCTCATGAAAAAAAAACATGAAAAGACATCGATCTGCTGGTTTGTTAAAGAAACCTTCTATATTTAGCCTAGGTGGAGCACACACTTAAATAAAGTTTTACTGCAATTTTAGCGAATTGTGGGAGCTGTCCTTGACCACGGGCTTGTAGGCGGGAACCAGCAAATGTTGTCCTACTTGTTTAGAATTGGGAAAGCCACATCTCCATTCTGCAACTATTATGCAACTATATAGCGAAACCGAAGGTACGCCTGAACATTCGATTTTTGGTGGGTTGAAGCCCCACACTACCGGTCTACACTTGTAGACAGTGGTGTCCGTGTGTGCGTACAGCCATTTTTAGTTAGTGCAAAAAAAATAATGGATACTATTCTATAGCATGGACAACTTAACAGGGATATAGGAGAACCGGGGGCCTAATTATTCAGCGCGTGTAGCAGAACAAATACTGCGAACAGCTTGCCCCCTTCTTTGGCGCAATGGGTTCAACAAAAATGGAATTTATTAACAAACGCAACAGTGGGTTTGCATAGTGGAGAGTAATTAGCACATGCTTGGTTAAGTAGAGCCTGAGCGTATATTTATATTGTGATTTATTGTCGCGCTTAAAGTAAGTTACGCTTATTTAAAGCGCGTATGGCATAACATTCTTGTTGAGTATGTCCGTCGCCGATCGATGGAACTTATTAACTTTACATATATATAGAATGCTAGAACGCATCATATTAGATAGATAGATTTCATTATTTTCATGAGTGTTTTACATTTGTACAGAGATTCACATTGCTCCCCAAAGCCATCAAATGCTAGGATAGAGCGTTTATATTGCATGTCTTCTTAAAATTTTATTATTGCTGCCATTATGATTATCATCGTGTTCGGTAAGGGACCTAAATAGTATTGGTTAGCATGTTGTTTAAACATTGTCAAAAAAACATTTGCGCGCACATCTGAAGGGAGCCTGTTCCAATATGTGGCACGAAGATTTGATATTGAGAAACGAAGTTGGTAACACGAAGCTGCAGACAAGATAATTGTCTGCAGCACACAGTCAACACAGACAGTTGTCAGTGTGATCCCCTTGTGTTTAAGGTTGATGTCGACTGGCAAAGACTGAGCAGGTTGGGATGAAGTCCCATTAAGATTCGCTTCATCTCAGTAACGACAGACATCTCTATTTGTAGAGGGTAAAGAGAGATCGACATCTCTACGTACTTATACGCATGGACTCCCATGGTGGATATCCTAATATTACGCGCAAGGCTCTTTTTGCAGGCGATGCAACGGACAGAAAAGACGCATATAGAGTCATTCCAGATATTCAACTGCTTTTTTAAAAAAAAAGATTTTTCGTAAGGCAATTGCCTGTGTACGGTTTTTTCATGGCATGGCTAATTTTAATCCACCCCGGCATTTACCTTGTCTAAATTGGAAACCATGCAAACCAATTTACGAGTGGCCGGTCTGGGTCTCGAACCCAGTCTTCCCGAATGCAAGGCAACTGCTTTGCCACTAAGCCATCTTGTTCGGTCAATAACTGTGGACGTAGGCGTAGTACATGGTGAGCAGACAGTCACGGGGCAGAATATTACGGCTCTTGGACAGGGTAGCGATGATCCCTACAACTTCTTTACGAAGGTGATCTGTATGAGCTCTAATATGTACGTGAACTGTACACACTGATTTATTGACCTAGTCTATTGAGCTTAGACTAGCCGAGTACGTAGGAATGAAAACACGATCGCTTGCGGTCACCTGTAGAGTGTCACTACACTATCTGTAGTTCCTTTCTGCACTCTGTGTCAGCTGTATTTATTGCCTCACAGATTATTCTCGAATGCGGTAGATTCGTCTCGGTACAAGTAGAGATCTCTATCGAATCTTCGGGACGTTCCTCGTACCTACTCGTATCTACCCTCTCCACGGCACGTTTGCCAGCACGTGGCGCCTAGCCCCGACAGTCGTGTGTCCACCTGAACTTGGCCAGACACAACCAGCTCCAACGATAACCTGGAATTCAAGACAACGCCTAAACAATTGGTCTCATTTATCATGCTAAGAGTGTGGTTTTTGCAATACAATGCCGTATGGTTAATACTTAGGATAGAAACTGGATAGCACCGGTCTTCGACCAATTCACGGACAAGCCTTTGCCTCTAAACCAATCTGAGAGGTGCTTAAGGTCGTCTTTAATCATCTGCTCTACCTCTTCTGGGGAATTGCCGATAAAGAGTGCTGTGGTATCATCAGCAATTCGGGTTAGTCGGCCGTGTTTTGATACTTCACATATATCGTTGATAAATATATAGAACAGCAAGTAGGCCGCCGATACTCCCTTGAGCCACTCCAACTGATATGCTTTCGACATCTGAAAACTTCTGCCCGATCTGTACCAATTTGTTGTCTTTCTGACAGAAGGGAACGTACCCACGATTAGGACACGCTCGTCAGATCCATAGGATCCTAGTTTGGTAATGCGAATATTGACGTCGGCGGTATCAAACGTCTCCCTCAAATCAACAAAAAGAGCAGCAACCGTTTTTTTTCTTCTCAAGATTTTGACGGACGACATCTACAAAGCTCATAATAGGGACGGTGGTGCACATTTTAGGGCGGAATCCGAACCGTCAGCGATTGAGTACATTGTATTGTCCAAGAGAGTCCCTGAGTTGTTCTAATGCGCATTTTCAAATAACTTAGAGATTGGGGCCGGTATTCTGACTGGGCGGTAGTTTTCTTTTGCGAATCTGTCACCAGATTTAAAAAGCGGGATGACGCGATGTAATTCAAGCGGTTTGGGGTATTTACTGGCCGCAATTGACAAATTGATCAGATATGATACGGAGTAAGCGAGAACATCGGCTGTTCTTCGCAATACCTAGGACGAAATTTGCTCAAGTGCAACTGAGCATATCTTTGTTTTGCTTAAAAGATGTGCAATCTTTAGAGTATGGACCAGCTGAAGTGAGAGCTCTATTGCTCCACGAGGAAAAATCTCAGGTATTACATATCTACCAGAGCATTCCGTGTCGGCAGTCATACACGTCGAGAAATATTGAATTAACACGTTTGCCACTGTAGTCTTATCAGACACCACTTTGAGTGTCACACACTGTTTTTCCGGTGTGCCACCTAGATAATTTCTGATGGCATTCCATGGATTTCTTTTATCCTGGATGCTCTTCTGTACCAGTTTTCCATTAAAATCAAGCTTACATTTTCTAGAAACAGCATTTACTTTGTTCCTTACCTTCCTAAATACACATCGCTTCATAGCATCAATTGTATTAGCTTTAAACTCTTAAATGCCGCAATTTTTTATCAATGCCAGCAATGCCTGAGTGACCCAGGGTTTCCTAGATACCTCAATATGATTTTTAATTCTTAGTTCCTGCTTGTTGCTGTTAACGGACGCCATTACTCGTGCATTAAAGCACTTAAATGCTTTATCGATGTCATCTACAGCGTACACATCGGACCAATCGGTCTTATTGAGCTCTAGCACTATCTGGTCATAGTTATGATTTGATTTACGTGTGATGTTGGCGACCGATCGAGTGGCCGGAATTGAGATGAACGTGGCCTGGTGTTCGGAGAATGTTGTTGTGATTGAGCCGCTCTGAATGACAACTTTGGACTCACATTGGAGTAAATGTAATCGATACAATTAGCGCTGTAGGTGGAGCGGTTTCCTTCTTCTTCCACTACGGCGACTCGTGTCGGCACACCGACGAACTCGTTAAAAGTTAAATGAGCACAGTATTTCTTGGAGATCACGAGAGTTTTGGTCATTGCAAAGAACATCGATATTAGCACCTCCAAGGAGGAGCATTGCCAGAAACGATGAAGTGTCACATTTAAACGATGTTATATCTAACTTCCTATTCATATATTAATATTCGTGATTCGGGCGGTCCAGTCAACGTTTTCAGTTCCGTCTCCAGCGTCACCACCCGCCAGAGCGATTTGGCTGTAGACTTGATCTGAAGCCGACAGTCTACATAACTTACATCGGTACTCATTTTCTGTCGCTTCATTTGACGCAGTTAATAGAACAGCGTTGAGTTTAAGGCCGTGCGATGATCATTGGCGTACATAGGGATGTTCTTGCCGGCATGTGCCCGAACGAGCGATGCATTTGGCTTTTTCGCACAAAACGCACGTTGAACGTCTATCTTTCCTCCAGCGGTTGACAAAGCGCGCGATCAATGTTAGTTATCGGGCATCTCCTTGCCGCCTATTCTCGTTGTCCTAGGTAGTCGGTAGGCCACGTCAATATCCTTCACCTCTGTCACCTCCCCAATGGCGTGGAAAAGTTCAACGAGATCCCCACGGAGTTCCTCGTTCTTCTCTTCGACACGCGGCCAGTAATGATCAGGTCACTGCGGCGGTGTTATTGATCCGCAAATGGCATCTGCGTTTCGACGGTACTACTTTCTCCGTCACCAGAAAAGAAGTCATCCTTATGGTGCCTCCACCCTCGAGTGCGATCGCCCTCGTCTCCTCAGCCATACGTTTAGCTTTAGCGACATTCCTCTGAATAGAATTGCATCGCCGAGGTTACATGGTTCAAACGGGATTTGAGCGTCGCAGCCACAGCTTGTACCTGTACAATCACTCTCGACGGTGCTACACATTCAGAAACTTTCTTCTCAAGATCGCCAAGTCTGACCGTCAGCGACTGTAGGACACGAAGTATCTCCTGACCCCAGACTGACACATCGCCGCCAAGAGTCAGCTGCCACCAATTGCTGCTGTTGCTCTCGAACTCGCCTTAGTCGGTGCCATAGGAACACCGGCAACGGTCCTTTGTACTTGTGGTGCGCTCGATGGCGGTTGATGGCGCCTCTGCTCCGATGTTTCGACACACTCTGTATCGATGCCCAGTGAGATAGTCGTGCTCTTGTCTGAAGTAGTCTTGATTTAGAGATTTTCGTGTTTTTCAGGACTCCTGCTGGCGTCGTCAGTGTTAAATTGGTCCCTTTAATACAGGAGTTACACTGCCAAAAAACGACGCCTCGTCAAGCCTTGCTTTTCTAATACCGACCGCACTGACTTTCGGACAGTGGCCGTGGTAGTCAAAAGCCGTGGGTCCGTTAATGGACTGGTTTGTGGCTTCGGGCGTCATGGCGGTGGGTGACATGATACCCTCGGTGAAGGCGGATATCTATTGCTGTAAAGCGATTTGTTACTTCATTGTTTTTACGTAATACTTGTACGACCGCACGTCTTGCAGATAATCCGCTTTTTCTTGGTCTGCCTGTTGGTGTGGCCCCGTTTGAATCGGCCGTTGTAGCCGAACGCACCTCACTGTACTCACAAGTGGTTCTTTTTCCACAGAAACTTCCAAAATTAGGCCACGTCCGTCGCACCGCGGGTCGATGTGTTTTTAAACTAAAACTTGCGTTTTTTCCGTTTTTTTTCTGTTAAGCTTCGCTTGTGTACGCATTGGCAGCTCCAATAGTGCAATTAATATAAAATTGTGTTTAAGTAAGCACATTACATAAGTTACACAACGAACGTCATTATTGCCTGGCTTATCTCAACCTCGCAGCTGCGGCTAGAACATTGTGACGTTACCATCTGTAGAGCTATTGAAGCAGAATTACGATCCATACGTATGCATGGAGCACCATGAGCAAGCTTTCAAGGTATGACTGCCAACGTAATTGGATTAACTGAAAGCGTTTCGGTAAATGAATTACCTAATTCCGTATCTCACTCCGGGTCACGCTTTACATATACAGTTGTGTTTAAACGCATTTTTATTAAAGCTGACGCGACAATATTATTAACTTTCTTCGGAAGTAATAAAAATAATTATATTGTGGATTGGTTTCGAATTGCGTTTGCAGCAGATTGCGCAAATGTAACATGTCAGACCCTATAGTGATAATAGAGCAGAACTAGTAACGTGCTATGAGTTTTTTTTAAAGCTTAACTGCAGCGAAAATTAAAGAAAATTAGATGCAGTTTACGGAACTAATGCACTAACGCACAATACTATTTGCAAATGAGTTGCCTGATTTAAAGGGGTACGCGTAGAATGGACACTGATCACATACCAGTTTCTGACAGTCAAAATAAAATAGATGTCTGTTATGTCAAGGAAAATACTTCCCAGTTGAGATGCTCTAAAAGAAGCAAATAAACGCTATAAGAACCAATGATGCGGCAAAGCTTAGATTGATTTCCGAGATGAAACAAACTTATACCATGTGGCAACTCGATATAGAGTCAGCATGAGAGAAAAAACACCCACCGCAATAGCTCAATTACATTTCGATGTATCGGCGTCTTAAAGGTAGTTTGGTAGCTTGCGTTATTATTCAGAAAGCGCACCTAATGTTTTGCTTTCCCTCACGTCTACGTGAATTGATGCTTGGCATTTGGTAATTACCGTTGTATATAAGTGTTATGTACATTAGAGCTGAAGGAGATACAAAACTGGCAGATTTCCATTTCTATGAACTAATATTATTTCATGGATGGCAATTTCATAAACCTATCTTGACATACGTCATGTGGATATGTATACGTCATATGTTGTTCACGTATTTGGTAGCTTTGAGAACCGCCAAGAAGCAACTTCCTACACTAAGGTAGCATTGGGAATTATTGAGAAGCGGCTTCTCAGAGTGCTTGATCGCTTATCAGTGAAACGATTTTCTTATGCGATACATTAGGGTTTAGTTTGATGCAGTGACCATACAGTAGAAATATATAGTCGGGAGCAGTTTTATTGCATTCTTTATAAATGGGGTACCGACTTTGAGAAATGATTGATTGATTGCTCGCTTGGCATGTATACCTAAATACACATGTCACCCTTTGTATTAGGGGTGCTTAGAGCGACAGCATATATATTACCTACGCATCCATATAATCCATGTCTACTTCAATACCTACTGGGTATTTGCTTTCCATTGGAACAACTTCTTCTTTGTAATATCGACTAGGTCATTTCTAACATTTGGTCCTAGAGCTAGGGCCTCCGACAGCTCTATATCTCTGCTCCCCCCTAAGGCTATACATTATTGAATAAGTCAGCAGAACGGGTGTCTTGATATATACACCCTTTTCCCCTATTCACTCTATATACATAAAAAAAATCACCGATGACAACGGACAGCCTTGCCTGACCCCCTTAGCGACTATCATCATCATTTCTCATTTATTGACCAAAAAGGTATATTACATGTCATATGGTTTAAAAACAATGGTTAAAAACAATGGTTAATTAGTTACTTTCCCTTGCCAACCGTCGTAGGCTACCCAAGCTCTGGCACCCCTCGAAATGATATCGGGGGCAATGCTGAAGGCAATGTCTACATATACAGGTTGCTTGCGGCTCATGAAAGTCTCTTTGCGAACAAAGCTGGTGATGGAGGCCATGCACAGCGTATCGAGTGATGACATGTCGGAGGTTCTGCAGGGGTTCCTTCCAAGCAGAGGATGTCATGGCTCGAGTTTGGTAGAAATCCGTGGGGATTTCGCGCATCTTCTCTGCGAAGGTAGTCCTGAACGATTGAAGAGCAGGTGTGGGCCGGAGCTGGAAGCGTGGCACGAGGTCCTCTAGGTATGGTCCTGTCCCGGCCAACGCATACACCAGTCGGTTCTGGGCGTTCCGCGGTAAGCCTAAGACTCTCTTCAAGAACGTTGCTTTGACCTTGTCCAGTTGGTCCAGCTGATGTGCCGACAGGTGCTCCCAGATGACATCGATTCCATAGGAGGCAACCGAAGATACCTTGAGGTGGAAGAGTTGAAGGGCGGTCGACAGTGAGAGCTTCTGTGGCTCGCCGATCGTCGCCATGGCCACGACGCTCTTTGACACGCGCTCGGTGACATGCTTGCTAAAGCACACACCCCTGCTGGAGAAGATCACCCCCAGGTAGCAGAAGTTGCTCACATACTCAATGGGCGAGTTGCGTAGTCGAAGACGATCGTGAGAGGCGAGGGCGCCTCCTGCCCTGAACTTGACAGCCTTGGTCTTCGACGCGTTCACACACATTGTTGTTGTCGCAGTACTTCTCCAGCACCTTGATGGAAGCCTGGAGGTCCCGCCTGATGCGACTAAACATGACGATGTCGTCCGCATATAGAAGAATGCCCACCATGGGATACAGCTCCTTGACAAGGGCGGGCAGGTCGCTTAGGAGAACAGCAAAGAGCAGGGGACTCAAGTTGTCCCCCTGGGGGTACCCCGTGGTCTGGAGGAATGGCGGATGTTCACAGACTCCATCATCCAGAGCGATAGAGTTAGGTTGGAGAATCGATGCCAGGAGGGAGAGCAGTGGTCGGCCGATGCCGAAGCGGGCGAGTTTCTCCAACACGGTGTCCCTAGGTGCCACGTCAAACGCGGACTTTAGGTCCACGAAGACGGCGTGCAGTGGCCGCCGCTTTTTCTGCAACGATGAAGTTATCTCATCTAGAAGTTCGCCGCATGCTGTGGATGTTGACTTGTGCCGTCTGAAGCCGTGTTGTTCTTGTGGGAGCGCCCCTCTGACTTCCAGGTACGAGGACAGTCGCCTGTACAGCAAAGACGACAACAGCTTGTACACACAGCTTTTCTTTGCTATCCCTCTCCATGATGACTCAAGGAGAAGGTCGCCTTTACCCTTGGGGATCACCTTCAAAATGCACTCCCTCCATGTTTCAGGAATGCGTCCTTGGGATAGGCATTTGTTGACGAGGGTTGTCCAGAGGGGGACCAGCGAGGTGGCCACCTTTAGGTGCTCGTTTCTCACGCGGTCAGCGCCAAACGCCTTGTTGTTCTTGAGATGCTGAATGGAGCTGGAGACCTCGTCCTCAGAGAACGATGACTCAAGAGACCGCGCAAACTCTTGTTCCCAGGCGGTTGCGGGAAGAGTTGTAGCGGGGATGGAGACCGGGATGGTGGAAGCACTCGTGAACATACGCTCGAAGTAGGATCGAAGTTTCAGGGGCGCGATGGGACAGCTCGTGAACTTGAACGGCCCCTTCAGGTAGGAATACGGAGTCTCCTGTGCCTGTAGGACCAGTCGTTGCTCCTGTAGTTCGGCGAAGGCCACCTTCTTTATCTGCAGCAGGAGACGGTAGTCTCGCCGAAACGCGCTGTAGGCGTTCTTCATCACGTTGCATGCTCTAGACGCCATCAGAAGCTGCATTAGGTAATGCCTTGCTTGATAGCAGTCTCTGTCAAACCAGGGCGGTGATTTGCGTGAACAGACTCCATGGGGAAGAGCTGCATCGATTATGAGGCTGGTAAGAATGGCGGAGAGGGCGTCCACATCGAGGTCCACTAGAACTGCAGGATCGAACCGCAAAAGTTTTTCCCGGAGTAGCCCGATGTTGATGGCCTTAGACACGCCCTGTCTCCTGGCGCCCAGAGCGTCGGGATTGACAGCCAGAGCGACTGCGACGGGAATGTGTTTTCTGAGTCCCATCATAGCCGAGCCCGTTGGCCAACCTCTGAAGACGATATCAGAGCTGGCACCCCTGAATGCGAAGATATCAATGGTGGAGCTGCCTGGTCGCCGTGGGTTATCTTGGGGGCCTCGGGAGTCGGAGTAGTAGGTGGGAAGGGACCGGTCTGAGCAAATCCAGAGCCCATACTCTTAGAGTGCCGCCAACACTGCCTCCGTACGAGAAGAGAGTAAAGGCTCGTCAAGCCTGCAGTTGAGGTCGGCCGGCGAGGAGCACCGGGCGGTCGTCGGGGACGCAGGCTAACCCTCGGCTGATCTTGTCCAGCAGATCCAGCGTGGTGTCGCCGCCACCACTGCTGTACATTCCCACGAAGGCGAAGTCGGGAGTGGAAAGTACCAAAGTGTTGTCTTTTGCTAGTAGAATTTCTGACTTACTAAGTCTGGGGCCGATCAGGAGTGAAACTCCTCCTATTGGCCGACCACGGGAGGGCTTCGCTGCGAGACAGTGATTAGTATAGAAACCTTCAACATCGAAACGTTTCGTGGCGAAAGTTTCGGTAAGAACGATCAAGTCGAACGCAGCCAGATCAGCTGCGGGAATGCAGCTCATCACTGAAGCGAAACCCTCGCAATTCCACTGACAACAGTTTAGTGGGGGCGACGGGGGCCGCTCGCGAAGCGACGTCCCGTTCTCCCTTTGACATTGAAGCCCTGTTTCTGGCGCCTGCCGAGGCTCTGGTCTCCCGCGGGTTGGCGTTGGTGCTGCGCCTTGATCTCCTGGAACTCTTTCAACGCCTGGGCCATGAAGTGACACAGTAGCGGAAGTTCCGGAGGGACTTGGGAGGTCGTGTCCATCTTGCCGGGCTTCTCTCCCTTCTTGTCCTTCTTCGGTGCGCCCTTCACAGCCTGTGGTGGCGTCAAGCGACTATAAACTCTCTATATTGCTCGGCTGCTATTATTATTCTTACCGTGTTATTCTTGTAAATTTATTCTAGTAACTCCACCCAGCTTCTCTCCAAACCCTCCTCTAACATAATTTGACACAACGTTGTTCTGTCCACCATATCATATGCTTTTTTAAGATCTAAAAATCCTGCCACACACTCTTGTCCCTGCAATCTCGATCTTTCCAAACCTGACTTAATAAAAAATATGATCATCTAGCCTATACCCTTTTCTAAATCTGCACTGCCATTCTCCTATTTTCTCATGTGTCTCCATAATAGTCTGCATTCTACTTTTAAACACCTGCATAAATATTTGAGACGCTATAGGTGTAATTGTGATTGGTCGCTTTTTAAAGTGTCCTTATCTACCCCCTCCTTGGGAAGAAGAGAAACTCGTCCCTTGCGCCAACCCTCCGGGATTCTGGCCTCTCTAAATATATTATTAAATTGCTTCGTTAAATAATACACGTAGCTTAAGTCGTAGCTTCGTCAGCTTAAGGCGCCCACCATGGAAGCTGTTCTCCCTACAGCCATCCCAAGGCTCCTTGGGAGGATACACATCTAGCTGCGCTACCTCTGTCGAAGCCTTAGTCACTTTTCCCTGCCACTTCAGCAAAAATGCTACAAAAAGTCCTGTAATAGGTGACCTAAGCTTTATTCTGATTATTTCCAGTTGTTGCCAGTCCGCATTCTACTAGCAGGTACACGACGCAGTTCCTTGCCGTCCACGGCAAGTAAGGACCACTTGTCTTTATTGATCTAAATGAAAAATGCAATCGTAGCAAGCATAATCCTGTTGCCTATTTAATCGTATCGTTAGCTGCTTAGTTATTCGACTAACCAATCAATTCATGAATTGCACTCAGATTGAGTATGTGAGTGAAAAATATTTTATTATTTTATACGTATGAGTAATAAGGGATTTATTCTACTTGTCTGCCATTCCCCCTTGACATAAAATACAACGACCTTTTCTGGAGCATTGCTGGCAGCTGACTGTGTGATATTTAGCGTAGGCTTGTGAGAAGAACCTACAAACTGCACTGAGAGTAATCCTGGTAGAGTTGCTCATACTTAGTGAGGACAGGAGATAGGGAAATTCGTGCAAAACATACCTCGTATACACGTGACGGTCAAAGCAGGCGCTCTGTCCCACAGTGTCGGGTGCAATGAAGCTGTCTAGTGACCCAATCTCTACCGATCGTGCAACTGCGACCTTCTGCTCCCTCGTTGCCAGACATTGGCTCAGTGGCGGCATCGTGCAAATGCGCAGTCTAAACCAAAGGACCTCTACCATTGGCGTACAGCGCGGCAGGGCAAATGCGTACCGGCTTCTAGTCCTGTTACAAAGGCATAGTATCCGTTCCATATATAGAGTGAAGCACCTCTCGAGGGAATTAAAGTTCGCCTCGTTCAAGTGCCGCCACATTCTATCTAGACTACAAGCAACATTTGAAAGCGTTTTAGCATAAAAAGACGCACGGCGACATCAACAGAAAGTCTTCTGACATTGCCAACCATTGCTTAAATATCCGCAAGGACTGAGCTCACAACCATTGGATATAAACGCGCTGTAAAACGCGTATCGTTGTATGTAGCGAAACCGACTCTAAAAGCGTGCTTTTGAGCTCAAGGGGCTTACCACAGCAGTGGATTATATCTCTCTTGCTAAGCTGTCCCGTGCCGAAATTTGACGTCCTCTGTCTTTCTAAATGCTTATCTGTTGCGATACATTTTCTAGTAACAACAACAGCTGCTAAGTCGCTTTATTTATTAGTTCCTTTCTAACTAGCGTTTCTGACACGCTTTCCTCTGCAATACGCAACGCTCAGTTTCGCAAAATCCAGGCTAATAAATAGCCCTTGTTTAAAAAGTTATCTTGCTAAGCGTAATAATGGCTAGCGAAGTCTAATGTGTGAAACTTTCGATGATTTTAAACCTAAGGTTCTCAGGCGTAGTGTTTTGAATTCTTGGCAAGTTTAATGTCAATATGATTCCAGAGGAACATATCAGGCGAGAGGCAGTCGACTACAGAAAACGAATAACGCTAAAGGTAAATCCTCCAAGCAGCAAATTGCACAATCTGATCAATGTGCCATATACGAGCATAGCGCGTAGATGCGGAAAACTTCAAAGATAAGTAAAATAGCATTGATCACACCCACAGTATTACCAGCAATAATGAAATATCAGCACATATTAACAAGAGCAACAACTAAGCATAAATGTGAACATAGCAACAATAATAGTAACGCAACATCACCACAATAGCAGAAAACAACTAAGGGGACAGCGGCGACCGAAATGGGGAGGACAAATAAAACAGCAAGAACAGTAACTAGCAAGTGAAATCTCCATGTTTCAGTGATGTAAAACGAAAGTGTACCGCTGGAATATGGTTATATGAATAAAACCCTAATATTAAAAAAAAAGAACAGTAACTACAGTAGTAGATGTAGTAACCGCAATGACGCTGCGTAATCACATTCGCAATCATTCTACAATCATAAGTAAATTATGCTATGCGTACATCGTCACTACCGCACCGAAGGTACGTTCGATGAGGTGCTTGATCAGATAGCTTACTAAGATACTTGCGTTGCGGCAAGGTTGTAGAGCTAATATTGTGTTTCCTTCGTTTGCTTTGTAGTTCTGGCCATTAATAGTTTGCTCAGTTTTCCTAATCTGAATGTACAAGGAAAAGTATTAAATTAAAGATTTCCAGACTTGAATATATATATATATATATATATATATATTCAAACATTAAATATTCTGAATAAAATCCCTTATATAAGAAAATCATTTTAATATTAAAAATAAAAATAATACAATTCAAAAGCTAAAACAACAAATTTTAAATCGTATTCAAATAAATCTGCTAAACCAGATAATACCGTAGGTATAATTGATGCATTTAAAAATATATCTCACTGAACCACCACTATGCTATGCTTAAGGCTAACTTCAATCCATATTGTGCGATTTCCATTATGTACTCTACCAAGGAATTTCGTGGCGACAAGAAAAGCCACAATTCTGAAAACTGTAACTTATCTTGTCACCGTGGCATTTCCGGCGACGATTTTCGTTGTGTAAAGTATTACCCATTACTATAGGTTGCTATGGACGCAGATTTACTATTGATCTGAAACGTTGGATATTAGACCGCGAATAGAGCCGCGAAACAAGTTGGTGATGAAAATCATCGAATATAAGTGAACCGCCTTAACTTTTCTTTGCATAATACGTAGCAGTTTTAACGTCGCGGTCTTTAGATACGTGTAATGATGCGATGCGGCAAAAACAGGTGGATGACGATAATGAAGACAAAGTCGGTTTACGGTATGTTTAACAAACTCCAGACTAACTGACACTCCCAAAAATATCTTTACAAAAACAGCCGGGTTTCTGTGCTATAGATCTGTATGGAAGCAGTAAGCTCGATAAAGGCTTAATGGGTCTGCTCCAGCTCAAAACCAACTGAAGCGATGTGGCATGTATGGAGGCAGTAGATGAAATTTATGGATGCCGTGGAGCTGATCTCTCCGAATTGACCTTGTATCAACAAGACCGTGGTATCTAGAGCATTCGGTATGACAATATTTACATCTGCAGTCAACACCGGAGTCGTGGAAGCCTTCTGCACTGCATAAGTGGTGGTGGTAGCCGTGTACCGAGAAACGCACAATCGCATGGCAATTTGGTCGGTCGGGCCCTTTCCACGCGTCGTCAGTCATTGCAGGTGTTATGAAGATATCAGGGTCTATGTCGGCCAGTTTGTCCTCTTGAAGCTGAATGAACGCCTTGTATGCCTCTGTCTCATGCAGCCCATACATATTCCGTATATTTTCTACGAATAGCGAGGTCCCTGTCATTACATAAACCAGGCGGTTGTGAGCGGAGAAGTGCAGGCCCAGAACTTGCTTTAAGAACGCGGGCTTAACTCTCTACAGCGTTGCGAGGTCGTTCATGTTCAGGTGTCACCATATCAGCTGCACTCCGTATGTAGCCGTTGGCAGGACTTTGAGATGGAATAGGCAAAGGGCGGTATCGATGGAGAGCTTCTGGGACGCTTCGATTGTTGTTGACGCAATCAGAGCCTTTCTCACTCGTTGTTCAACGTGCAGGCGGAACGCAGTCCCTGTTGTGGCGAGAGTTATGCTTAGGTATGTAAAGGAATTAGATACTTGACTGGCGCACCCCCCAGGCGGAGTTCGTCGCTAGCAGCCAGGCGACCTCCTCTGCGGAATTTGAGCGCCTGAGTTTTACTGTTGTTGACGGTAAGACCAACCTCGCGGACGTACCTTGACATTGTGACTATTGCTTGTCGCAAACGATGTCTGCTCGTACCGAACATCAGTGTACAGAATGACTTTGACGAACGGATACCTCGTGGTGATCGTCGATCGTCGATTGAGATCATATTCTTCTGTAAAAAAGCTCTGAGGAGTTCTAGGATCTTGAGTGGGACAGCAGATTCCGCGAGCTTCTCTAGCACTATCGAGCGTGATCCTGAATCGAATGCTGCTTTAAAATCTACGAAGATGGAATAAAGAAGCTGACCAGGCCTTGCTAGCATCGATTGCACTTCCTCCATCAGTTTTTAGCACGCCGAGATCGTCGATCTGCCCTTCCTAAATCCATGTTGTTCATCGGGAAGGACTCTTCAGAACTCAAGAAAAGGTCTGAGACGGCGGACTAACAGTGTGGATAGGAGCTTGTAAACACAGCGTTTCTTCGACTCCAGGGCGAGGGATCCGGCGGACAGCCTTTCCCAATGACAATCATAACTCAGTCTCTCCAGTTATCCGGAACCCTTCCCTAAGCCAGGCAGGCATTGAAGAGAAATGTCCACTGCGGAGTAAGTACGAGGGCTGACTTCAGATGTTCGTTATAAATAACGTCGAGCCCGCAAGCCTTTTGTGTGGTGCAGATGAGCGATGACTTTATAAATTTCTGCAATTGAGAAGTCTTTTTCTAACTCATCTCGCAAAAGTTCGTCCACCTCGAACCATACGCTGGTATATTGAGGGGTGTGCGTCGAAATCGTATCTTTGGCCACGAAGATATTACCGAAGTGCGACTGCAGAGCGTCTGGCTTTACTGGACCTGTGGACCTGGTTGGCGTTCCGTGACGTAGCCAGATATAAGGCGCGCGTTCAGCTGCAATCAGTAGTTTTTGTTCGCGGAGTTCTTGAAATGCAACTTTCGCGTTCTTTAGAGACCTTCTGTGCAGAAACTTCGCTGAGGCACGCAAAGAGTGGGGTGAGACTTGCAAAGTTCTTTTAGCCGGAAATGAGCTCGCTTGGCCTCGCTGCAGTCTCTGTTTCACCACCGTCTATCTTTGGGCTTTAGTCTCGGTCTCACGCAGCTCTGGAGGCCGCTGGTCAAGAGGTCATTGAGAGCCGTAACATCGTCATCCGCTGCCGCTGTCATTATCTCCACGAACTGTAAAAGCTTTTTTTGTCTAGGCTGCGGGAGCCTGGGGGACGAGCATCTGCGGCACTGGTCGTGGCCTTAACTGCTATTCGGAGACCGGCCGGAACGTGCCAAGTGAGGCGTTCTCCTTTGCTAAGCGGGTGATCTGCGTCCTGGAAAACAAACTCGTCACTTGAGAAATTTGTGGTAAACAGGTTTATTGTTGAAGAGGAAATAAATACAAGGATACTTTCAGAAGAATTCGTTGACCATAACCATAACGTGTATTCGCTACAGGTGCTTCTTATTCATGCGCCGTTCAGCCGTATGCCAGTCATGTGTTTCTCTCTGTCGAAGCGATACTATAGAACCACAATGTTTTTCACTAGTCGCCCGACTTCCAAATATATATGTGCATTGCCTATGCTTTAAGAAGATTTCTGAAAAACCTATTTACGGGCAACCGCACCTGTAAACAAGCTCACCACGGTTGGGTATTGGTATATGAGCAAAAGGGTCTTTTATCTCTCTCTCCATTGCCAAGATCATCACTTGAACTGTAATATTACATTAATAATGAACTTTATTGGCAACACAAACAATTTAGCTTAATTTTAGCACGGAAATTCAGTTTGGAAGGCTTACAAGAATCTTGTCACTTTATAATTTGATCTCTTTAAGAGAAATCTCACGAGCAAGTCGTATTATCTGGCCAACAAACTGCAAACGCACCGCTACTAGATAAAGCATCGACATCACATACATACATTTTGAATGCTCAGGCTACGCCGTTGTCTTCAAGCGTGACAGTGAATTAGCCAAGATAGTGACAGGCAAGTATCGTTCATACGCGACAAACGTAAGGAACGTAACACACATTCCCTGAGACAGGTTCAGACACTTGGACAGACAATTGCTAAGCACTTATGGGCGTCTGAGACGGCGATGGCTGCGAAGCATATAAAACCAGAATTTTATCAGCATAGAAGCAGCACTACCCTGTATGGAAGCAGTAAGCTCTTAAGCCCTCGATGAAGGCTTAATGGGTCTGCTGTTTGTTTGTGGTTTCCCGAGCACAAAGTGCGTAGCTAGCTGACCGCCTATTAAAATCATCCGTATAACGATATGATTTTGCGCTTCTCATTGTCCGTAGCAGAGGTACAGAGACTTGGTGCTGCCGCAATTTTCCAGTTTTCTTCCCAGCAGCGACATATGCCAGCAAGCAAGCGGCCCACCGAGATGGGTCTTCTTTTGGGTCGGCGAGCAGGCGTCTGTTCGCCACAAGGTCGCCACTAGGAGTTGCCGCCAAGGGCGTCACTAGGAGTTGCCGCCAAGGGCGCCACTGGGAGCTGTCTCCAACGCTCCAACATCGTCTCGTCAGCGAGTACGAGTAACGCGTGGGAGACGCTGACGTCGACGACAACGCCGACAGATTCTGTAGTTTGTAGTGCCGCCGCCGCCAACGCCAGGCGTGACAAAGGTTGCCTCCACCTTGTAAACAAGCTAACGGTTCAGCATGATGGATATATGCAGTAATCATGCCACCCATGGGGGTGGCGCCCCAGCCCTTAGCAAGCCTGACTGTGGCATGGCCGCCCCCGCCGCGTATCGCCGCTCATTTATCGCTGTGGCAGAATTGCATTTGGGAATACTTGGCACGGACCTCCTTCCCCCCCCCCCCCCCGTCCCCCCGTTGCCCTCTCTCCCTCATCACCCCTCTCGGTTGCAATCTCTCTACAGTTAAGAGCCGGACCCAGATTAGGCAAATATTCCATTTCCTTTTCTCCGTTTGCCAAGCTAATTTGTGTTCCAAGCTTCATTAGCAGTGTTTTGCTCTGCCGCTGCTGCTAGGACTGTTGTTGTTGCTGCTGCTGTTGCTGCTGCTGCTGCTGCCGCCGCCGCTACCGCCGTTCCATCAGGGTCGTCTCTCGCTGCGCGTCGCTCTGAGCGCGTGGATCCGAGAATCTTCTGACTGAGCTGAGAGTGGGTTGGCCGCGAATGTGCGGTTATGGAAGCGTCGTCGCCGGCCACCGCCAAAGCCTGGCCTGTGGCTTGACATATCTAATTTCCTCATTAACAGACCGTTGACGGCCTATAATCGTGTCGCCGCGGTTCTGTCGCCCTATTTGGCTGTTTTCTTCCTTGTTTCCTTGTGCTCGTTTGTCGTCGCCTCGTCCCCTGCTGGCTGTATGGTACGCAAAGGCTGTGCTACTCGATGTATGTATTTGCCGACCGAAAATGATCGACGTACCACCGTGAGCGACGAAATGACTTTTGGAATGAACGGCACTACGAGTTCATGCTAACAATAGTAATAATAATAATAATAAAGTCCGTCGCTGCCCTTACTCTCTGTCTGTCTGTCTGCCTGTATGCCTGTGTATCTATCTCTATCTCCCTACCGCCCTGTTTCGCTGATGAAAGCCTAAGTAAACGAAGTTAACCTTGTTTGACAGGCGGCTGGTTATTATGGTGTGAAGAGGTCTGACCGAGTTTTCTACTCGCCGACGCAGGGCGCATTCGCTGGATGATGTTTTCCAGCATACAGCTACGTGGTGGCAAAGCAGTAATTTGCTAAATGCATTTTTGAGGTAAAGTGCTCTAGTGCAGCGCAAGTAAGTGCATTTACGTCGTGTTTGTAAAGCGGCAAAGCTACTAGCGATCCTACAAAGAATGGCTACCGTTGTTCTGTGAAGGCCGGTCGTTTCAATGAAGGATGCCGTGTATAAGCAACGTTTTTTTTGCCAAAAACAATGCTCATTGTGTCATTTCGCCCTGCACCATCATGTTGCTTACGTTTCCAACGACGATTTTCGAACTACGATCGAGAAGGTTAACTTAATTGGACAACGATGGTTTACTCACTTGTCCTTGTCCCTAGTGTAGTTTTTCATCGACTGCCTAACAACGTCAAAACAAAGTACTTACTAGCGTATGTATCTAACACCACCTGCTGTTGATTTCATGACTCTCGGGAACCTCTTGACGCCACAGACTTGATTTGACTAACCCTAGTATCGACAGATTTTTGTACTATCTCCGCAACATCGTTCATGGACATCTTGGTTATATAGAAAATATTGTGATGATCTATTAATCATTTACAATACATTTGCACACCCGGCAGTGCTCACCTTAATAAAAATGATGGTAAAAAGTTGTCGCGTGGAGTTAAGAATCAACTGTCCGTGTCCATGCTTGATGGCAGCCCCCGCTCTTATGGACTTGGTGCGAGCATTATATCATCAAGGTTCCTTGCAGTGTTAAGACGGTAAGATCAATAAGATTCCTCTTCGTGACACCGAGCCCCAAGAGCGTACTCGCAGATTCGGAGTCCCATGTACCACTCATAGGGATAGTGATGGATCCGAATCTGTGAGGTTTTTGCGGGTCGGGGACCGCCGCTCTTAGGAACTCGACGTCATATTTGGTGATCTTGTCCTGCTGCGCTTTTGCCAAGTCCCTGTTCGGGCTCCAAACCTCGGCATCTAAAACCCAGACCTCGGTAGGTGTTGTTATTACGAGGGTCGGGCTTTAGACCCGGTGCGCCCGGTCAACGGAATACTTGCTCACAAACCACCTTATGACTCCTCTCGCGGAGAAGACGCGCCACGCGATCACAGACGTCGTCATGTCTCTTTATAGTTTGCTTATGTGTTATATCGCACATCTGAGCGACATGAGCCAACGTCTCAGGCGCATGACACCCGTGCCTACAACGTTTGTTGTAGCCCGGGCGTCCCCTGGCCAATCTGGCACGCGTTAGTAGTGCGTTGATCCTGAGCTTTAGTAGGTTTAAATACTCCTTACCAGGTAGGTAGGGCATACCCTTAATCCAGTAATGTACAAAGGGCTTTTTTAAAATGTGATCTATCGAACGTGTTCTGTAGTTGACCAGTAATCGGTCTCTTGTGTAGCGGTCTCAATGGAGATTCCCAAGCGCTCGCAAAGAAGTCTTGTTCTTGCAATATCTTTTTTGAAGTGGTCGGTGGTTAGCATCCATTGGACCCCAGGGTGCGTGGAGTGTTGTAGTGCTGTCATACGGGAGAGGCGGAGTCTGGGGATAAATGTTTGGAGGCAGGGAATGTCCAGACCGTCGTGTGCTGTGTGCGTGTACAGGTAGGCGTTCGGCACAGAGTTTTCGAGCTTAAGCCATTTCGACTTAACAACCTCTCTAATCTCTTTATCTAGGTCGCTAAGGAGTACGTGAGATGGTCTGGGACCGGAGACCAGTTTATATAAGAGGCGGGGAATGAGAAAGTCTTTCAAAAATATGAATCTTTGGTGGGGTTTAAGGGGAACTATCGTGACTCTGTTGACGAAATTAAGGAGTATATCTTTGGTGGAGTCAACTCTGCCATTGCTGTTAAAGTCGACTCCTAGATATCTCCATCGATCGCTTATACCTCTAGCTGGCAATTGCCGATCTCAAACGTTAAATTCTGATACGGTATTAATAAAACCTTTACCTTCCTGCCTATTAAATAGGTGGGGGATAGTAAAGCTTTTATTAGTATTAATTTTAAGGCCGCGCGTCCGGATATATCTAGCAAATATATATATATATATATATATATATATATTTGCTAGATGTCCTCTTATTGCTGGACGACAAACGTGACTTCGCGACAGGCAGACTAGCCCAACTAGGGGGCTCACTGCGGTCTATTCCTTCTTAAATCTTGTTTTCCAGCCAAATCTTGCTTAGAGATTGCAACCGGTTTTTATCACCAGAGCTTTTACAGCCATTTAATGGACTTAGTTTAGTCATTTTAGAGATCATACTAAATCTTAAGCTGACCGATGCGGCAAAGGAACAGGTAATGCTCCCGGTTTCTTTAGGCGGTTTAGCGTGCCGGACGAGATCATGATGGCAGGACCTGCAATCGTGGTCATTGACCAAGGCGGCGGACAGGGTTAAACCATTATTGGACAGTGATGGGTGGGATGCCCATAACGTTGAACTCCAAAGGCAGACCGACGAACTGTCGTTGTTATGTGACTCTCATCCAGATGATAGGGATAACCAGGGCAGTTGGACAGCCCCCGTACAAGAAAAGCGACTAGCAAGCCTGATTAATAGAGCACCTTCTGTTACTGATGGAGCCAGGCTTCGAGCTGTTAGTAGTCAAGGGGCTGGGGCTTGGTTACAGGCCCTACCCTGTCCGCAAATTGGAACTCTGTTAGACGACGAGACGACGCGCATAAGCGCAGGGTTGCGGCTTGGTGTTGACCTAGTCATGCCCCACCGATGTCGTTGTGGTGATTTTGTGGACGCGTCGGCCCATCATAGCCTGTCATGCGCGTTGAGTGCAGGCCGACGAGCACGTCACTCCGCTTTAAATCATACTTTTAGTCGCGCACTTAGATCTGCCGGCTTCCTGTGTGTTCTAGAGCCACCGGGTCTTTCGATGGATAATGGCAAAAGACCTGACGGTCTGACTTTGACGGCCTTTGAGCGTGGCCGCATGCTTGTTTGGGACGCAACTGTAGCCGACTTATTAGCCACTTCGATGGTCGGTGCAGGTGCGAACCGAGCAGGTCCTGCTTCCAGGTTAACTGAGGCTAACAAAGGCAGAAAATACTCAAGCGTTGATTATCCGCACGCATTTTGTCCGTTGGCGTTCGAGACTATGGGAGCTACGGGTCTTTTACGCTTAAGCTGATTCAGCGCGTCGGTAGAAGTCTTAATCTTTCGACAGGAGACTCGAGAGCATCCGCAGTCTTGCGTCAGAGGCCGTCGCTCGACATTCAACGAGGAAATGCAGCGTCTGTTCGGGGCCCATTGTTGAACTGGGCTAACCTTGGGTTAGAGAACCCGTGATCACACGATTGCGCGGAGACAATTGTTTACTCTAAAGTGCTAACATTATTCTAATGCCTCTCCGCCATGTAATATATATATATATATATATATATATATATATATATATATATAATGTTTGAACGTAATTTATTTAACGGAACTGCATTTTGCAATGCTTAAGTTCTCAGTGGATAATAATGTTTAAAAATGGATCAAACACCGGACAAAAGTCACACTCGACATAATTCAAAGAATGCTTTGAATAAGCGCTTTACACAATACGTAATCCCAATAAGTATTTTCACAATGATTTCTAAGCAGCGTTTGTTACAATGCGGAGCAATGGGTGAGGCAACACGCTCTATACGCGCAAATGAAGTGACCTACTTATACAGCATCTTCATAGTACACAGCGACAACAGGTAAAAACTCAGTGAGAAAATAAAAACTATTCAATCTGGGAAGTTTATATATATATATATATACATATATATATATATATATATATATATATATATATATATATATATATATATATATATATATGCTGTAGCAAAGCGGCAACGTAACCGCTTAGGGAACAAGACGTAAGATAATCGAGTATAAACATGAACAAGTATTTATTAGATATATAATAGTCCATGGCGTAAAAGTAAGGTACACGTAACCGTCGTAATATACACTTGTGTAAGTCGAGATCAATATAACTATTGCGACCTACGTAGTTCAACACATGTGTCTTTCGTTTAAATCATCATATTATTTATTTCTCAATAACTTTGCATTTCAAGATCGTACATAATTAAGTATTTCGTTTAAATACTGTATTAGCGCTTTACTCGCCTAATAAATTCAAACTGCCAGTCCGCTTCATTGATGATTTAAACAGCCTGCTGACAAAGGTAACAAAATGGCGTAATTCATTTGCAAAAATTAGTCAACAGTCGGCTAGTTGATTTTCTTTATTTAGTCATCAGTAAAATTGCAGTGCTCACATGCCGACAGGAACATTCGACAGAATCATCCTCAACTAATATACCTATATATATATATATATATATATATATATATATATATATATATATATATAGCCTTACATAGTTAAACACATGTTTCGCAAAATAGTTTTTGCTCCTCATACTGAGCACAACGATACAAGACGGGTTAAGCCACGCTTTGCCTCAGGTGGCTAAGGATACCGTCATAGATATAGGATCTCGCAAGCATAAATTTCAATTGCTCTGCAAAAAAATGGCTAACCGTTTATCAAATCGGAAGGAGGATACCCATCCGAGATATGCGTATCTAAGGTATAAATATACGTCACTATTTCGCACAGGCGCAAGCTCACTAATGAAATGGGCTGAGAGACTGAATTGGTGTGTGTGTGTGTGTCTAGCTGGCAACCGCTATACAAACAAGTCTCTGAGGGACCCTCTTATGAGATCAAAACGAGCCACAATTTGATGCGCAATTTATTCAAGCTAACGATACCTATATCAATTCAACTTAACACTTTCAGTTTTATTCCAACTACTTGTGCTTTTGCATGAGCCAGTCTACATGACAGGCAAAAAGTCTGATCTCATCAACTGTTTGTTAACACAGTGAAAGATGGAGTTGAAGTGCCAAACGCCACGATTGGCTTTGAATAGTATGCGGTGCCTTTAAGCATCTATATTAATTATTGTTCTTGCTAAGCATCGAACAGACGGATCGGCAAGGAAACAGTCACATCTATAAGACGGGCAACGTATAAGAACACCTTGCGGGTCGTTGTTTGTTTGTTTATTGTTTGTTTTTCAATGAATATGGCCATTTTAAATGTTTGTAATTCACATAATCGAAGCAAGGATGTGACGCTCCTAAATTACCTTTACAGGAAACAATTGTCAATTCATTATCCTATAACTAAATAAGTAGAGAGAGCCAACATAATCGCACTCTATAAAGCGCGCTTCGCATTGGAAGGAGAGTTTACAATACGAATAGCACGGTTCATATCCTGTTCTCATGACCATATCTTAATTAAAAAAAAAGAATAATTAATCTTAAAACAAAATAATAAAAGCAATTGTCGTTTTGTAGGGTTTACACAAAAGTCGTGGAAATTGGCTGGTGTTTGAGCTGCCAGTAACCAGGGCCCCATTATTATGTATATTTAATGCAATTGGCCAGATCTCCGATAAAGCCTCTGCCTTGGCAGCCTAATAAACAGTTTTAAGTTTTTTTCACGTCCCACTACGAGCGCTTCGTGAAATGAGAACTACTAAACCATATGGAACATATTACTGTATAAATGTATGAAAAATCTAGTCAACCTCTTTAAGCGTGTCATTCAAATGCTTACTTAAACCGGTGTACAGAAACGGACCCCTAACAAATTAATACAATTAATTTCTGTTCATTTGTTGCCTTTAATCTGTGTACACAATAAATGTAGAAAACAAGCGGCGTTTGATTGCAATTCTCGATCGAAATCGCATGGTCTTTGTTACAAATGAATCTGCGCGTGCTGCCAGGAAACTTCGCTCATTTTCGTATGGTTCGTAGGTCGTGAGTGAAATGGGACCACGTTGCACTACGCTTAGAATACTTTTAAGCCAGACTGACGGTGCGGCATTAATTGTCGTACAAGCTAATCTAGTTCACTTGTTCATTCGTCCGTATAAAACACGCACACGCCTACCCGGTGGCTTTATGTCGCCATCTGCTGTTTTGCAGTCTGCAGCCTTGTTGTTAAAAAAAAAAAAAACCTGAGGAATGAAGAATTTTAGCGGCCGCGTCTTTCGTCTAATAGTGGGAGAGATTCTCGAGAGATTCATTTTCCAAACGAATAGCTACCTTGATGTAGATCAAAATTAAGATAAATAAACGACAAAATAGATTGATTCTGATTTATTTTACGTCATTATTTATCATATCTACATATCACCTTTATTGAAAAAGGGGTATTACAATAGAAGCAAAGTCGTTTGAAAGTACCATGGATCAGAAGCGTCCCCGTCTACATTTACTGCCCAAATCTACTGTTTTAACTAGGATTTGCATGCTTGTTGTGCTTAAAGTAGTATCGAATCATAACAGCTACCTATGACAAGAAATTGTGAATTATGAGTGTTGTCGTAAACGATCGATCCTCTTCATTCATAAGGCGTTTTATCAAAACGTTCTTTATAGTGGTGCTAGCAGCTATCAAACGCATGTACGAACTGCCAGCGTGCATGCGTCATCCACGTACACGACAACCTTCTCAGTATTGATCATGCTTGTAATTATCTAGTGTTTTAGTGCTACTCCAGCGGCAGAAGTCATTGCTTCAATGCACTACAACAAATTAACGATGATATCTACTCTCTCTCTCTCTCTCTCTCTCTGTATTTAATTATTGTCTTAGCGTCGACTCACGATCAACTAGCTATGGCCGTGCAGTTAGTATGGGTTCTGAGTACCATCACGCAAAGTCGCAATACAACTGCCTGTAGCTCTGGGATACCTTCAGTGTTATCTAATTAGACTGAGGGAAGTAAAACAGACATTCGTTTTTATCTGCCGGACTAGTCGTTGAGCCATCTCGACGGGGCCCTTGGCTTGTATGAAGCTGTCCGCTTCAAAGCTGCTGGGCCGTGTATGCGTTTTTAAGATTTTCAGTAGTACCTTTTACGTCTACAATTAGGTTTCATTGTTGGTGCTAGGATAAGTTGAACGTTTCGGCAAAATTGCTCTTGGAACGCTAAATAAACGTCCACGTCGAAAAGTTACTATTCACTTGTTCTTTCGTAGGTACTAGAATTAAAGCACGGGTATTTAGCGCTTTCTGTTACGCATTTTTAGGACATCAAATCCACATATAAAATAGTACGCACATGTCGTAATGCTTTAAATGCGATTCTCTGTTAGCAGGTAGGCTAGTCCTTATTGACTTCTCGACCAAATCATTTGGTTTCCGATTAGTACAGTCACAGCAATTTTTCACTTTGTACGCTTTTCATTACGAGCAAGTCATTCTTTGTAAATATCATATTCAATACTTTTGTAAATAACTAA
The DNA here is from genome assembly GCA_003439945.1 of Dermanyssus gallinae. NCBI lineage: Eukaryota > Metazoa > Arthropoda > Arachnida > Mesostigmata > Dermanyssidae > Dermanyssus > Dermanyssus gallinae. The sequence goes on along the minus strand of QVRM01004189.1, from coordinate 354,781 downwards.
ATTGAATATTGTGATTTTTTGCGCTTTTTACTGTCACTTTCACTGGGATATGTAGTGAAGAGACTGCCAAAGCCTTTGAAAGATCGCCGATGGTTATTTAGCTCAACGGTGATACTATCAATAGCGATACTAATAACCAACATGGCGGAATCTAGGTGTAAGTCATACCAGGCGATGGTAACCGTACACGATGTACCTAGTGTGCACGTGTTAGCTCACCCTCACCATTCTATTTAATGGTGAGAGGCAGATGTCGGTTCCTGTAAGAGGTGGATGTCAGATAGCCTGTACCGAGATTTCTCTCGACTTGCCACTTATACAAAAATCTTCTCAAGAACTCTGCGTATCCTAACCGAAGCATCCTTGTTTTCATTGCCGGCCCGCATTTAGTCGAGAGGTGCACAAAGAGGCATTTTGCCGTTCTAGGCAAGCATATGAATCTATTTATAAACATGGCATTATGCTTCTTGTAAAGCAGAATTAAGTATTGCTTGAGCTAAGCAAGATTTGCATATCGGCTCAATTTGGTACAATTTCGAGCTCAGATATTTTCATTTCAGCGTGCATTAAACAATAGCCAATAGCCAATGTTGATACGCACCAAGTGAAGGTCGTACCCAAACCACGAATCGAATAACCCAATTTAGGAAAATAACTGACGAACTCTAGAAGTTGACCCCCACATCTCTTTTGTGAGCGCAAAAAACAAATGACCCCACGGCGAAATTTGCTTTCATTGCACGCGCATCCTAATACAGCGCAATGCCCAACCACTGTGTAATATGCATATATGACGATTACTCGCGATCAAGGCTTTTATGCAATTGATAAAGACTGCGCATAGGTGATCTCCAAACTGCGCTAGGGCTTAGGGTTAATTCGAACTGGAGAACACGTACTTGTGTACATTGCCTGCTCATTAAATCAAGAAACTTCGATTTAAGAACCCTAAAATTGATCAGTTTTTAGAAAATCGTTTTTAGACCACACGATGCTCCGGTAGAGCTTCGTATAGCTATATTATTGCCAGCTCTGCTTTTAAACGGCAAGGAGAGCCTGACTTCGTGCCAGGGTCTGGGGATTTTTCTCCCCCCCGTGGGTATCAGTCTACCTAAAATAACGACAAGACACGTACTACACTTTGACCCGCTTGGGCCCAGGGTTCGTCGTTTCTCCGCTCCACAACTTTTTCTATTTAAAAAACTCTATCGAAGTCTATTGACCTTTTTGCATTGAAAACGAAGGCGCCAGGCGTTGCCCTAGTTGTTCTTTGGCCATATAGTGAATAATTCTTGGCTGATTAAATAGACGGGAGGCTCTCACTTTGTTGTCGCAAACCGTTGATTATTTATGTTAACCTTATATCGTCCCTTACTCTTTATAAGCTATAAGCCTTTTGAAATACGCCATATAATGGCTATAAGGCATCCTATGTTATCCGAAGGTCGGGGTTATTAAGTCCCTGGCCGGAAGAAGAGCAGCTCTAATACTTTTAGACGTTTCAGCCAGAGTTTGTAGAAGAACTACAGGCCGGATTGTCGCAGTCGGTGTTCCCTTGATAGTGGCCGGCGCTGTGACATTCATAAGCATCTGCAAGTGCTTTTAGGTTGGAATATACTCCCGTGCAGGAATCTCGTGTATATTGTATCTTTAAAATTTCAAAGAACATTTGACGTCAAAAAGCAGAATATCGGTATTCTTCTTTGAGACTACACATGTAAACGAACTGACCACGATCATTTGCAGAACAAAAGAATTAGAAAAGTGCGCGAGCTGCGAAATAATATCACGTTGTCTTTTGACGCTACTCCATCTCAACTCTTATATTAATACTCTCAAGTTTGAATATGAGAGTTAAGATGGCATTTGCCCATTTTCATTCAGTTTTATTTAAGTCATTGCAGCTCTGTTTTTATCGTATCTGTTGGGAGTTGTTTAGCTAGTACACTAATAAAGCTAACATTGGCTAGAGTATTTAACCCGAATGACATGCGCCACTATGTGATAATTTATTCGGAGAAATAACATCATAAGACACTCCATCTTCAATGAGATAGAATTGCGGGCATCTAAGGCGAGCGATTCGGGCTGCTCTGCCTGAGCGCTGGAAACATGCGCCATATATTCAAACTTGTTATTGCGAAGCCGCACACATAATAAAACAGTAAGTGCGATACTACCTTGAATATGTTTTCTGAATATTCAGCTGTTACTTCGGACACGTTTGCTTTCCGAAGAAACAACGATTACATTAATTGTCAAGACAAATAATAAGTGCGATTAATTCTTATTCTAAATACCCTTGCTCTTTTGTCCTTGTAGATGACGTCAACAAGAACCAAGTGATCAATAAATGTTCGTCATGAAACTACGAAGCTTGTCGAATAACGAATATTAAAAAAGAAATCTCTCATTCGACTTGAATATTCATACTCCTCGTTAACGGATATATACAGTACACCAGCAAACTACCCACTGGACATGCAACCGTTCGTCTAACTGGTCGTGAGAGTTGTTTCATAACTATGTTGAATTAAAACGTGAGGTTCTGATCGTGTCTGATCAGCATAGTGGCATTTGCGAATGCAGAACGTTATTATCTTTGCGCGCGCCATTAACAAACTATTTAAGACCGCATTCTCTAGGAGGTTCCAAACATTTGGCACTCTGTCTCGTATTTATCCCAGATTGCGCTGTATAGAGAAGTATCTAAAGTTAACGGAACAGAGTTTAGGAAAGGGCTGACGACTTCGGTTTAGGAGTCACGAGTTTAAATTCGGCATTACACATTCAGTTTCAAGGCGACATTTTTAAGATTTAAGATTCCCAGGTTTGTTTTAAAGTTATTTTTTTACTAAAAAGTACTATGTCAGGCAATTATATTTGAAAGACTACTGCCTACTGCTAGTTCTATCTCACGCCGCACCCACTTTCGAAGTGCCAGCCATTTCTGTTACGTTTGTATATGTATGTGTTAATAATCTGTACCCGCGAACAGGACTCGCCTGCGTCGGGCCCAGAGGGACGGAGCTCTCTCGTCCTTGCCGATCTTATGTGATATGAAGGCAACCGAGCGCCGCCTATGGGACATCCCAGACCTAAAAAAAACGAGGATTTTCAGCGCACACTCGACCTCTGGCAGAAGGAGTGGGAAGGTCTGGAGCAGGGTGCTCCAGGCGCAGACTTCCGCACCATAGTCCTAAACATCAGAGCCTAGCTTAATCGGCCGAGGGGGACTTACATTTTACACAACCCAGGTCCTCACAGGTCATGGCAATTTTCAGCCGTACCTGTTCAGGATCGGGAAAGTCCCTAGCCCCACGTGCGTCCGCTGTGGCGCAGGACTCGACAACACTTCCAGAGCACACTGTGCTGAGGTGTCCATCATGGACGGAGTAGCGCGCAAGCCTAATGAAGCCTTTAAGGAACAAGCCAGCTTTTAACCGACGTCATCAAGAAAATGACGAAATCAACATCGCACATGAACGAAGTGTCGCAAACTTTTAAGAACATACTGTAGGAGGAGGCCAGTGCCGCCCTTCGAGTTCGCTTGCGCCTCCCCGAGGTTCCCGGGGAAGACACCCGCCAGGAGTAATAGACTCGCCCCCCTGACTGTTTCACGTTATGCGCAAGCAGCTCGCAGTCAGTCAGAGGGGGGGGGACATGACTGATTTTTAGTGGATTGGAGTCCCACACTACCGGCCTACGTTTGCAGGGAGTCAGGGAGTTTCCCTGCTGCGGTGTCCGAGTGTGCAACTGCATTTTCTAGTGAGTCTTCTAAAAAAAGATATAGCCACTTGCAAAACTCTAACTGGCAAACTCCTTGAGTGCCTGTCCCGGGAACGCGGCTTGCACCTCGCTATAACCCCTACGGCGCGCAAGCACGGGGGAGGGGGGGGGGAGAACGCGACCAGAAGAGCTCTCTTAGCATGACAACGACCTTCCTTCTAAAAAATAAGAAAGGGAAAATCTACGCAAACATAATCAGGAAGCTGGAGCCCAGAGCCTCAGGATAAATAACGCCCAGCATCTCCTCAGCAGCGACGTGCGGTTGGTGGTGGAAAATACGGCAGAAAGAGGGGCCAGCTGCTTTCTCCAGGCCCTAAGTTGGCCGGGTAAACGGTCGTCAGGGTAGATCGTCCACCCCTAAGGTGGGTCCTGATTAGGTATGTCATATAGGGTATCACCTCATAAGTCATCAGGGCTGCCATTCACAGGGCGTTGCCTATTGATAGACCGCTGAGCGATGGCCCCCAAAAAGAGGGTCACCGCCTAAACGCATTCATCTGGTTGATCCTGACGCCAAATCTCGGAATGGATAACTGTGCCAACGTGCCAGCAACGCCAACGAGTGGGACACTCTACAACTTCGTGCACCAACGCGGTAGTTACAGGCAAGCGCTGCCACAGGTGCGGGGCACTTGGGCACTACTGAAAATCCAAAGGGGCCGCAATCTGCTCCAAGTGCAGCGCAGAGGAATACGCGGCCAACGTCGCCGCCTGTTAAAAGTACAGGGAGCAACTAGAAGAGCTCCGTTGCCGCAGTACCCGGCTTAACGCTCTGCAAACACCTGCGCCTCCTGTAACGAGGACAGCCGTAAACCCTGCCCCGCGCCACCCACTTTTCGAGGGCCATCCCACTGACGCTGCAGACGCAAAGGGAGTTACCCTGGACACCCAAAGAAGTCGCAAGAAGGTACAAGCATCACCCCTTTAGATCGTAGGACCCCAAAATCATCCAACACGCTACTAACTCCCAACTTCTGTTTATAAAGTACTGCAACTTCATCCGCACCTGAAGTGCCCATAACGTGCTCTGGGCGGTCAACCGACCGGCTGCTTAGCGAACTTAGCATTCAGTGGGTAAAAAACCGCTTTCCGGGCCGGCTCTGGGACACCGACAAGACGACGTGCATCGTACTGGAACGTCGCAGCCAGTTCCGTATCTCCGGACAAGGCAGAGGGCGCGGATTGATGTAGCGAACGCAGGGTGTTTTCACTCCTGCAGCCCTAATGTTCCACTTGGCGACCTAAGCAGGCTTTTAGATGACTTGTGCTTCTCGTTACCCCAAACTGACGTCCCATTTCTAGTCATAACTGGCGATTTCAACACCGCAGCCAGCGCATGGGGCTCTCCCGGAACCATCCGAAGAGATGTAGCACACACCCGGGACGCCGCGGTACACCAAAACACTGGTGGACTGCCGCGCTCGGACAACTAAGGCAACAGTTTCTAAGGCTTCTCATCCCCGCCGGATCCATGCGTCCAAGGAAAAGGCTGCCCGACACCAATGGAGCTGAATACAAGAGGCTGCGGGTCCTCCTGCGCAATGAAATGTCCAGGAACAAGGGTCGCTCCTGGAGGGCCTTTCTCGAAGAGCTGAAGGACGACCCCTGGGGCCGCCCATACAAGATGGAATTCAGGATAGAGATAGGGCTGAAAGCTCAGGATAGGAATCACGCCGGAAGAGACAAGGGAAGCAATCGAAGCACTTTTCTCCCTAATACCCGCCCTTCGACCTGCGTTCCCATACTACAGGCTCCAGGGCAGGATGAAGAGAACCCCCGCAAGTCCCCGGGCCTGGACAAAATTCCGGTATCCACGGTCACGACGCTAATGAAAAAATTCCCGGAAGCAGTGGCGACGACAGCGCCGGGGATACTCTTCTACATAAGGACCCTAGATCCTACCGTCCCATCTATCTACTCGGCTCCCTGGCCAAAGCATTTGAGTCTACCATGAAGGCACCCCTCCGGAACTTCGCGGAAGGGAAAGGCTTGCCTTCGGACGCCCAACACTAGTTTCGTTAGGGCCATTCAACAGTCGTACGGCAGATCCACACGCAGGTCAAATTCCTCCACGAATCTCCGCCAAGAAAAGAGAGAGAGAGAGACATTTACCTCGCCATTTTACTTGACGTTCGAAATGCTTTTAACAGCCTACCGTGAAGAGTCATCCTGGAGACTCTCTATAAGAAGAAAGCTCTCTTTTACTTACTCCAAATCGTATCAAACCTTACTTACTCCAAATCGTGTCAAACTTGGTCATCTGCTATAGAACATATGACGACGTGCTGCTATTAAGGGACTTCCCCCCCGGGGTCAATCTCCTAGCCTTTGCCGACGACCTCGTTCTCACCGTCCAGGCCCGGACTGTTACAGAGCCGTGCGCATGAAGCATGTCGCCTACAGGATGCAAGTAGCGAGCCTCGCTCTTGCCCCCGCTAAAAGCGAAGCCATGCTTCTAGTGTGACGGAGGAACTGCCCCGCCTCTCCACTTTTATCAAGGAGACCAGGAGATCACAGTCGCCCTAGGCAGGGGTCTCCGCGGTACCGAATACGTATGGCGGGCGACATAAAAGGCAATCAAGACAGCCAACAACTTCACAAGGCTCATGCTCAACACTTACGGGCCTTGAAATTCAGACGTCGTATATTCATGTTCGCGGCAGTTGCCCTGTACGGAGCTTCGGTATGGCCCACCGACACCCTTAAGTTCGCAGTAGCAGCCCTCGTTCTTGCTTAGAACATTCTCCTGTACCCTGAAAGCCCTCGAGCGCTGCCTCGTATGGAGCAACCCCCAGCGCAAGAAGGACGAGGAGCGTCGGCGCACAATCAACCTATGAAAAAAGAATGGGACGGCGTACAAGAGAGTGTCACAGACCGCTGGTCTTCGCAAACTCACTTGTTAGTCGACCCAGATCCTAACAAGTCACGGCGGCTTTTAGTCTATTTTTCAGGATCGGAAAAATTCCCAGCCTCAAGTGCATCTACTGCAACGATGAACAAGAGGACACTCCAGAGCACACTGCTTTAAGGTTCCTGCATGGGCCGAGCAGCTCTCACCACTACTGCTTTTCAATGAAGACTCCAACCTTTAGCTTACATGACCTCTGCAAAAAAATGACGAAAACACTCTCGTACTGGAACATAATATCCGACGCTTTTAGAGCCATACCATAAGAAAAAATGGGGGCAGATCCCTTAAGCCCCCCTCCTTGTGGATCCCGAAGAACACACTTGCCAGAAGTAGTAATTCGCTTGATTTGAGGAGATGTGCAAGCAGTTCCTAATCAGGCCGGGGACGAGGACATGAGTGGTTTTTGGGGGGGTTAAAGTCCTATGCTACCGGCCCACGCTTGCAGAGAGCTTTCCCCCCGTGGTGGCCGTGTGTGCAAGCGCATCTTTTAGTTAGTCTTCTAAGAAAAAGGATAGCCACTAAGCCTGTTGAAGAGTCCTGCTGGATATCTTGTCGAAAGCTTGATATATGTATACAACCTTCTTACTCGTTCCGTCGGCACCAAAGCTGTTCCAGACTTTTCAACCTTTGCTATAGCACTGCATTTACTGGAACTTGTGTACTGTGAATTTGCGTGCTTTGATTATTAACCCATCTTCATATATTAGTGGATTCGTGCACTAGAGCATTTTTTCTATGGCGCTATGTGGCTGCAAAGTCAGTATCGTCAGATTTTGTAGATGTACCTAAATTATACTTAGTTTAAGTTTTTCAGTGCGCTATTAACCTAGCTCAATTTTTCTATGGTTATTTATGAATTTTTGATAGGGACTTTTGGGAAAGGACGATATTATTCGATCGCGACATATCAGTCGTTTTTATTTATTATAAGACAACATGTCTTTGTAGCGTTTAAACACAGATAGTGACAAACTCCTTTCTAAGCATTTATAAGATCGAGTATCCTTATGAACGAATTTGGAGAGTAAGCATATTCAAGTTTTATCCTGTTACTGCGGTTGCTTTGCCGGTGGTTCATAGCGGCCTCCGAGTTCATTTATCCGAGGGTAAGCTTGTTTTATGGTTCTCTTTCACTTGAACGTGTTAATAGTTTTTTAATCATAATTATTCATATAACTTTAACAAGCTCGTATATTAAAGGTAAACCAGCCTTAGCAGACAGGTATAGGATCATTACGTTTCTCTAGACTCAGTTTAGTAAGACGTAATTAAGTACGTTTTACTGCGTATCAACGCGCGCTTCTACAATAGTGTCTTGCCCTTATGCGCTAATCTGTATGTGAATTTCTAATCTCCTCCTTTAGTGAATGCTGAGCGCAAGCACTGTTAGTGTAATTATGCTGAGCCCTTAGATCGATTTTATGTGCCTGTGTCCTAATTCGTTCAGAGCCGACTGTTGCATGACTGGCCTTTAGTGCTGAGCTCAGCAAGTGCGTTGGCTTGAAGCCAATACATGGCGTTCTTCCTAGGACGCAAATTTTGTCCCTGTCGTTGTTGCTATTGTTGTTAGGTAATAAGACCATTGCTATCTTTGTCTATTGGCGCTGCTCTTTGCGCTCCACTGCAGCGCCAACTGGCGGAATCGGAATTGATTGCTAATGTGGTCTGGTCGTTTTAACAGCGTGACTCTTCCTCGCGGTATCCAACCATTCAACCGGCATCGATCCTTGCCCCCGCTTGATCCGAAGCTGCCTACCTTGCTCTTACGGCGCTCACGTTGTTCACATAGCTTTATTCACCGTTCAGCTAAATGTGGCGGTGCAGCTGACAGCAGCAAGTCATGCCTTCGATATTGCCATTACACTAAGAGGTTTACGCCTCTCACATTTGCGGGTGTTCGTCAAAGTAAGCAAATAGCTTAGGCGTCTCTGGACGGACTGAGATGCTGGGTGCAACGTTTAGACGAGAGCCTGCTTTAGCTGTAGACACAAAACTAGTCACGTGTACTGACTTAAAGAGACGACGCCGAGACGGTTTAAACTTTGCGCCGCGAGATTATATCACATATTGATTTTCTAGTTATTTTTGATCGAGCTGATTAAAAACAAAAAAACAAAATTTTCCAAAAACAAATATTATGTTTTCATTATTGTTTTGTCATTTTTACCACGGGGATAGATAAAGTCACCACAAATAAGGTTCTAGGGGCTAGGTTTATAAGCGGAGTTGGCTGAGTTTACCTCGCAACGCTTCCCTTTTCGCACTGCTTTTCGACAGCATTGGTAAATCAATCATTTGTTTGGTGTGACGACTTTACACTGTGATGGTTTTTAATCTATATTATTAATTTCTAACTGCACCTAAACAAATACCCATAAGATCTCAATTCACAGTTTTAGAAACTGAGTTCAGCCTATACTGCCCGAGTAAAGTCAGCGATGCGATCGCCGACTCGCCATGTTGCTTTTTTGTCGGGTTTTTTTTCCCGCTAGGTTGCACACGTTCCGGTTTCTTCTAGTAGTGCAGGGTGGATATGTGTTGGCGCATACTCGTACATTTGGTGCGCGCCATCCAGTGGCAGATATGTTCCGTTCTTCCATTCCCCCCGCCCCCGATCCGGGGCGTCCAGCAGCCCGATACCCATTCCGTTAATCTTAGTGCCTACGCTGGAATTCCACCAGATAACACCAAACCCGGTCTTCGACTCGGATTGGAATCGTTGCGCACATCACCGTTCGATGTCAGAACTCACTCATGTATTTCGCAAATCAGACGATATCGATAATAGAAATAGCTTGTTAGCTAGAGCGGAGGCCGAACGCTTGCGTGGCGGGGCCGTAGCAGGGTCGATTGGCATGACGACAACCGACGAAAATGACAGGCGCCCGGACCCGACCCGGCGGGTCGGCCGAAGTGTCCTGATACGTCATCAGAGCCATACGAAAGACATAGATATAGGAGGTCCTGACGACAGGGCAGGAATTCCCGCCGCCGCCGCCGCCGTCGTCGCCAAAAACGGTGCCCAGCGACGATGACGATGATGGGGTGAAGATAACACGGCCAACATCCGAGAGGCTGCCGCCGAGGTTCGCGCGTTTCCTTACTCTACCGATTGTGCTGCTGCCTGCTGCTGCCAGACATTGACGACGATGCAGAGCGTCATACGCAATAGCATGCAATGTCCAATGGCACTGCTTGTATCTGTGCTCATTGTTATTGACAACGATAGATAACATGGTGAGTGGCAGTCATATGAGAATTTTCGTATGCTCTACAACGGTAACAGCAAATGCAGCACTTTCTATGTCAGTATGCGGTCACCACAGCAACGATGAGTAGGAAGCCTGCTAAATTAAACAATTCCAACAGAGTGTATGCTAAATGAGGTAATTCCGACTATATCTATCTGTTAGTACGCGACAAAATGCAAAATAATCGCTGTCGACAAATCTCACTCGGGAAAAAAATAACCACAGTAAACACTATTCGTAGAAGATTTTCTATAGTAAGGCGGTTGAATAATGACGATTTGGACCTACTGGATTCTTCGCGGATGGATGGCGAACTTTTTAAGATCTGGATGGCAAGATTGTAGAGCATACGAAAAGTAAGTCGGCTGTAGTAAGTACTGACGGCTTGCATCCGGCCTCACTAGAGCCGAGGCTTCGAACTGAATATTGTGTGTATATATATATATATATATATATATATATATATATATATATATACGAGACTTGGTGACATGACCATTTCCTGATGTTCGCATAGCAATGCCTAGCACGAGATTTACGAGTGTACTGTGCGTCCTTTTATTTAGGTCGTAGCTGTGTCAACACGGAGTGGGTCTCGGAGCATATATTAATAGTTAAGTCATTAAATAATAAAGTAACTAAAAGCATATTAATACGCAGATCGTGAAAACAACTATCATTCTGTGCCAGTAGCTAGTAAGTCACTAGGGTGTACCAGTGGTGGAACGGCAAGGTTTATTCGAAGCCTGACAAGAAGAATAGAAGTCGAGCCCGGTGGCGCGTTCGCGTGCGCCTTGCGACCGTAGGAGACACATAGGTGCACGGGTTCGAACCCCACCGTTGCTCATTTGTATTTATGGGGTCCGCCTTCCGAAGCAATGCAACAGCAGTCCCGTGAATGTTAAATGTTGGCTAATGGTTAGCCCGAAATGTTATGAAGAGTAGGAACCGTGAAGGGAATTAATAATGTCTGTAATAATTATGTAGAGACAATGCCGTTTGCATAGTTGGTCTCAAACATAGAAGCTGCTATTGATAAAACCGATAGAGTATGTTCTGTAAGCTAATAATAACGTTAATAATATATAGTTGCACCCAGTGTGATCGTCATGTAAGAACCTCAAAACGACTGAAAGCCCACGCCACTGGCCTCCACTTCCGGGTTTTTTCACGAAGGCTATCTATTGGTAACAGTCCGGGACGGGACACCCTATTACATTTTACCTCTTGATTTTCAATCTGTTCTGAATTCATTGATCCAAATTTGGGTTCTGACGCAGTGCCCGCAGAAATTTAAGATTAGTCAACATCATTCATTCCTCATAAAGCAAAAGAATGCGGTGCCGCAGCATTGAGCAAATCTAACTCGAGGCTTGGCCTCAAGAGCTAGAACCATGTCAAAATGCTACCGTCGCTAATGTTTGCATTACCTCGCCAAAAAGTTCAAGAAGTGACGCTAAGTAAAATAGTTAAGAATAATGTAGTTGTAATAAATATTAGGATTATTTAGCGTGTCGTCCACTCGACTGCACTCAGCACAGTCAACAAGATACGCCCCTTAAATAGAGATGAAAATAGTGTACGCCAAGCGGAGATGAAACTAGCAGAGGGTACTATTCGTTCTACCGCTGTAGCCTTGTTCTCTTTAGACATAACGGCGCCACACGATACACACACGGAGTTCGAACTGTGAAGCAAACACTTCTTCTTCTTCCCCACCCGGTTGCCAAAAGCGCTTAAAGTTCCTTTAACAACCGGCCGCGTTAAACTTAAGGTCCATGAGGCCATCAGACCTTTTTCACTCGACAAGTGGAACCGAACTGGATAGTCTGCAGCATCTATATCTGCTCGACCAGACAATTCTCTTTTCAGAACGGGTATTATAATAAGTAAGTATCCTTGTGTTTCTGATACTGAATGGTAATTTACGGTCATTGTCTGCCGATTTTCTATGCTGCAAGCCTAACCGCCTTTAGAAAAAAAGATAACTTTCTTAGACCTATACTTATATAAGCACTTCCCGGAATAATTCACGCAACATGGAACGAGCTACATGTTTGTGGTGCTCTCGGTATATGTGAAGGAATCCCACGGGTTCTCCGTACAAAACGAGAAGCACTTGTAAGAGGCCGCCCACCTATAAGGACCATGCACCCGCAGGCGATCCTCTGTTTATGGAGGCACAGAATGTTCACCAATATTTAACTGCAAGTTGCAATTATCCCCGACTTTTAAATACAGAAAGCCTTGCTTTCTAAGAGGACACTACTAGGAACGTTAGTAGCGTATGGAGAAGACCAAACATTGCAATACATAGGCTTCGGAGGCTTTAGCATTAGATGAGCTACCTTGCTGTAATCTGCTATGCTGCATCACTAAATCAGCTTGGTTCTCGGGCGGAATCACTTGTTAATGAAGATGCAAAAATCGACTTAATGTAAGCAACCGTATAGGACGATGCAATAAGTAAAAGCTAACTCCACCCTTTGGAGACACTAAGTCCTATATGTGTCGGTACCGCGTATATAGTTACCGCGAACCTTTGAGGAATATGGCAAGCTGTACAGAGGATATTACGGGGCGACCGATTTGGGTGTATTATGTTATTCTCAAGCTGAGCGATGTGGCCAAAGCCTAGCTCAACGAACTTAATTTAGGGTCAATGGATAGCAGCTTTATGCAATGATATATCACGTCGCCTAGGTCCACAATTGTATTCTCTCCGCCGGCAAGCCGACATATTAGGCAATTCCACGGTTGTGATATCGCGTCTATTTGCTGCGTGCATAATGTATGGAACCAGTTTGTGCACGAAGCACATTGAAGTGGTACCGGTTTGGATTCTGCGCCAGTTCGGCAGATGAAGCAGATATCACCCGCCTGAGACATAACTGACTAGCTACCACTCGAAAAAACCTAAAACCATTGCAGTCTCTAATCTTCTGTTACTAATATGAAGCCGCCTAAAAGCGTTAAAAAATCTGATTTACCAGGGACCTTTTTTTGTGAACTGAGGCCCAAGCGCTCAGCCAAATAGGAACATATGTATTTTCAGTGGCTAACGATATCCAAGCCCCTATCCCAGGTACGGTTTTGGAAACCATATATAATTTAAAAAATCAAGTGCTGGTCTACTTCAGACGCACACACTTACTACAATGATTGGATTTTACTTTGGTGCACAACATAGGCAAAGCTGCAGCGGGTGCTGCTTTGTGCGCTACTTATAAGGGCAGTCAAGCGGCGTAAAAAGTCGCATTAGCTGTTGGATGTTTCCAGGACAGTAAGCGTTATGGACTTGATCCAGAACGCTCTAAGAACTGTGTTCAGCTTTCGCGGTGCAACTTTGCTTTAGAAACGTCGCCTAATCACCGGATTGACCACAGACCGGCGAAGCACACACAAAACATGACCGCGCTGCAGTTGCTATCAGCTGTTCTTTATCTCTCTCTCTTTTATTTAATTATTTTATACAGAACATTAGGCGGTCTTGAGGGAAGCCCTGACTGAGGTCAGTCTTGAGATACGCCCTGATTGATACCATCTGTAAACTGCTAGAGAGAACAGTGAAGAATTAAGTGCAAATGGTTATGGAGAAGAGATCACATTTATCGTTTCCTCGAGGCGCTGACTCTTAGCGGTGTGGTTTATTCGTCTATTCTAATGAAAGTTCTCGTGCTCTAGCACCGACCGAGAGCAATAGCACCATCATCACTGCAAGCCAGACATATGGCTTAAATAAGTCTTACATAAGCGAAAGACATACATACGACTCTGTTACGCGCATAAAGGGGAACGCACAAGGCAGGAGCAACGACAGCAACAGGAAAGAGCAGAACGGGAGCTCTCAGCTTATACTGTGCGGCCTCGTAGGACGGTGGATCCGCATAGTGACGGACAGATAGAGGTGACTGGTCTATCATTTATTTGTTACGCTGCGGCTGTCTTCAATTGTAGGGCATCTGTTTACTCTGAAGCAGCACAACATCTGCAAGAATCTGCCGTTTAGGGTGGGGGAGGTGTGCCCCGTCCTAGGGTCACTCTAGAAGAAAAGAACTCAGGGCCCGATCAGAACTACCTTGTGCACAGTGTCCAGTATTTATTTCTTTTAGAAACACTCCTTGGGAATTAATAAAATTAAAAAGCGGAGCCGGATACCTAAAGTTTGGCATGTCGCCAGCCTTTCTTTGTTTTTCAAGGGTAGACATCAAGGGTAGACGTGATGACAAACAAAGTCCAAATAATCGTGGGGTGGCGTCAGAACACACATTGAAGGAAAACACATTGGTTATTCACAGCAGTGAGCACGTAGGTGAAGAGGTCCCACTGAAGCAATTCGGCTTTATAAAAAAATCGAGAAACCTATAATGCTAATTAATGGTCTCCATCAGAAATCGAGCGAACTGTGGAACAGTCCTAAGGTCATCTGTATACAGTTTTTGACAATTTGCGTCGGCATCTTCTAGTTGAATAATTTCAATAGGTTATCCGTGAATGGCTCTCTTCTGAGTGTATTAGCAAGTTTATTTGATGAACGACACCTCATTGGTGGATGGTAAGCCTGGTGCATTGGGGATTATGCAATATGTGGGAACTCTTCTCCGCAAGAGGACCCGCTAGGCTGCGTCTCGTTTACCCTTCTCCTCAATGACCTTGTTGGTTACGACAGAGGTACCAAAAACCGTGATGGCGATGTAGGCAGATGATATCGTTGTCGGATATAGTGACCTATGTGCTATGAAGCGCAATATTTCTATAGAGAGAGACGCTGCCTTGTTTCGAAGGAACTTGAACTAAACACTAAGACGACTAAGGCCACAAACTTCAGTCGTAGCTTGTATGTTCACACGCCACATTTCACGAGGAGTATCAGTTGTGCACTCGCCGGTTCTACCCACAGGGGTACCATGACGTGGAATACACAGCATTGGAACTTAAATTGTTACACTACCACTCATATATATGGAATGACGAATTGAAGACATTATGCCACTTAAGACATTATGGTTAAAAAAAGCGGAGTATTATGCTGTACGGGTATGTAACAGAGTGCGGGGCTTGGGTCAGGCTTTATCCCAGGTATTTTGAAGAACATCTATATTAGCGTCAACTAAACGATTATGATTGTATAAACTAAGCGAGAAAAAATATTTGGCGGTTTACCGTCGAATCGTGAGAAAACGATTATTCTAAGCTGCTAAGAAGATGTTTAGTAGAGGGGAGCTTAACGCTGGGCTATCTCCAAGACTATGCATAATGCTGAACCTAAAAACGCTTAATATGTGTTTGCTATAGGAATAGGGATCACAATAAGCAAAATCTTTCCTTGTGGAGCTTGCGTAGATTAAATTAACGAGACACCTACAGTCTTCATCTATTTGGTTGCTCCAACAGTTAGTTAGTAAGTTTTAAGACATACCAGTTGAATAATCCTGCGAAATACTCAGAGGAAATCAAGGCTATCCTCAACACAAGAGTGCCGAAGCTTCGGACTGATTAACGACAGGGGACCTGATAGCGTGGCCATCCCCTGTGGTCGCATAGAATGTGCTTGGCTACACGGTGTCCTGCACTGCTGCGCTCCTATCTAGGTCATAGATAGCGGAGCACCCTAAAAGAGAAAAAAAAGTAAATACGCGGACCTCGAAGGCAGCTACCATTGCGCTCCCATAGCGATAGAGACGCTGGGGCATATCAGCAGTTGAACGAGAATAGAGTAAAGACCGTGACGGGAGATCATCGCAATTGAGAATATTTGAGACAACTATTGTTCCTCGCAGTGTGTAGTGGTAGTGCCACTTTAAAGTTGGCGCCATTTGATGAGAAGGGAAGCTACAATTGCTAAAACTGATAAAAAATATTTGAACCTTACAATGGTAAATTTGGAGCACGAACAATAGTAATAATAATATATCATTGAACTTCGGATAAAACAACAGTCGTTAAGACTGTGTCTTTTCTAGCGCAGGTAATTACAAAACAGCGTTAATTTTGCTAATTAAGTCCCAGGTGGTTTGACGAGTTGACTACGCGACTGCTGCAGCTGGCGTCAGCACTGAAGCTTGGTATGTGACATCATCAGGAGCTCCTGAATGAACTTACGGAGGTCAGGACAAGTCGACGTAACGCCGTAAACCGGCGTCTAAAGATAAATTGTCTTCTCAGAATGTGTTTCTTGGATGCAGATGTTATAATGCCTTATAATAACGGGTGTTATAATTACGTACGCTGCAGAATGACTGCAAATAAGACAATTAGCAAAAATGTTTCACTAGAAGTAGCGGTATTGGTAGAAAGTACATGCAAAATAAACTAACTCTATGTAATGTTAGACAGCGGAAAAGTGGAACAACGCGCAAAAACATAGTGTGTTCAACATGTTCTGTTTTAGACTCTCGAATTGACATTAATTCGAGATTGAGTGTACAATAGCTTGTTTTAGCTAATGCTAGATTTGATATACTTCTCAATTATTTTTATTTCGCTCAGATTGAGTATAATATACAGTTCAAGGTGTTCCAAGTCAAATCATAAGCACCTTTATTCAAGATGTTCGTTGGTCACCCATGTTCGTGTGACACAAGCATGGCTTATACGAGGGGTCACCATAAGCTGAGCGGCAAGGAGATTGCACTTAGGCACGCTACAACGCTGTAAATGATGTGCGAGTTAGAGCCTTTAGATCGGCAGGCTTTGCTGTGCGCGTCAACCAGACTGATACATCTTTGTGAAGAAACGGGTATTCGTCTGGGACGTGTCGATTCGAAACACTTATGCGGCAAGCTCTAAGACAATCTCCCGTGCGGTAGGCGGCGTTGCACTCAAAGCGGAGTGGGACAAGACCCGTCAGTACGAAACCTTGGGGAAAAAGCACACCATCTGCCTGTTTATCATTGGAATATCATGCTGCTTGTGTGTATGGGAGGTCATGGCCATAATGCGCACGATCGGCAAGATTTTGAGGCATTTTAGTGCTTACTCAGTGTGCGTCTGGGAGACAACGGATGGGCCCAAGCTCACTGCCCGTCAGTGCATGCTTGCCTCGGTGTTTGCACAGCCCGGGCTACCTGGGCTCAACCAGGGAGATTTTAAACGTCTAATCGCTCCCATCGTCCCGGACGATAGATCGGAGGTGATCGGAGGCTTCGCTTACGAACCTGAGCGAATTCGAAGCGCAATGAACGTCTCTACCAATCTCTTTAAACGCAAGAGTTTCTCGACTGCTTTGTCGTCGAGGGGTTGCAAGCCTCGCACCTTTCTTAGACACAAACTACGACTGACAAGGCTAGATAGAAGGGCTGCTTCTATCCGGTGGTTAGCAAGTGGCTGCAGACAGGCCTAGGTGTTGCGCTGGATAAGAAAACACTTCGCATCGTGTCAGTCAGTCAGGTTTTGTTGACGTGCCCAACAAGTTGATAATCTGTCTCCTTTTATTTAAATATACACAAACACGAGTAAATGTACAAATCAACAGGGTGTAAGCAATAGAGCAACACAGTTGAGTATATTTACCACTATAAGCGTTTAAAAGTTATAACAAACCCAGCACAAGTTTAAGACCTATTACATAATCTAAGTTAAAAACATTTTACAACGAGTCACGTATTTTCTCATTCCTCAGCTGCGAAAGAAGACGACGTTTAAAAACAACAATCCGGCCTGCATTTCGAAGCGCCAATGGTAGCCGGGGAGTGCCGAAGAGAGGGGAGTTTCAACCCTGGCACCCTAAGTTGGTCCCTGTAGCGCTGCGATCGTACTTAGGGCGAAGTCAAAAGCGCTGTCTGAAGGAATTCCATAGTTTTGCACATCAAAGGCTAGCACCGCTAACATTAAACGTGTCAGCTGATCAAGCTTGAGCAGCCCGAGCCTGTTGTACCACGGAATATTCACATCCGCGCAACGAGAAGGGCCAATTATGGCCCTAATCGCGTCGTTCTGAACGACCCTGAGGTGTCTAGGGTCGTTGAACACACGGCGCCCCACAGAGTAATGCTTTAGGTTAGTATAGGCTCTACAAGCTCTTCTTAGGCACGTATTAGAAGGTCCCGCGAAGCCTTGGCTCTCTTCAGACGCACGAGTGAGGCTACCATTGCGTAGCGGACCCTGACACTTGACCTCACTTGACTGCCCCATTTCATATGCTCGTGTAGCACAATTCGTTACACAAGCTCGTGTAGCACTAATACATTTTGCCTCTGATCGCCTTCCCCAGCTGGGTGCTCTCCGAGGGTTATACCTTCTGCGTTCATGCTTCTCTGCGTCGAGACTGATCTACCTACCTCTTCAGGGGAATCAACCGTTCAGCCATATCGGCCCAGCTGAAGGAAATTATTTTAAAGCTGGGCCTCGCGTTAGAATCTATACTTAAATTGCGGTGAGAGGGACGATTCCCTCGTTCAGGCTCTTTGACCGGTAGCCAGAGGTGGACTGGGCCTGTCTAAAGCAGCTTCTCCTTCAGTCGCAGCACACATCGTTTCCTTGCATTCGGCGACTAGTGGCGCTGGGTCTATCCTAGACCCCTGGGCGGTTTCCGTCGCATTCTGTGGGTCTCTACCGGAGACTCCTTCTCTTCAGCGCGCGTGGTCAGAACTGGGAAACGACGGTCGATGGAGCGGCGTATAGGACCGAACGATCACGGCCGTTTTCTCGCAGAGTGCAGATGCGGTGACGAGGTTCACTCCCTGGTCACCATGGACTTTCCTGTTCCCAGACTGGCACGCCACTCGGCCTTGGATGAGACATTTAGCACTGTGCAAGCTACCCATGCTTTTTGGAACCTCCTGGTTTAGTCTGAGCCGATGGGAGAGAACATGATACCATGACCCTGACTTTCTTCGAGCGTGGCCAAACGCTGGTGTAGAATGCAACCGTAACCGACTTTTTAGCCTTTGCAATGGTCGGTACGGGCGCAGCCCGTCCTGGACACGCGGTAGCCGTAGCGGCCGCAGGCAAATTCAGAAAATATTCAAGCGTTGCTTACCCACACTTGTTCTCACTCCTTGCGGTTGAGAAATTTGGGGGCCTGGGCTGCTCACCAAGAAACTACTCAACGATGTCGGAAGAAAATTGGTGCCTGCTACAGGAGACAAGAGGGCGGGCGAAGATTTACTGCCCCGAGCGGGTTGTGCACATGTTCTTGCATCACAAATGTATATTTTACTACACATAAATAAATAATGATTATATATATATATATATATATAATTTTTTTTTCAAAAATACTTTTACTTTTAAATGCGGAGATGCTTTATGCCCGATTTGGGCGGCACATGGGCAAATATCTTATATATACAAGTAGCCAACACACCCACTTGCCTAGGAAACGTGGATAAGTGCTGCTCTCAATAGTACCGCTGTTCTTTGTCGACGATGGTCTACATCACATATGCAAAAGCAAAGCCGTGAGAGACGGAGCACTTTTAGGTGGCGGCTAGATGTATGTAGATTAATGTTATTTGTGTCTTCTATCCTGGCTTAGCTATCTGATTTTTTAGCAGACATTTAAATATTGGACGAGGTTTCTTATTGCCGCAACTGTATTCTTTTCTGATCTTGTTCTTCTCTGAGTTTCTATGTCTCTAGCTATATATATATATATATATATATATATATATATATATATATATATATAGAGATAGAGAGAGATATCTGCTCGAGCTGCCGTGCTGTCGGAGAGCTTTGTTTGCGGAAAGCGAAAAGCCGCCACACTCCGTTGATTCCGGTAGGCTCGAAAGACCGTCACTGACCAGCGGCCCGGCCATCGTCAACCGAGGCTTGGCTTTGGACGACTGGGTGATCGCCGAGGCTGGATGGCCTGTCCCACCTGGGCAGTCGTTTGCAGAGCGGAACACCCCCTAAACCGTCAATCAGGTGGGGGGGGGGGGGGGGGAGGGGGGGGGGGGGAGGTTCGAGGGTTCCACGCAACTGGACTGTACTTCTCGGACTCGTCTGGAAACGTGGCAGTCGGCTTCGCGGTTCGCTCGTTTGTCCCATCGACGTAATTACGCC
This sequence comes from Dermanyssus gallinae, assembly GCA_003439945.1. NCBI lineage: Eukaryota > Metazoa > Arthropoda > Arachnida > Mesostigmata > Dermanyssidae > Dermanyssus > Dermanyssus gallinae. The sequence goes on along the minus strand of QVRM01004189.1, from coordinate 334,822 downwards.
GCGTCGAGGTGAGTGCCAATAATGAAGCTCGTTTGTTACGGAGCACAATTTTCCGGCTACTACGACAAAGGTTACAAGCTGGGTGCGGGAAGTGGAGGTTTTTTGTGAATGCGGCAATTGTAGTAGCAGCAGCAGCAGTGGTTAGACGAATAGCGCCTCAATATGGTGTTCCAACGCTTCGGACAGCGGCCCGCCGCTCGGTCCAACGTCCACCTCATGGGTGGTCGAACGCTTCCGACAACTGTGGCACTGTTTGGTCAAGCTGTTGGATGCGGGAAAACTCCGGCGTACATGCAATTCGCCATCACCGGGCTTCATGTGTTTCTGTGTTGACGTCTGTTGAAAGATAGATCGGCTATTCTTGCCTAGTGTAGGCAATGCGGAAATCCGTGTTCATGAAGAGCGTCGTAAGTGTTTGACAGGCGGCCTTATAGAGCATCTCTTGAACTCGTGACACCATGCGGCCTTATGTCCTTCGTTCGTATGTCATTCGTCCGTTTTTAATGTTGTTTTTTAGTTTAACGATGGCATTTTAATGTCATCACACCATTGAGCCCCCACGGTCATTCCAGCGCTGCCTGGCTTTTGATTCAGTGCTTGAAGGTCTCTAACCTCCGTGAATTAACGTCTAGCACGGTCGGAATTGGTATAACTGATTGGATGCTGGCCTTTGGTCACATGGCCTTAATAAGTAATTTTTTGCCCTTATCCCGTGCATTCTACGTCGTATCCTCCGTTTTGCATTACATCCCTAACCTTACATTATCACTATAACTACGAGTACTTATAGGATACACACTGCGCCATTGATGACTTAATTAACACTATGCCACTCTGCACAACCACCCAGATCCCAGGCGTTAAGTCGCTAGCAGAACTGAGAAGCACTTTGGCATTTTTCCTAGTGCAGTTGTGACATTGCCAACGCTATAAACAGTTCTAAGCGTTGTGGCTTTTTCTTTTCGGTTGTCCAAGTTACCGGCCGTATGTCACGCAAGAGTAGTTTACAGCGACGTAATGGTTTGTTGTATCAATTTCTATTGATTTGCTTCTGATTCTACCGGACGCAATACGAGTTGCACGTATACATATCGAACGGAAAATAGCGTGGATGTACGTTGGCAGTGCTCCGAGAAATGCTGTTTGCCAGGCGTGTATGATGTGTATTGATTATAATGTGTAAAGTGTCGCAACCGGACTGACTTCTAGAGCTCGAACATGGACATGATATCTACACACGTGCGATAATAGACTGAATATTAAGCATATTTAAACGTGAACGTAGGCCCGTTCACGGGGTAAACCCCATACCGAAGATCCCTGTACGTAACGGCCTCGAAGCAAAGAGCAGCCTGCCGCGATCATTCACACGATGGTTGACACACGATCTCGAATGCCCTCCTGCTCTAATCAACGATACCTACATAGCTCTCCCGGGTTGCCCCGTCTGAGCCGAAGGTGAGCTCCGACTCCTTGGTTTTCCATTATTACATCAGAGGTTCGCAGGTGCACCGTGTAGCAGAATCCCAAAAAATTCCCACTGCGAAATATGACCGACCGTTTGTTTGTTGTGTCGGGTCTTACAGGAGCATTTTCTTGCTCCGCTTCGTCCCTGTCCGCCTTACGGATCAAGAAAAAGCAACTTAACATGTGCTTTTGCGACACTTTAAGTACATTCAGACAGATGTATTGGGGCTAATCCTGAAGCTGGAGCTAATTCCCAGCTGGAAGCGCCAGGTCCTATTATGTCATTGATGTGTTCCGTCTTTGCAAGGCGTCTTAGCACATACATTATTTAGCTTCTATATTTTTTGCCCGCATTTCAAAGAAATTATCAATAAGACTTGCGCTCATAAGTTAAGGTAAACCCGTCTGTCATTTTTCCTGAGTGTGTCCATTGAGGGCGGTAATACAATGTCGTTCGTTTTAAGGTCACATTTTTTGTGGAGTCTCTTTAAAAATCTCCTTTGCACACATTTGATCATACCGATACATGTGCAAAGATATGCATGTCATACGAGTGAAGAAATTAGATAACATAATCGATTGTACAAACAATGATACACCGTAGGTTCCTCTGCCAACCATTCGCAGGTCTGCGGATGGACCTTGAGCGCTCTTAGTTTATTAACTACAATCTGGTAATCGACTCTGTTGAACGCACCTTTCAGTTCTAAATAAACACAATGGAAATAAATGTCTGTTGGCATCTATGTATAACGCCAAGCCGTGCGTCATTTCTAGCAGTTGCCTACACGTACATCGCCGGGGTACAAACCCATGTTGCGCCGCATCGAATAATATGTTTACAGTCATATAATTGGTGATGTGTCTGACTAGAACCCTCTCCAAAAATGTGCAGGCGACGGAGCACTGCGCCATGAGACAGTAATACTCGATGCGTTTTTTGAACCTTTTCTTGAGCACTAGGGTCACAATGCTTTGCTTAAAAAACGTAAGGATTTTGGAGTCATGACACGGACGCTCAAAAATCAGCTTTAACGGCTCCGCTGATATGGCCAGCAGTTTGTAAAGTATAGGCGGGATGCCGTGAGGTATGTGGCTGCATAGACAAATGATAGCGGTTAGAAATAAGTGACCAAATGAAACCCATGTACTATCTCACAGTAATTCAGCATCAATTAATACATCGACTTCCGTAGTTAAATCTAGGCGAGCCCGTAACGCAGTATCCTTATGTGCTAGGTGCTCCATTGTGCCAGTACGACATCATCAAGTGAACATTTTTTATAAGGTAACTGTTCACCATCAGGTCAAACATTTTAGCGGAAGCAATACTGGCGGGCATGCAAGCAGATCCTGCGCGGATTCCCGTTGGCACACCAATAATTGTGGACATTCTTGCTTTTTAAGTTTTGATAGGTTTGACTCAAGAATTGTTCTTGCGTTCTACCTTTTTTATACAAAAGCGTTTCGTGCTTTGATATACTACTAGAATCACAGACCAATAGATACCACCAAATCGGAAATGTAGCATATACAACTGGCAAAACGCATATTCCGTATATGATCACGCCGAAGTCGTTGAAGCAACGAAACCCGCCAATACGTCCGCAAAAAACTCAAATCTGATATGTAGTCAGCATATGACAGAGCTAGATATACATAAGACTTCTTAATCAAGATGTGTGGGTATGTGCTTTTTTCTTGTATAGGAATAAACAAAAGACAATTGGCGCCTGCCTCTATAGCTCCACAACGGCTTAGTGGCAAAGTCTTGCCTTACATTCAGGAGGCCTAGGTTACAGACCCAGACCGGCAACTTATCTTAAAGTGGTTTTCATGGTTCCCAAATCAGACAAGGTAAATGCCGAAGTGAATTAAAAATCGGCCATGACATGAAAAAAAATCGTACACGGGCATTAGCCTTATGGAACAACTAAAAAATCGTAAATAGGAACAGAGCCTTTCCAAAATATATTGTGGAACTGCTACGTGACTAATGTAAGCTGCCGCGTAATATAATTATTTTACAAGTGAAGGAAATGGCTGGTCTAAAAGATACATATGAATTATATACGTTTCATCCTATAAGATGTTCTTGCGTGTTACTATTTTTAAAATGTAGCGGCAGTGGTTGCCATGGCAACCATGATTAACAGACAATTATAAGTTCGAGCCCCGGTCTTGCTGGTTAAATTTCTTAGACGTGGTTGTTATTGCCCTGATGCATGCCTCTGCTAAAGAAAACTTATATAAAATATAGTAATTGGCGTTTTTATGAGACTAGAGCGATGACTACAAACTGGAAGGGCCCATGTTGTAGAAACAGATACTTCGTCGCGGGGTTTGCAATGCATGGATTTCATATGAAGATATGTATACGTAATGGGTGGCATGAGACATCAACCGAGTGTGAGTGCAATCTATGCGGAAAATCATGTGATCTGTATCATCTCCAACAGTGTACAAAAGCAATATCGCTAATAAAAGTTATTTAGGAGAGCTGTAGCACATTTTTGCATAAACCAAATAGTGGTTAATAAACAATACATTCATACAAAATATAGTAATGAGAACGCGATGACGATAGATGCATTAGAACGCTAACAAGCAGCTTAGAGAGCGCTTGAAATGTGGTTGCCAGGGCGTTAAAATAATTTAATATTGGATACCTTTATTTGCATGAAGTTAAAGGTGGCACTGAGGTGGTATACACGGGAAGAACACGGTTCCAAAAAACGGGACCTTGCCATGCGTAGGATCGAATTCTGCTTGAGTAGATTTATGTCTTTTTCCTTGATTGAGTGTTCTGCTGCTACCACATTCTTGTCTAGAAAAATCTAGGAGAAAGCCAGTCTGATTATGGTGTGACTGGCTGAAAGGGTGCCGCAAAGCGATGGCATATCGGCGGTGTGCTTTGGGGTTCTAGTGCGCTAGTAAGGTTGTCTTCCACCGAGTTGTTCGATCTCTGTTGTTAATCGAATTTTCCTTGAGCGATGCTTAATAAAAATAGATCGTAAACCATACAGCTGGAAACCAGCGACAATACCGCCACCAGGACTGTTGGGGAAACCTTAGTGATCTTAGCAGATCCGCTGATGCTGCTGCTCTAAGCTGATGTAAAGGGGTGACATATGTATTTAGGTGCACATGTTGAGCAAATAGTAAGTCCATTCATAGTACTTAGTCTCCACATAAGAATCCCGCCTGAGGAACCTTCAAGAAATTACCACGTATCCTTGACAAGTGGAGTCACATAAGGGCAGAGGCTGAGAAGTTTCTGCTTGGTGTAAAACCTTAAACTACATGCTTGAAGGACGGAGGGCATTCAGAAAGCCCGTGTGGTATTCGTTGTGTTGCAAAATTCCATAACCTTACGAGTGAGGTTGTGGGATTTTGTGTTGAAAGATAAACTAGTTCTAATATTATTCTATTCGTTAACACAACCATCCAAGTTCACTTTAAGAAAAGGTAGCGCAATTATGGCTACATATGTACCACAGGTGTAAAGGCCCATCGCGATAAGGTATCTTCGACGCCGCATGAAAGACGCCGCGGTCATTCAAGCAGCAAATAGAACAATCTGCAACCAGCGAACGACCGAGTGCATATGAGCAATGGCATAATGAATATTGTGCATTGGCATACTCTTTTGTATATCAATAGTTTGAAACTTGTCATGCATACACCTTTGCAGGTAGGGCCGCAGACTCCAGAGTACAAACGTGAATCGATACTACAGATAGCAGATTGTTTATTGCCCCATACCCTATTGCGCAACCTCGTACGGTGTTCTTGCGTAGGTTTATTTTGTTCAATTAGCCAAAGTTAAGTACATTTGGATTTGACTACGATTTATATTTAACAAAAATTTATATTGCTTGTGTACTAAGAGAAAATATTGTAATTGTTTACATATTAAGATGCGATTTACTGGCGTACCTGAGAACGTTAAAGTACATGAGAACGACACTATATGTCGGTAAAATGGTATTCATGTCGGATGCTATTAGGCATAGCATTCGACATGAATGCCATGTTTGCCATGCTTATGTCCGACACGCTCACGGGGAAAGTTGTCTCTCGGCCCCCATAAAGCTAAAAAAAACAGTTCTGTACTACTGCTGTTTAAAAACGTACGTCCACTTGGAACTTGTGCAAATAAAATGCATTTAAATTAAAAGCACCTTTATTGCAAAATAAGGGAGCGCGTATGGGGGGTTCTCCTAACCCCCCCCGTTGGTAAACGCATAGCGCGCCTGTGGACAGGCTGACGTACAAACCGGCCCACCGCAATAGGCTGATTGGCCTTACTCTTGGCTGCCAGTACTATCCTTAGCATGCGGAGGCGAATCACATCGAACAGCTTTTTTCACAATTGCAGGTGAATTCACATCAGCTAATACTGCACGATGTGTCAGCAGACCCAATGAATCGGACACGACAACGAACGAAACCGTGTTGTTCGTTTTTGTACGTCCGTAACAGGGAGACTTCATTAGGTAACTAACGAGGGTGAAACAAAATGAAGCACAAGTATTCACCCGGCTTACGGTTTTCTGCCAGTCTCGAGAGCAAAGAGAGAGATAGAATAGAGAGAGAGATAGAGAGAGACAGGATGATGAGCGTCATAGCCCCTACGACAATAGCTACTACGCGGACATATATTCGCGCCGCCTCTATCTAGAGCTAATCTGGAAGATGAACAAGAATCATCGTTGAAGCATCCATTACCGGTGCGTATTGTATGCGTTTGTAAATGAGTATGTGCATTCGTCTTCTCGTATGTCCAGCGGCGTTTCCAGTACGCAAGCACGTAACATACAGTCGGCCATAAAATGACCGGCTAAAGATTCGTAATCGTTATTTTCCGGCCGGTACCCTAAGAGACAGCAGCTCCTAACAGGATACATGCATGCTACAAGATGCTATGATGAGCGTATGGTTCTATCTATACGGGTGCATGGCATGCTCTCGGCGGAGCACCGGTAATGAACAAGGGGGGAGATCCGAAACCGGGCAAGACGTGTTTGAGCCTTCGCACTTCGTTGGTCTCCGGCCAGTATGCAGCATGGGCAAGAATCAGAGCGTGGCTCTTCTATTCTCGTGCATAGCATTAGCAGGTTACAATCAGGTACTGCAAGCCTGAAGCGTGGGCGTTCATCTCAAATGCTAATCCAGGAGACGCGACAGCGCTTGCTCTATGGAAGAGATTGGCACGCTACCTGGGTACATTCGGAGTTTTTGTTGTTGTTGTTGGAATTATAAAGACGTTTGTCGCTAATGGAAAAGGCAAAACATTATGTGGACGCTGTTTCGAAGAACACGTAGAGGCAAGCTGATAGCTAGAATGTGGACATCTTCGCATTTTCGAGAAATATGACAATTTCCAAAATATATGCAGACTTATATTTGATTAAATATAAGTCTGCGAACGAAGAATGATCTTCTCTATTATACATGTATTTATACCCTCAATAAACATTTCCAATATCTTTCCATTTGAACACATTTTACTATGTTTATAATTGTTATCCAGGTTACATATCCCCTCCCACATCTTGTATGTATATACAAACTTGTTTTCTGTAAAAACGCAGATGGGCATGTACAATGTGTCAAAGAATATAAATTAAACTAAAGACACTTTTGTTGTAACATTGTATAACATCCTTTGTTCTAAACGGTTACTTTGACTACGGAACGTGTTCACAAAATATGAGGAGATGTTAGGAGATGCTGCCTAACTTTTTCACCATTTTAATTTATTCTGTAATTATGAAGTTCTTGCATAAAATACTCTTTTTTGAGGAGCTTCCGTTTTGCTATGTAGGAAGCTGGTTTTGCAGCAGCAGTAGCGTGCGCAGCCACAATATAATACACTGAATATGAGAAACAGGTTTAAAATCTCAAATGGAATCAGTCCGGCGTGAAGAACTTGATTAATAGATGAATACCGCTAAAATTCTAGAAACGTATGTATTCGGCTTGCTGAGGTTTGTTTCCAATATAGTTATGAAAATTATCTTAACTCACGGATGGCCGATAGACCGCCACAACTTGTGATATATATATATATATAGAAATAATATATTTGATACAAATATGCTTAATTGAATGCTTTAACGCTCCATGGTGCACATATGATAGCGTTTCAAGAGGGTCAAAATGTTCGCTTTGCAATCATTTTCTTATATTGAGCGTATATGGGCTACGTCTAGCATCAGCACAGCAATGTTTAATTATTCCAGGAGAAACTGGGCAGGTCCTCCACCAGCGTGTTCGGCGTTGGTTCTATTAAAAACGTAACGAAGGCACGCTACTCCACGCATTCTGGACATCTCAGTATCGTGTGTTCTGGGGTATCCTCTAGTCCAGCGCCGCAGTGGACGCACGAGGGGCTGGGAGCTTTCCCGATTCTAAACAGGTCGGACTGGAAGCCCCCATGGCGCGTCAAGACCTGGGTAGTGTGGCTTTTTAAATGGCCTACGAGCTGTTAATGTTGTTAGTGATCGTGCGGTCGATACCACCTTATCGGTTAACGTTGACCAGCAAGCTTAGGAATTGCCGCCCTGACTTGCTCTCCAACATACTGTTTCCCGACATACAACACATGATTGTTTCTTCTATTATTTTTACGCGGTAATTGCCCAAAATCTTCTTCCGTAACTGATATGGTTGCTGGATCCGTTTTTTGCAAAATGCGAGTCCTAATTTCATGAGAACTGTTGTACGAGCATTTTGGCTTAGTGCGAGTTGGTTCATACTCGACTTGGAAAATTTGCTCCAATATCATTAGTCAGCTAACTCGGGAATAGTTGTTTGCGTTTTCGTTAAGTGTCTCTATTTTTGCTAAATTGTTTGTACCATCCGTGACACGGCATACATTCTAGCAAACACTACTGGATGCTATCATAAGCTTAAAACCAGAGCTTCTGTCATAGTTTGTTCTGCTTGCCACACGTCGGTCGGTAGTGACCTAACACGCTAGCTCTAACACCCGCGGGCGCTGAACACGCACACTTATACATCTGACTTACAGCAATGGTACGGCGAGCCCGGACAGAGCCCTCTAACGTAATTCGCTACCCAGATATTTACGGGCCACGGACAGTTCCAGTGCTATATGGCCAAGATTGGGAGGCGTTTGCAGACATATGCGTCCTATGCGCGTTAGGCCATCCAGACGTCATCAACCCCACAGTGGCTCAATGTAGCGCTCGAACAACGGGTCGTCAGCCATCGGAGTTTGCACTTGCCGGCCGCCACACCTCCGACATTGTGGCTCATATGATGGAGACCCCTACTGCCTGGTCCCAAGGAATAACCTATCTGGATACTCTCATGAGGGAGAAAGCACGTTTGGAACAAGGCCGAAGAGCCCAGATTGGAGGTCGAGAGAAGTGGCCGAGGGCGAAGTTAAAGACTCCCTGTTCATGACCTTGAAGTAATCCTACACAATTCCAAACATTGAGGGGGTGCGGAGGAACACGGGTTTTAGTGGGTGGGAGTCCCACACTAGGAACTGACGGTTGCCAGCTCATAATGCATTTCCCGTAACCTCCGGAAAAACACATTAGCTCACTTTCAACTTAGTTTGGAAATAAACTGATGACTAATGTATCGTATTTAGACAAGCATGTGTGTTTCAATGTATTGACATTATTACATCATAAGAACTCGCGCGCAACAATATAATAGGCTACGTTAGATTTAGTCCTTGTATACCCATCAGGGCACTTGCTCTGAAAACAGACCGTTGATGAACTCCGGCAGCTTTAGAAATAAAAAAATTATGAAATCTTAATTTATTCGATATTAAAATAGTGCTCAAACTAATCCGTTCGCCTGGGCTATCGCAATGTAGTCAAGTTATATTGTGTGGAATAGAAGTCTTGAAGCAGTTATATTGTGTCGAATGGGAGTCTTGAAGCAGTTCTATTGTGTTGAATGAAAGACTTGGAGTCAGGTGCCACCCTTCGCAGTCATGCTAAGAGATTTTGTTAACGCGCATTATACGTCCGAGCATAGGGAAAGAGAAATACGGGTTTTTAGTAAGTTTTCAAGTCCCAAACTAGTCATTATGGCGTACGTACACCAGGCAAATGTCGTGTTAAGTGAAGTTCTTCAACGGAATTGTTTTGGCGGCAATAACGAAGATAAAAATATTAACTGCACTTGCTCGGTCAGTTTCCTCTACTTATTCAGCTGGGCCGCCAAACATGGTAGCGTAGTACATAAGCTTAATCAGTACAAGAACATATATATAACAAAAGGGAGTGTAAGTATTTCTCTCTTTTGATAGTACAAGAACATATATCAATGTCTGTGGCACTTGGGTTCACTTACAGTGAAACAACTAAAAATGGTGTTCACAAGTGGAGATGAGGTATTACTAACTAGCTGAGAGGTATGAGGACTAAAGTTAAAGTTCGCAATTACCAAACGTTTAGATTACGCTGTCGGGTAGTTGTCTGTAAAGCATTTCAATCTAACGTGTAGCCCAAATCAGAAGTTCCATACTGTAGCACGACGTAGTAGTATACTTGAAAGTAGAAAAGCATAGCGTTGTTAGCGTCACATAGCGAGTAATGCTATCAACCGCGGACAGTATCACTGTATTTGATAGTATATAAGAAACTGGTGAATGCATGAACTAGGGTAGACGCGTCCACCCCCTGGAGAAACCGTTGGAATATAAAATATAGGGCGAGCCGAGTCGAGAGAGCGGTCAAGTACACTCTTCTGGTCAAAGCAAATGCAGCGAGACAACTCTTTAATGCCTATTAGCATAGTATACGCCGTGGGTTATTATTATAATACATTAAATTGTAATTTTTTTAACGCTGTGACAACCACATTTTAGACGCTCGTAATGTCGAGCCAAGTGGCGTGGTGGCTTGAGTCTGCGCATCGCAACCGGAGGAGACACGTAAGTGCGCGGGTTCGAGCCCCACCGTTGCACATTTGTATTTATGGGAGTCCGTCTATGAAACAACGTGAAAAACAGTTCCGTGGACGTTAAATCTTGGCTGAGAGTCAGCCCGAAAACTTTAGGCGCTCGTAATGGGCCAAGTTGCCTGTGGCACGATATCGTCTAAATGCATCTATCGTCATTACGTTTTTGTTACTGGATTTATATAGGCTTTATTTTTAAGCAGAGGTATGTAGCAGCAAGGCAATGTCAACCGCGACCAACAAATTCAACCAGCAAGGCCGGGGCTCGAACTTGCGACTGTTTTGCTAACCATGGTTGCCATGGCAACGCCCCGTTTCGAACGGTGCGTTAGCCGCCTAAGCCACCGCCGCTACTAATTTATCCATTGTAATCAACCACCAACGGTGGGAACATGACATTGGGTCTCTGCGAACGTGTGCACATTCACGAAGGGTTCTATGTAGGGACCAACCATCTCTGGAGGGTTCCCCGGACCGAAGCTGCGTTGCCGCGTTGCACATCCAGCGACAGGCGCTCTCTGACAAAATCGCCCGCTAGCCTATCACCACTGGCTAGAACTAGTCGCTTCTCGACCTTCTGTAGCAAACCGCGAGTGGACGGGCCCGGCCCCCCAAGTGTCTCTAAGGCAAGTGGGCAGAACCCGTACGGGTACCCGATGTTCTGGTACTTTCTCACCTTGCCTGCCTCGGCGAAAGCTGAAGCATATCCGGTCCGGGCCGCGCCAGCACTGACTATTGAAGGGGCTAATGAGCCAGTAATTGTCGCGTTTCAAGCCAGCATGCAACCGTTCTCGAACGGGGTTAAGGTTAGACCGTCAGGTTTTTTCCCGCCTTCCCTTTTTTGTGAGGTTGGGGAAAAATGCTTTATGCACACCCAGCGCAGTTATCACTGTCCGGGCGTGTAGAAGCGCGTAGGTAGTGTGGGACTTCCCGATGACATGGGGTTACCCACTAAAGAAACCTAGTCCTCACATTTAGGGTTCGGTACTGTTTGCCAGTTCTTCGAGGCCCTGGGGGGGGAGTCGTCCGCTCTACATCTACGGCATGGCCTCCGAGGCCTATAAGGACGTCTCGCAATCTCTTCTAGCGAGTGAGGCGCGTCTTGCCTTCTCTAGGCAGGTTTTTTCTCTGATGATCCGGTCGAGGTATGACGCTCCTTCTCTCCATGATTGGCCTGACGTCAACATCGATGTTATGATCGTTTTAGTGTCAGCTCCAGCTAGTACATATTTGGAGGTCTGCCTGAGGTTTGAGAGCCTTGGGCATCCTGCGACCGTGTGGTCCACGTCGTCAGGTTCCCCAGTTGTGCACAAAACACAGATGTCTGAGTGAGACTTGCCTATTCTCATCATGTACGTTTGGAATTGGCCGTGTTCCGTTACAGCCTGTGCGGCGTAGAATGATAACAAGCCTTGGCCTGGGCCGTTAAACCATTTATGTAAATCACTGACGAAGTGGCGGGTTCAGCCCGCGCGTGAGGATAGGGCACGCCATTCCTCCGCCCAAGTCTGCATCGTCGCCTCCCTTGCTTCGTTGTAGTCTGTACATCCGTCCCTTCGCTTAGTGCTCCTCTGTCCTGCCAGGAGGTCCCATGGGAGCATTCTGGCTAGTACTAGCGCAGCCTCCGTGCTGACGGTTCTATACACTCTGCTGACACGTATCGCGATTGATCTTTGAGCCGACCTAAAGAGCTGCCTGTTGCTGATCGTGCGGAGTGCCATGTCAGCCCCCACTGACGCTGCGTATAGTACCGTGGACTCCGCCGCCGACGCTATCAATATCTCCTCTCCAAATCCGCGCCTCCCGACCGAGGCAGGATTTTAGCCATTGCCCTAGCGATTGTATGCACTTTTTTGGATATGGCCAAGATGTGGGCGCGGCCCGTAAGGCCGGAATCGAGAGTAACTCTTAGATATTTTGCCGTTTTCGACAGCATGATAGCGTGGCCGTCCAATGTCAAGTGAATGCCGCGGGTGCGTTTGCGACCTGACAGGTAGATTGCCTCAGTTTTTTCTGGGGGCCAGCTGAAGGTTGTTTTGTGCCATTCACCGAGAGACACAGCGCATGGCGTTGTTTGCTGTGGCCTCGAGTATTGTCTCATGGCGTGCTGTTATAATAAGTGCCAGGTCGTCTGCGTAAGCCAGCGTTTGTGCCCCTGGCGGAAGGTTTGGCAGACGCAGAACATTGTCATATGCCAAATTCCACAGAGTTGGGCCAAGTACAGACCCCTGTGGGACCCCGGCGGTGATACTAAACGTGCCATGATGTGTCAACAGGTGGCGGTCACTCAGATAGGAGGAGATGATGCGAACCATATAAGGAGGTATATTTCGTCGTTCCATGGCCTCAAGAATTTTCGCCCAGTTGACGCTGTTGAGGGCGTTTTTGACGTCAAGAAGTATCAGTAAAACAAACTTCCTGATGTTGCGCGACGCCCTGGTTTCTTGTCTTGTTTTTTCCAGGATTTCTTCGATAAGGTCGAGTGTCGCGTGACCCTTGCGGAAACCATGTTGGTTAGGTGCCAAAGCTTCTGTGTCTTCTATAGCCTTCGTGAGACGCTCTTGGATGATGTTTTCAAAAAGCTTGCCAATAGTGTCTAGGAGGCAAATTGGTCTGTAGGTTCCTGGGGTGTGCTTGGGAATCAGGGCTAGAAAGGAGGTCTTCCAGGCAGGTGGGAAGAGCCCCTCCCGGAGGAGATGGGTCGCGATATGTGCGACGATTTTCGGGTGCTCTCTTGCCATAAGCCGGATCACCCCAGAAGGGACACCGTCAGGACTCAGTGCTTGGCAGGGGCGAGGCGCTCGGCTGCCTGAAGGACCTCGTTCTCTGTGACGACCGGAATGTCTGCTGGGTCTATATTGGTATAAGTTACTGAAGGGCGAGGAGAATGCGACGGGAAGAGCTTCTTGACTTGGCCGAAAGTTTCTTCTTGTGTTAGAGGGGGTGGAGATGTCTTGAATTTTTCCCGGACTATCCGATAAGGAATTCCCCAGGGATCATGCTGTACAAGATCGATTAGAGCCCTCCAACATTCCCGTTTCGCTGTCCTGATCTTTTGGCGAAGAGTGTTTCTTGCTGTTCGGTATATGTCTAGTAGTGTATCCTCCCGGGCCAAGACAATATGAAGTATGTGCTCGTGTTCACCGTTTCGGCGTCTTCTCGCAAGCCAGGTTCGAGCCCTCGTCAGGGTGCGCTTGGCGCGTATGCATGCTGAGCGGGCCTCCTTTATCTCGGATGTCCACCATGGCTGTGGGGAGCGTCTACCAGTGCGGCGACGCGGCGCCCTGCACGCCTTTATTACTATTTGCGTTAGGTCTTCCGGAGAGAGTTGGGAGTCTTGATGCATGTTGAGTTGTGCAGCTATGTAGAGTTTTAGCTTGTTGATGTCTAGATGTCTCATCTGCCAGGTCTTTCGGCTCGAGAGTGGCTGTCTAGGTGCCCCGTCGTAATCGAAGACTATGTATTGGTGGTCACTGAGCGGCTCTGACATGAGGCATAAGGATATCTGGTTCTCCTGTACGTACACGTTAAGAGCGTCATGAGCGGCCCGGCAGCGGTTTAAGTTTACTTGTAGGATCTTTATTTTGATAGCTTAGTTTTAGATCGTCTCTGGACCGTCGTCCAGTCTGATCTGTTGTTCTCTCCTGTTTCTGCCTCACTTGACGCAGGTGCGACCGGAGGAGTGTCGCTATTCCCGCCTTCCCTATCAAGTTCGAAGGGTACCAGGACGCACGGTAGGACACTAGAGCGTAAGGCTCTGCTGGAGCTTTCGTTTAAGGCTTGGTGTCTGGCTCGCCTACCTGCGCTGACGATAAAGGATAGCCCGTGGCGTCCATCCGGTTGGAGGGCGTCTCCACAGATGCAGGTGTCCGTTCCCAAACGAAGTCCGATCGCGATTCTCATCGACTCGTCATCTAAGAGCGTCCCAATCCAAGCACAGGGTATGGCGTGGAGCCATGCGCCCGCCCCTTTAGAGGAGCGGTACGCAGGCTGGCCCTATCAGCGTCTCCTGACTGTATGGTTATAATATGGTTATAATACATTATAACCAGTCCTTTGTCGTCTCGGGGTAGTCGAATGCAAGTAGATCTGCAAGTAACTGCTGCTGTCGAGTCTCTACTAACCAGTAGCTCAGGTTCCCCGAATATTGAGTCAGTACCCCATTGCATGCTTTTACTGGCCATGCTTTCATGAAAAACGACAGTTTGGCTCGGCAATTAGCGGCAGTACGACACGGTACCGCGTGACGGCGTTACTCCTCAACGTCTATGCTCGAGGAACGGCATTCCATATTCCACAGCAATTAATTAACGAATAAATTAAACATTTTAGTTATTTCACCATTTATTAGTGTATTTTCTAAGATATATACAAACGAATTACGCCGCCTGTAATGATAGGGTCCACCCCACGTTGAGAGGTTGTGCAGGGATCGCCAGGGCGTTTGACAGTTCACTGCGTGGTGTTTAACGCAAGTCTGCGGGCAGAACCGACACCGGCACTGGCAAATGGCTGGTGAAGCCCTGTAGTGGAGCACACAAGGTGGTTGTAAGCAGTGCGCGTTTTATCTTGTGTTTCCTCCAAAGGTACTGAGAGATATAGATCAAGGTGCTCAATCATGACTGAGAGTTTGGCAACATTGACCTGCCAGTTCTGCAAAAAATAAACGGAATGGTGACCGTTGTCATTATGATACGCGGATATACTACTCACATGATTACTTATTATTAAATGACATCTTTTTTAAATTTCAAGTAGGCAGTTCAACTGTGCATTTGTCTTGGAACGATTTTTTTTTTAATTGAAGTTTATCTGTTTTTCAATACATTTAAATAAATAATTTAACTTTTACGAAAACAGCTAACTAACACAACATATGAATCGCCTTGTAAAGCGAATTCGTTCTATTAACCATACAAATGGGCGCTATGGCAACCATGGTTAGCAAAACAATCACAAGTTTGAGCCCCGGCCTTGCTGGTTGTATCTGTTGGACGTGGTTGTCATCGCCCTGCTGCTACATGCCATTACTGGAGAAAGCCTATATAAATCCAGTAACGAAAACGCGATGAGTGCGGTTAACTGTCACACCGGAATTGCAAATTAAACTATGGACTCAGCCACCGACATAATAAGGCACTTTCTTGACTCCCGTTAATCGTAGTTGTTTGGCATCTTGTGCGAAACTTTAATAACCTTTTCTGCTGCGAGACGAATGTGCGGTGTGCCTTGGTGCATTGCAACATAACGGGCGGTATGGACAGCCTTGATCTCCTGATCGTTTAGAGTTAGTTTCAAGGACAAGCACTTTCTTGGCCCATTTAGGAAAATGGGCTCACTATTATTCGGCGCCAGTGTCAGGCACACCCCCTCGTCCAGCCAGCCATCTCCGCCAGAGCGTCGTTGGCCCTTAGTTCTAGTTGCTGGAATGAGCGGGCCTGAACCACCACTGCGAGATTGTCCGCGTGTCCCAGCAGTTTCGTGTCTTCTGGGAGGTCGTCTAAAAGTATGACGTCATTATGTGCCAGGTTCTATAGAAAGGGTTCTTGGATCGAGCACTGGGGAACCCCGGCCATCATGCTGAAATTGGGGCCCACACTGACTCCACGTCTCTCGCTCAGGAAGGACGAGATTGCTCGGCGCAAGTAGGGCGGGACTCTCTTCCTGAGTAGTGTGTCCAAGGTTACCTTCCAGAGCAGACTGCTGAATGCGTTTTCAACGTCCAGGAGAACAACCAAGCAAGCCTCTAGTAACCACCTGCTTTATGGTAGATTTGACTGGTCGGCCCTTCCGGAATCCATATTGCGTCGGCGAGAGGAGGCCACGCTTCTCTGCAAAGCGCCGAACAAGACTCTATTGTCGATTCTATGCCTTTGGATAGCGTGCTAAATAGGCTGATTGGCCTATAGGAGTTAATTCCTTTAGGAATGAGTACCAGATCCGCTTTTTTTCGGACCATGGAGAGGCAGCCGCTGCGGAGAATTTATGTAGCTACATTAGCCACCACATACGGAAATTCTTTAAAGAGTACTGTTGTGGCCGAGACCAGAATACCATCAGGGCCCGGTGCCCAATCAATCTTCCCCCGCAGCGAGTACCTCCGCCGCGATTACCGCTGGGATGTAATCCTAGGCCGCTAGCGATTCATACAATGTCCTTTGAAATAGAAGATGTTGAGGGAAAAACTTGTTAATTACTCGAAGAGGTTCATCGGGGGGAAGACTTTCCTTCTTTTTAATTCCTGGTATGTCGCGTATCAACCTGTAGGGCCGTCCCCATGGGTCCTCCTCTAGCTTTGATAAGAATTCCCTCCAGCAGCGACTCTTGCTCTCCGCTATAGCATTGCGCAGAGAAGTCCTGTGGCGCTTAAATTCACAGTAAAGTTGTACGGCAGAAGCCTTGTCCATGTTACTGCGGATTGCCCTGGTGGCATTTCCTCTTGCCCAGATGCAGCGTCTACGGGCTAACGCAATTTCTTTGTTCCACTAGTATTTTGGTGAGACAGGCCGGTAGCGCATGGGATGTCCGCGGTCTTTGAGCGGCTCGCTACAGGCCTCTTGCAACATTTTCTACCGACATCATATTCGAGACGGTACGCCTGGCTCCAGCGATTGAGTGCCCACTCACATTGGAGCAGGATACTATGAATCTGCACTTTGAGAGGAAAGAGATCAGGTGTAGTGTGAGCACTGGATGCAGTCCGAGTCCACTTATGGCAAACCATCTTTCTTCACCGAGATCTCTTTGATGATTCCTTCAACGAGTTTATGAAGAGATGACAAATGCCAGGTGCCTGGCATATTGCCAAGCTTTCCCTCCTACTTCAGGCAAGCACGGCGATGACAAACGAGACCCAAACTGATACTACTGTATAGCGTCCGAGAGGACGCGGAAGAAGATTTTCTGCAAACTTGTTATAAAACAGAGCGAGTATGTGGTCGATCAAATCTTTACGCCAGCGGTTCCGTCCGAGGGACGGAACCCGGACCACTGCCCGGGTAATATACGTCCCATAGCACTTAATTGAACCTGTATAGATGTATAAGTTGAGCAAAATGGCACTTTTATTTCTACATCAAAGGATGAATCTTACAAGGTTTGTACTGTGTCATACACATATATTGTATAAAAGCACAATCGACACAAAAAGCATCTTGTTGACCGTCAAGTAGGCTACCACCATTAGGATTCTCGTATGCCGATCTGGCCAAGCTCGGTTTTAATTTTCCTGACAGATCGAAGAGCCTTTTTTAATCGAAAATCCTTGAAGACGAAAGGTGCTCTCGCGTCGGTTAGATAAATACAAATATACATGCTTGAGCAATACATGAAGGCACGCTGATATGTTTAGTTTCTCAATCAATCAAACAACTTGTTATCTTACAATCGCTCATTTTGTAAAGCGATGTCCGGCTTGCTACATTAGTATAACATACACATCACTGTAATTTTTAAACAATACTTTTTTTGTCCCCATTCTATTGAAAAAAATGTTATTAACCAGTTATACGAGCCTTTCAATTATGGTTTTTCATGCCATTGACCCAGTTTCTCGACGAATAGTGACTGCAGCTATACCCACTTAGGACAATCGTAATGTCCAGTCGGATATAAACGTGTAGAAAGATCCAGCAAAACGTTTAGTAAAGGCCCAATTAGGTATAGTAAAAAAACCGCACAGACCGTCATGGGAAATCTCAAACTGGTTAATAGTTTACTACCTCATGTTCGATGCGGAGAGGCGTTTTGATAACTTATCGTTCGAATGCCACTGTCAGCCGGTCTGCAGAGTACACTAAGTAGTAGCGGTGCTCGTACTAAACACTTGCTCTAAACAGCCTTTGTGCAGTTATGCTTATAATGCAGAAACAGTAAGATAGGTAGTTCACCAAACACGACAAATGGGTGCGGTTTTTCCCTGTTGTAGCGGCGACACGTCATATCGTATGGGGCTGGTGTGTGAATGGTTGGATGAAACAATCTATCGAGTTCTTCTTCGACGGCTCGACAATACCTAACAAGTAGGTCTCGGTAGATCCAGTGAGGTACCCAAGTAGGTCTCGGTAGGCCGTCGATATTTGGCCTAAAGCGGCCGAGGTTGCTACTGGTCGGCATAGCCCTATACTGGCTAGGGTGCGGCACTCGTACAACGAGCCTAAGAACTATCACCGTTGACTGGCTGATCGAACACTCTGTCGAACAGAATGACAGCTGGATAGGCAGGTTCAAATCAATTCGATCATAGCGAACCTACAGTTTCCACTACCTTGTCGAGCCCGTGTTTCACCCGTCAAAATGGCTTTATGAGGCTCTATGCGTATGAGTCTCGCGTATATCAATAGATAGCGAAATAACTGACATATATATATATATATATATATATATATATATATATATATATATATATATATATATATACAGAAAGTATAAATTATACCGATCCATCTTGACAGCCTACCACGTAAAGCGGCATTTCCTTGCTGTTGAAGTTCACCTTTTCAACATCTAGTTGGAAAAAATGGCTAAACTTGGAGAACACCCAGGCATCGAGCTCAAGAGAAGGCGACGTTGAGTTGTTCGTAAAATTGAGACCATAAATAGTAGCCGCAGCGAGCGTAGATCACCACTACACGCTTGCAGCGAAACGACCTGTCGTGGCCTCTTACCCAGCACAAGAAATACAGCAGAAGCAAAGACGCTATTTATGCTTCCAATTCAACTAGGAGCCAGTCCACTTGTTGTTGACGTTATTGTTGTTGTGGAATCGTAGGTTAGGTCTGTATATATATATATATATATAATATACTGAGGCGAGCACTGCCGAGTGTGCAAACGTATTGTAAATTATTAATAAATCATCACAACATATATAGGCCGCTCCCACCGCTTCTTAAACAAGTGGTTATAATATTAGGAGGTCAGTTCTAAAGCATTGTGTTGCTGCTGTATTCTGGTACACATGCAGACAGGAAAATACGATTTATTCAAGGGGGATCTAAGGCTGGCACGCGAGCGGGTGACTTGCGGGTAAATGAATAGATCCCATCGCGAGGTCGGGACAGACGAGCAAATGGTCATTTGGCAACGACCCGTTCTTCACAAGGAGTGGAATGACCTGCAAACCAGAATGGAGATGCTGGGGACAGGAGGAAAAGAGCGAGTCTGTACGCGATCTCACCAGTGGACGAAATGCGAGAGGCGTCGTGGCTGAGCCAACCGCGCTGGCTAGAGTTAAGGCGAATATACGCTTGTCAATAGGCCCACACGCGAAAATGAAGGCGGTCTACGATGCACCACTAGCATTACCTTTCAACTGTTTTTGCAAGTTGTGGTGATATTGCTCATGATACGCACCACTAGGAACAACTCGTTCATGCACCGTGTTGTGCACCGGATGAACTACTAGTTGCTAATAGAAGGGAGTTGACACCGATAACTAGTTCGTCCACGCAGCTCCACACGCGAAGAAGAAAAATTGTAGTTTCTCAAGAACAAGTTATATGGTCTAGCGTATGATAACTCACTGCATTCGAATATATATATATATATATATATATTTTTTACTTTCGTCTGCCGTTTCTCTGGCATCCGTTATTATTATTATTATTATTATTATTATTATTTGTTCTGATTTACTACGCTTATGTTGTATTTTCGCCGCCTTAGCCTCTTGTTAGCATATTCAAATAAAATAGTTTGAATCCCTAAAGTTAGGCTGCAGTCCCTTTAAAATCGTCAAGCTGATGCTGGACCTGTGCATGTTTTTTTTTGCAGATCATATTGTGTTTTTTTCCATAAGAGTTTCGAGATTACTAACAAGTGCCTTAAAAACCACCTCAAATCGTTTGTTTGAGAAAAATGATTCGAAAAGAACAGGTACATGATGTGGGAAAATTTCATCTACAGTATCAGATTATAAAAGTTTGGCATACCTTAGTTCCAATTACCTCCTAGTCGCTCTTCCAAACGTTAGAACCACGGCTGTTATAAATTATGATGACAGCCGCTTTAAATATAATCTTGAATGTGAGCCTCAGTTAATGTAAGATAATTGACAATCTCAAGGTTGCTTATTAAAAATAAGCGCATAATCGTTCCGTCGCTTTTGTCACGTGAATGAGCACCGCGTTCTGGCTCTTTTGTGTTTAAATCCAAAATTGCCAGCAATTACCACCTGTCTAGCAATATCACAGGCACAAACACACAATTCACCTTTTAGAAGAAATTGTTGAGTTTACTGAGGACGAAGTCAAGGCAGCAATTTTATTGAAGCAAAGCGAGAAATCAGCAGGACCTGATCGTATTCTTAATGAACACCTGACATCGACGCTTTGTGCCCTATTATGATAAAGCTTTACAATGAATGTGTTCGACGAGAAAAAATCCCTGATGAGTGGCGGTAAAAACTATCTACAGCCCATATTTAAGCGAAAGGGGGGTGTAACTAACCCAAAGAATTATAGAAGCATAGCACTTACAAGCGTCATTTACAAGATATTAACGTCGCTCATCGTTGGTCGATTGTACTCTTACGTAGAAGACAAAATCCCGGCAGAACAATACGTTTTTTTAAAGAGGCGATCGACGTCAGATGCAGTGGAATTTGTTTTAAACCATGTATCAAACCGCCTTTCTAACAAGGAAATTTCATATGCTGCGTTTATTTTATTTTTTTATTTTTAATATATTAGCGTTTTATAATAACGTTTATAATATTTAGACGACGACCACTTAATTAAACCACTTATTTAAACGACCCAAATTATATTGTGTGCTAATTATATTAGCGCACAATATAATTTGGGTCAAAAACGACGACCACTATGTACAAACGTTCGTAACACAAACTATCAGGGTAGCCCAAGAAGACTCAGCTAGTCCATTTCTTTTTATTTTGTATGTAACTGGACTCGCAGACTTACTGCGTAATCTTAACGCACATTTTGCATTTTATGCCGACGATTTAGTCATTTTAGCAAAATCTCGTAACCATCTGCAGTTTTACCTTAACGGAACTGCGAAATGGTGCGAAGAAAACAAGCTCAAGGTTAACGCTGAAGAGTTAAAATTCTTACGTTTTAACAGAGGAGGCTCATACGCGGCCAGGGATCATGGTCTATCCGTTTATAGAAAACCACTCAAATTGGTTAGCCAGTTATCGTATTTAGGCGTCACACTAACCACTAAGCTCTCTTTTATCAGATATATCGAGGAGAGACAAGCAAACGCTACGTCTTCAATGTTTTTGTTAGACAAAATGCATAAAAGGAACGTAAAAACAGCTATAAATTGATTTAATGTCAAAGTACTCCCAGTAGCAACATACTGTCATTCTACAATTGCACCATACCTGACCCTGAGCCATTTAAAAACGTCTGGACAAGCTAAACCTCTGCTATGTAAAGCGTTCATTACTGCTTCCAAAATGCGCATCGGCAACATTTGCCTTAGAGATGTGCGGAGAGAGAACACTTATTAAATACCTGGCACTTAATAACCATGAAATACCATTTACAGCGCATAAGCTAGATTTAAATCGTGCCTATAGAGAAAACAGAAATTTCAATTTTTTACCGAAGAACTACACTGATGGCCGGCCATTTAGTCATAGAGATGAAAAGGAGCCATGCAAAAGAACCGTTCGCTAACCTGCCGAACAGCTTAGCACGGGTATCACCATCACATATGAAGCCCAGTTGTTTTAATATTGAAGAATGTGTTTGCAGCTTCTATGGAGGGTGTGACATTAAACGATATCGTATACTTGTATGTGCAGAAATTTGCGGAACGTTTTTAACATTCAAAATTAAATTCATATTTTGAGACTGAAGTGTCACATCATGACACCATGTGAAACATGAATCAACTGTCTACCAATTTTGTGGTGAAATAAATATTGAATTGTTTTCCAGAATTTTCTCTGCTATTTCTATCGCGACGGTGCACACTGTAGCGGTATCAAGAGCGATGCCTTTGTTTCGTACATCATTGTCCCACCAAGTCTCGCGTATTAGTTTAACGCAATTGTTATGCATAATAGTATAATATTTTTATGAGAGAGTATGGTGCCGTCATTGTGTAAAAAGCGTGCATTAGAATAAATGCAGTGCAAAGATTTGCCCATGGAGTACGAGGGTTTAACTGTAATGAGGCTGTACTAAAATTAGGGGAATAAAGGGGGATGCTTAGTGGAGGCAAAGACCACTTTTCGCGACAGGAGGCAGACGCTGTATTGATGCTAGCCTGAGGAAAACATTTTTGGATTGGTGGCGTCTCCGAGGTCAATATAGGACGGCCTCAAAAAGGCGGTTCTGATCTGTGTTCCTCGAGTTTTGCGCGCGACACTGTCTACCACTTCGATCTTTCTGGCTAAGTAATGAGCGGCTTGGCGTTCTATGGGACGTGCGACTGAGCACGCGCCACAAACTAACTGTAATTCTGTAGAATTTACGCTGCTCGTGTCGAGCTTACCTGCAGCTGTTGATTGATTTCTTGACACTCGCCTCCAAACTAACTGCTTCAGGTGTTTAGCATAGTTTAAACTGCTTGAACTGTAACTGCTGCGCCGTTGTCGAACTCTAATCAACGAGCGTTTCTACATCCTCTATTTTAGCCTCCTTCATCAGAGTTTCCTCGCGTTGACAACTGGTTGTCGTGGTGTTCCCTACTGCTTCTGCTTCCCGGGGTTTGGGTTGCACACTTTTCTTCTTTGGAAGTTGTTGTTGTTGTTGCGGCGCCATTTATACTACTGGCGGCGCTACCTTCGACTGCTCCACAGTTTGAGTTGCAATCTCCATTAACATCTCCACTAACATCGGAATGCTGTACCACACCAGCGATGCTGATGCAGGTGGGAGTCAGCCTCCGGCTGCCGAACGCATCAATAATGCGATTTAGCATACGCTGTTGCCCCACGCCGGTTGCTTCGTTCCCTTCCAGATAGCTCACCCGACATTCCAGATACTCGACCTAATTGACTAAGTGGCCAAGAGTCTCTCAGCCATTGATTTGACTGGAAAATGCGTTTTTGACGCCGCTTCACTGTTAATGAAATTGCACAACATCTCAAATTTGAGTGTCGCTAATAATTCTCTGCTGTGGATTGTATATTACAGAGCAGGGCATTATTTTTTTAATTGAAACTCTCATCTCGCCCGATTTTAAAACAATCCGCAGGATTATCAATGCGATTGGGTGGCGTTACTGCTACGCACGTGATTGGGGACAATGTGTTAAGATCGTGAACACTACGCAAATCAGAACTCTACACACTTTTCAAAACAAGTATTGGGCCAAAACTTATTAAATTAAATGAGGAGTAACAGTAAGGAGCAGAATTAAAACAGCCTATTGGGCAGCACTAACAGCTCACTGTCCCCGCGGCGGCAGACTTAAACCAGTGCCGCACGACACCAATCATGCTGAAGATATGGTTCGTAGGCGCGGGATCGGCCTCTGCTCATCTTCGAGCCCAATGTTGCAATAGCGCGGCGCAGGGACGAGCAGACGACTGTTGATACCGCAACATGGTGGACGGGGCACGACCGCAGTCTGGCGATAGCTGACCAAGCTCGGGGCCGCGGTTAGATCTAAATTCATGTGCACGGGGTAGCGGATTTTGACTATGAGCTGGACGACCCGGCTTAGAGTATTAGTCGTTTTCAGTATATATTATCATATAACGCCCCATCAACATCTGCCAAGATGGCGCACCTGGCAGATGCGCCAAACATAGGCGTTGAAACATAGATCGGTGCAAACGATTTCACAATATAATTAAGAGACGGAGTCTCCCTCATTGTTTACAATCTTTCAATCAACTTTTTAGATCAGTTTTGGACAACAAGTTAGCTATTAAAGTCAGCTTGTCTGGAAAATGCTTTGGCCTTTCATTTGGTTGGACAATTAACACAAAAAGCTAGGTCGGGGGAATGTGGAGGAAGCCGAAGGGACCCCCAGGTCTCTCCAAAGTCGCGCTGAGCAGGAACTGCAAACTAGTGTTCCAGATGAGAGCCTCGCATTATATACCTATTGCAAGCAAGTTTTTTACTGCTGAAACGTCTCAGCATTACTTTGGGGAATTATGGGGATCCAGACGGACATGCGCCACCCCATCCAGTCTGGGACTCGCAAACTCTGTAAACCCGCGTCCCCCTCACACCCAGGGATTGGTAACTGCGTAGGCATTGCGTGGAATCCATGGGAGCGGTTTGCACCAACTCCTACATTCTACTCCAATCTGGCATCATCCGGCACCTCATGTCTGCCTTGGTGCAGCGAAGACGCGTCAGCCAGACCGTTAACACCCTCCACAGCTCCGCCACAACAAGTTAGCTATTAAAGTCAGCTTGTCTGGAAAATGCTTTGGCCTTTCATTTGGTTGGACAATTAACACAAAAAGCTAGGTCGGGGGAATGTGGAGGAAGCCGAAGGGACCCCCAGGTCTCTCCAAAGTCGCGCTGAGCAGAAACTGCAAACTAGTGTTCCAGATGAGAGCCTCGCATTATATACCTATTGCAAGCAAGTTTTGTACTGCTGAAACGTCTCAGCATTACTTTGGGGAATTATGGGGATCCAGACGGACATGCGCCACCCCATCCAGTCTGGGACTCGCAAACTCTGTAAACCCGCGTCCCCCTCACACCCAGGGATTGGTAACTGCGTAGGCATTGCGTGGAATCCATGAGAGCGGTTTGCACCAGCTCCTACATTCTACTCCAATCTGGCATCATCCGGCACCTCATGTCTGCCTTGGTGCAGCGAAAACGCGTCAGCCAGACCGTTAACACCCTCCACAGCCTGTCCCTGCCTAATCCTAAGGCCGGGTCGCCTTTGCTGCCTATATCCCCTTTGTTCCCTGTCGACTACGGGCGCTCCCTCTCGACTGGATCAGGGACTATTGTTATCCTTAGCCACCTTTAAGGACATGATAGTCTTGAAGAAGGAACAGGACTCCCTCCACGCCTTCGCCGATGTCAGCATGTGTGCTACAACCTTCTTGATCGGTTTTCCTCTCACGGTGGTCGCACCGCGGCTCTAGCTTCTTTGAGGGCCGGACACCGCACAACTGTGTGCTCGACATCGTTCGTCTCTCCCGATCTGCATAACGCGCAGATGTCGACACTCGCTTTGTCAATTCTTACCATATACGCTTGAAACTGGCTGTGCCCGGTCAGCTTTACTACCTGGAACCACTTACCCTATTATATCCATTGTGTACAACATATAGACACCAGTTCTTGTCTTCAGTGATCACTTCAGTACGAAATCGGTTATTGTGGCTGCGTGTTGCTTGGTGCCCAGGGAAACGTCGAGTGGCAACACTGAACTGATGTGTTTTGCTCCTCTTCAGTCAGCTTGTAGAGAATCTAAGCGCCAAATCTATGAGTAATGCCATTTAATGACGATGCTGAAGAATCGTGTGCGACCTGCAGCCTATCCAATTATTTACTAAATTGGCGGCCGTTCTTTTGTAAAATGTTTTTTTGCACGGCCCTTATCCCAAGTGGATGATTTTCCAAAGCCAGAAACATCGTCAACATCACACTGGCCATCTTAGAATATTGGAATATAATGCTTTTTCCAATTTAAGCTGTCTATTCAGCTAACGCATGCTCTCCGTGCACGGCACAAATATCCGCTTCGGCGTTTTGACCACGCCAAAAAGCATTGTAGAGCAGGTCCCGAAATGCATGATTCCTACTACACGCTTAACGTTAAAAAAAGAAAAGTCTTATTGCATGAGCACACAGGAATCGAAGAGCTGATGAAACGACAGGATATATACATCAGTCACAAATAAGAAACGGAAGAGAAAGAGTGAAGCAGCTAAAAGCAGCTGCGGGAAACTTATTGTTCAACCTAATAGGCGGTTTATCAATGTCATGATGATAGCGGCAAATTGATATCAATAGCTTTGGACGACGTAAAATCGTAGTCTCCCGCAGACTGCACATCTTCTAACATAACTGCGCACCAACTCATACGAGGAAAACGGTACTTAATTTGACGGGTGAGCAATAAGCCAAGCCATGCATTTGTGGCATCTGTCGGGCCGCTGGCGGAGCGCTTAAAACTATGAACAAGAACCGCCTCAAAGGAGTGTGTTGGCCCTCCTTTAAAACATATATATAAGCAAGCAAGAAATATAAGCCAGAATCGAGCCATTAAGTTAAGCCGATGAATGCTGCATTGAATAATCGGATTAAAAAGGTTTGTTTCCACTAACAGGCCGTATTTTGTTTACTATATTTTAAAAGACGTTTCTGCTTCCTCGTTCCATTGGAAAACATATTTTTGCCTAAAATGTTGTCGGACAAATTCTGGAACGCTCTGTATATATATATATATATATATATATATATATGATCGTACGTGCAACGTTAGTGTCTCTTTATTGAGAGGTAAGTGAATCTCCGTCCCGACCAACGGTTCAAGATTGTTCCAAAGCTGATTAATGGACATGAGCAAGTATGGGGACACCTCATTCGGGCAAAGTCTGGGTTGTTTGAAAGATGTTTTGCATTGCGCTTGAAGCAGATATTTTGCCTTCCTCGCCCTTAGGAAGAGATCGTAGAGAGCAGTTAACAACGACAACAAGTAGCAATACTAAATGCATATTCAATATGATATATATGTAGAAATAGTGGACCAGTCTAACAGGGTTCCATATATAGTGCCGGCGTTACCCCGCTGAATGTCCAGAAATAGCCTATGATGCGGGTATTTGACAGCTTTAGTGACCCCTGTTGAGCGGTTGCGCACTTAGCCGATTTGTTGAGTAAGTTTGTAGGCCTTCGGGTCAGGTCTCCCAGTGTCTCCATTGCCCGCGGGTGGAAGAGTTAGTGAGTTCGGTCACTTTCCTATATCCGTGCAGAGACCAGGAGACTCAGGAATGGAGAGAAAACCAGCTGATCTTAAAGCTCAGCTAAATGTGCCATGAAGTAAAGCGTGCCGGACTCGACGACCTGAGCTCAAGAAGCCAGAAGGGTCATAGTGTGCCTGTGGCCCCACTTAATCGCCGCAACTTTTTTAAGAGGTGGAAAATGCTTTTACGCATTTCCTCCGATATGTGTTAGGGGTAGTGAGAGACTAAAGGCCGAGGAAGAGTATAAGACTCGATCCAATCCGCGCGTGCTACTCACTAAAAACCACCTTTTCCATCCTATCCTTATTCGAAATTATTCGAATAAGGATAGGATGATAATATGAACTATTACCTTGAGACCACGCGAGGGAAGTCCCTGCTGCGACTCTCTAATCAGTCTTCGAGTATGTCCCAAGCGGGTAGTGCGCGGCCCAGTGCTGAGCCCGACTGGCGGCGATTATTCTGGCAAATCCTTTCGCGCATAAGCCCGTCTAGATATCGGAACCCTCGGCGTGTTAGTCCGATGCCGACTCAAGCACGCTGGCCACGGTGGTCGCCGTAGGGCTGCCTTTGTGGGTGCACGAGGAGCCTGTGCGGTAGGCCGCGAGGGCTCTGCAGTCCTCTATGGTGTGTGCCGCGTTATTGGATACGCCTGTAGTGCAAAGAGCGCACGTGTCTGTTGTCGCCTTTCTTATGCGGAGATGGTACGATTAGAATTGTCTGCACCCTGTAAGCGCTTACACAGAGTGAGGTGTGAATGTTTCTCTGAGCTTACATCATGTCCTAAAGTCATTAATTACGCCTTTTGTCCAAGCTCCTCTGGCATCCCCAGCTGGTAGATTGGCCCTAGGTCGACGAGTTGCAAAGCAACAACAGGGACAGCCGACGAACACTGAAAACAGTCATCTCTCGAGCAAAGGCGACAGGTGGCAGGGGCTCGTGGCGGCGGTCGAGGCTGACCCCTAGGGCCTGCCTTATTGGGTGGCCACGGCTAAGCTTCGCCGACTTTCTTTTTGTCGCCTGAGAAGACCCTCGGGCGGGTTCGACTGCTTGTTCCTGACCAGTTCTCGCGCCCGCTGTATACCTTTTTGTCTGCTCCATATGACATACTACCTGTCACGGTAGATGAAATCAATCCTACGCGGAAAGGCACCCGGCGTTATGGCGTGCCGGCCGGGGTCGTTCGCCTTCAGAGGTAAGGCAGCAAAGGAGTTGGCGGGCAGGGCCACTCGACTGTTACGAAAACGGAATGTATCCCGCGCAATAGGAGCGGGCGCATCTCGCGTTTATTCCGTTCTGGGCTCTACTATAGACCAATTTGTCTACTGGACACAGTAGGCAAAGTAGTTCGCTAATGGGTGCTGGCTGGCGTCTATTCGACTACTGTTGCAAATATTGTAGGACACTTACCATATTTGCTCACTCAAGCAAATGTCGACATCCGTTTTTCAGTAGCCTTGTACCCCTCGTCTATGCTTTGCGAAGAGGCTTTAAGACTTACTGCATAACCCCGCGCTTTACAGACACCATTTCTGTTGCCACACAGTATTAGAGTAAAAGCATGTTACCGTCGTAAGCGTCCTGTATATCCTACTTTCCTGCTATTATATATGACGCAGCGTTGCTGTTTTAAAGAAAAGCAAACGTTTTTTACTTGCGGTGCCCTTTTTGGCGTAATGTGCCTTTGTCAGTAAAACTCAGTCAGTGAGAACGGCGTGATCTTGTCGGTTGTAATGCAATGTCAAGTAGCGCAATTACTACCAAATGCATATCAATGTATACACCTAATGACCAAGCATTAGGCGCTAAAATATTTTGTACCTGCCTCCGTATAATACAGTATATACGTGTATATAGGAATACAAATAGATGTTTATTAAGTAAAGTATTTTACCCTTGTTTTTGTACTAATATGGATAATCGTTTTTGATAGCTTCCGCTACTTTCAGCTGCTATTTGCGTCTTTAAGGAATGCATACAATCACAGATGGGGCGGGACGGGGGGGGGGGGTGTAGAGTCACTAACGAGAGATCGATATGAATAGATACATTTTGTGCGATCTGTCAGATGGTGCACACTTTAGACATGCACACACACACACATTTTGGCGTGTCTGCGCCTCGAGACCGGAGGAGACACATAGGTGCGCGGGTTCGAGCCCCACCGTTGTACATTTGTATTTATACATATACATACATAATAGCTTTATTAACCGATGGTTGGTTTACAATATTGCGCGTACAGAGAAAACACACATTCACATATACATATATTCAACACGGTTCTAAAAGTCGAGTCAACGGAACTGTTCTATCGCATCGTTGAAGGTGATATAAGTCACACTGTCTCCCACAAAGTTTGCACAAGCATAACAAGGAAATTTCATGGAACTTCTCTCGAATACAGATCTTCATGTGGAAGCCACGTACAGCAAATCGTGCAATTAGGTGTCTATTCTCATAGTTGCAGCGCTTCCATGAAGTACACGTCATTGCCTGGGCTTCATAAAAGAGCGGGTCAATGTCTGCCATCTTATTCTCCCATTCAGACATGTACTCGTTGAAAGCTGCCGTTTTCGGTAACACGTGCATTTTTTGTAAATTCTCAACAAATAGCGGAGTCGACGCCAGTAAATAGACTAATCTGTTGAGACTAGTGCGGTGGACTCTTAGCGCCTTTTTTAGAAAAGCGGCTTTGATTTGGTCAAGCGCCTTAAAGTTTAACTTCGTCAGATGCGGCCATATCACCTGTATACCGTAAGAAGCAGTATGATTTGTATTTATGGGGGTCCGTCTGTGAAGCAATGCGCAAAGCAGTCCCATGGACGTTAAATCTTGGCTAAGAGTCAGCCCCGAAAGGAATTTTTTTTTGCTCGTTTGCTTGCTTGAATGGCTGTCGCAGGATCGAATGTCGCCCTGCTATATTACGGTTGCTACTAGCGTTCATTTTAGCGGAGAGACTTCAATTGTAATTATAGCGTGGCTTGCTTACTTGCATCGTCTTACTAAGGGTTTTTTGTTGACGCTATTTTGTAAGTCAGTGCAGTCTCCCATTGACCGAAATGCCGCGAGCAAGCCGCGTACTGGTGGAGCACAAACGGGACGAAGACGAAGGATACAAAAACGTCTGCGTTATGTGACGGTTTGCACGTACATACACCACGCACGAACGCCGTTTGCCATTCGCCTGTGTGGCTCAAGCTCACGACCTGGCACAAGAGGTTGGCATAATGCAGATGCTTTTGCACTCGACGCGTGCGGCAGATGCACTCGCGGAAGCTCAGGGAGGCCACCAGTATGTTACTGATTTCCATATCTGGTTTGTTGCCTTTGCCAGAAAGCGGCATTGTTCACGTTCGACGATAACCAGGATCGATGACGATACCGCATCCCAGCTCGCCGGTATGGCATTCCACATCGCATACGCAAAATGATGGATGCGTCTGTCCAGTACCGGGGATCGCCCAATCGCGGTTGTTTGCGGCTGTATGTTGACAACAACCTATTAGTCACAAGTCTATCATACGATAGGCTAAATGCACTATATGTATATATATATATATATATATATATATATATATATATATATATATACAGATGTAATTTTTTATTTCTCCTGTAGAAAAATTATTTACACTATTTCATCAACCATTTGTTTTAGTAAATTGAACTTCCCTAGAATGACTTCAACATGCAGCGTCAGATAACAAGTAAATCATGTAGCTGAATTCATATTTCGATTTTGTAAGTGAAATGTTGCTTGTTTATTTGCTATTACTAAAGGTACTGTACCTTGCCAATTGCTATTCTCTCCATCATTCCCGTCGGGCATCGGTCGCTAGTTTAAAGAGACAAACCATTAACTCGTTTGTCCATTGCGGGCCACCAGACCGCCAGGTCAGGTTGCACCAAATGCTGAAGCTGCAACGGTTGGTGTGTCGAGTAGCCAATAACAATATTTACAGATAGTAATGGCGCAATTCAGTCTGGATCCCCATAAAGGTATCAGCACACAGAGCTAGCTGTCTACATAGCTGCTCCTGCTTGTAATTATTCGCAATTGGCAGTGCTATTGTTGACCGACTCAATCGTACACCCTAAGTAGGGTTCACAGTTTTCTACCCTACTCAAATAGTTTACTTATTCTGCTAGAAAATATCGAGTCCCAGATAAGTTTTGCCGTATTTTGATTTGGCCGTACCTCAGTCCAGCAGGCCTTGTTGATCTCAGTAAACTCAAAGCTGCATTTAGATTGCATGATGCATGACAAGCCACCACCGGCTTGTCTATCTGGCGGCTTTTTCGGGCTGACCCTCAACCACATTTAACGTCCACGGGACTGCTTTCGCATTGCTTCGTGAGACGGACTCCTTTAAATACAAATGTGCTATGGAAGGGCTTGAACTCGCCCACCTACGGATGTGCCTCTTACGGTCAGGAGGCGCACGCGAATGCACCACGCCACCGAGTTCGACTTTCGACTCTTTAGATGGACGGATGATGGTTAGACGACTGGAACACCTCTCCTTCCTAAGACTTTACAGCGAAACTACAACCTGCATCGCACCGAGGCGTTTAAGCAGCACATTCAGACCTGAGAGGCAAAAATTGCCAAACTCGACCCAGCCTTCTTTATGATGCCTGCCCTCATCTCGGATACGTGGAAAGATTCCAATATGGAAGATCATCGTCATATTAGTTTTCGATTTGCTGTGCATGGGTTTCACTGTACATTTTGTGCACGGCCCGGCCACCATGAATCCGACGAATCATGCACGTGTCAACGTTACGGTCACCAGTGCACAACATACAATGTACTGGAAATGTACTTGCTCCAGTCCGGCTTCTGTAAAGCGTCAATTGTATCAAATGTAATACTTGCTATTTGGCCAACAAACAACGAAACGGTTAACTACCTATAAATAACTTAAACTTGGATTTTTTTATCTACAGAGTAGCGTCCGAAGCCTGTTTATGTCTTGCCCATGGCTATTCGTTAGAATACTCATTTGTTGCGAAGGAGCTGAAATCAGCGCGACGTTACTGAGTTTAACCTCAGCAGGGGATATCCTGGTTTAGTCCAAAGTGGGCGATCAAATATCAACAGTAAAAGTAAGACAAAACTCTGCGGATAGTATCCAGTAACTAACTAAGTTATGGTTACTGACAAATTCTAACTTTTGCCGGAATTGACACCTTACGGATCATATTCGGAGAAATTGCAACCAAGCGTAAAAGTGTTGTTTATCCAAATCAAACCATATAGCTCCTTATACAGCCATATACAGCTGTCCGCATCGAGTTTGCCGTATGAAGCAGCTTAAGAAGTCGCGCATAAAGAGTGCTCTTTATTAGACGCTTGACGTCACGGACTCTCACTACTTATGCAGCAGGCCAGCAATGGTTCATTCCGGCCGAGGTTCTTGTGTAGGCATCCTGACTGGAAATTACCTGAAAGTAACTGGTTAGATTGTCTATATATTGTCTATATACGACGACATCAAGGTGAGACTAGAAAACTACCCCAGAAGGGTTTTTTGCATTGACCCCCCCTCACGCTAAAATGAGTGGCGTATCCTGTCATGACACAATTATTAGTTGAGTCATGTTGATATCTTTGCTGGGTACGGGATAAGCAATAATTATCTTCCTAGTAGTGCTGAGCAGTTTGACAGATACATAGCACATACGAGGTCCGTCAATAATGTGGAGAGACAATCACGCTCTTCAGAGCCGCGTGAGCGAGAATTATGGCCAATGAGGATGTATATGTTGATTGATAATCGGAACCAACATATGTAGCAGAGCCATGGATTCAGCCATTTTGAAGAACATTCCCGTTATTTAGACATATTACGTTTATGTCAAACGTGCACATTTATTTTTGTGAGTGGAGCGTTTTCTTGACTGTGTCTCTGACTGTGATATTTGCCACAATTTCACTGCATTAAAAATTGTCTAGACATTGTGTTTTTAGTTTTCAAGATACTGAAAGAGGGCTTAAATTCTGCCCCCCCCCTTCTAATAATTCTACTAGACAAGCCAACACTGAATGTTCATCAAGTCAGGGTTTTACGAAACGTGGGATGCCAGACCAGAAAGCCCATAGTGGTGTTACTCCAAGATAATATCTTTAGACGACTGTTTTAAAGCTGCCGGCAGCGTGGTAGCTGTGTGTGATTTATTTTTCCTCCTAGATGCGGGAACAGGTGGTATGCACTAGCTCTTCCCTTTCGGGAAGCACTTTGATCAACTGTCTTTTCACTTCGCCCTTCCAAGTTGTCGGCAACTTCGTTATTGCTAGACGGAGAGCGTATCTCGGCAATCTTCATCGGCATTGCTATATGGCACTCACTGACATTAGCAGTGTGATGGCTACTGAGCTTTCCAAACGGCTCCATACGGCAGCTCACACAGCTAGGCTTTTTGTCTTTGCACTCTAATATTTAATGACCTGTTTGATCACAGCGCTTGCACAAAGGGCGGAAGTGGTCTTGATTCCCAAAAGTAACGGAGGGTACAGACCCGTATGTCTCCTGAACACCCTAGCAAAAGGGTATGAGGCAATTTTAGAAGATAGACTTAGGACGTTTGCGGAACAGTCTGGTCTCCTGTCGTCCAATCAATATGGATTTCGCAAGAAAAGATCAGTTCTTACAGCAATACAACGAATAACAGCCAAAGCTGACTTGCTTACGGCGAACCTATATATAAACGAAAGCTCCTTGTGGCAGTCCTTCTCGACGTCAGGAACGCGTTTAACAGTCTGCCGTGGAAAGGAATTTTAGACACCCTAGTGAGAAAAGCGGTCCCTTCATTTCTCGTAAGAGCCGTTTCAGGATACTTAGAGGACAGAAAAGTTTTTAACAGCACAGTGGAGATAGACATGACTGCAGGAGTTCCTCTAAGGGTCAATCCTGGGACCCCTGCTCTGGAACATAACATATGACGACGTCCTGAGACAAGATCTCCCACAGGGAGTAGAAATGATTGCTTATGCGGATGACTTAGCCATAATTTCTCAAGCAAAAACAGAGGAAGAACTAGAATTAAAAACAAACATGGCTCTCTGGTCCACAAAGCGATGGATGGATAGCGCTGGGTTACAACTTGCCCCGGAAAAGAGCGAGGCCATCGTTCTGACAGGCAGGAAGAGAGTAGACAGCATGAAACTGATGGTGGCGGGCCAGGAAATCAAGCAGGTAACAGAGGCCAAATATCTTGGCGTCCTACTAGACAAGGGTCTCAGGGGGACAAATCACATTAGAAAGTGTACGGGCAAGGCGGCTAAAGCGGCTAACGCGATAGGCAAGATTCTGCCAAACTTACACGGCGATAACGGCAAAAACAGCCCTAAGAAGAACGCAGAGAACTTAGGATCCTCCAGGCCTACCGCACGGTTAGCACGAACGCAGCTCTAGTACTGGCTGGCTCCCCACCTTGGGACTTGGTAGTGAATGAAAGGAAAAGTATATGGGAACGAGGGTCTGAATCTAACAAAGAAGCTGAAAGGGAAAAGACGATAAGATTGTGGCAAGAAGAATGGGATGCCATTCCCGCAGGCTCATCGGGTTATTCACTTCGCCTGCTCATCCCGGACATAAAGAAGTGGATTGACCGCCCGGCGGGAAGAAATGAACTTTTTCCTCACGCAGTGTCTCACTGGCCACGGTGATTTTCAAAGTTATCTATTTCGTATAGGCAAAGCTCCCTCGGTAACCTGCGTGCACTGTGAAGACGGCATCGACGATGACCCCGAGCACACCCTCTTAAAATGCAAGGGACTAGAGCAGGCAAGGACAACCGCCATAGCGCTGCTACGATTGAGATGGGCCAAAGAAGCAGGAAAACAAGGAGTCGGGATACCAGGCCCGCCGAAAAGTAACATGAGAACGTTTGTAGAGTACATATGCAGCACAGCATCGGCATGGAGGCTGGGCGAGGAAATGGCAACTGCGGTGACTGCAAAAGAAAGCGGAGCTTGGCAGGTACAGAAGAGAACGGATAGCGCTTACGACATCAACAGATGACGTGGCTTGTAATCAAACGGGTTCGCAGGTGTTGGGACAAGCACGTCGGACTGGTGGGGGAACCCGTGAGTGACCTCGGCCAAATGATCCGTTAGGCGCTCGCCACTTCTCCTAAGTGGCCCATAGTACTGTTATATGGATATCTGGGCCATTAGAGAGTGAAGCTTAAGAGGGGAGGTGTGTTTAGTGGGTAGTAGTCTTGGCGGACCAACATCCAACCGCCAGGGTCGAGCCCCACACTGCTCTCGAGAGCGGAAATACTCCGTACTCGAAGCGTGCGTAAATGCATTCACCCTCCTCCACAAAAAAAAAGCGCTTGCACAGCCTTCCCAACTTCACTGGCACATGCCGCCTTGTGATCATATTGAGGCATATCAGATACTGCGTAGTTGATGATCTCGTGTTAGCGGCCGAATTTCCCCACAAAAGCTAAGGTGACTACTTGATTGCATCCATTAAACTCGGGCATTACCGGTGGGTGCGCGCTGTCTGATATATTGATATATTGGCAATAATAATTTGTCTCCGAAGCCGCCCCCAAGTTCAACGCCTTCATCGTCAACCGCCACCACCATCTGAATAGGTAACAAATAAATTGATCTCAAAACAATGTTCATCGGCTTGCCTAAGTACCGGCGAATTTACTTTTCGTTCCTTATGTGTCTCGAGTACATTCTGGCTCTCCTTGATGTCGGCCTTCTCTGCGCGCAGTCTGAGTATCTCACCTTGGTCGACACACGCGGCATACCAACGTCTACCTCATGATATACCTCACGGCGATTCCAAGCCCGTAGGGAACAGATAATAGTTTAGAATTAAAAACAACATCCCTAGAAATTTTAATATTCGTATATGAAAAAAAATAATTCTAATATTCGTATATAAGAGTCAGAGACTATGCTACCACAAGTAATGTTGGGGACACCCTAAATATCTGAACATGTCTGTTTATGCTGCCACTCTAAGTGCCCCTGATATGAAAACACGGCGACATGTGTATTTAGGCAAACATGTCAAGCGAGTAATAAATCTATCCATCAGAATCTTCACATATGTCCGCGTCCATGAACGTATCATCTTGTACGCTTGTTAGTGCACGCATAATAGCACTCCCGCTTGCTCTCGATGTTATTCGTCTCGCAGCGATCTTCCAATATGGCAGCTCCCTTCGCGCCGCCTACAGCAGTTATATGCTCGACGGAAGCCTACAGCAGTAATATGTTCGACGGCGCATCGAAGGATGTTAAGTTGGTTCTCACCGAACGATAAGCTCTTCGTCATAGTCGTAGCGACGACCGTGAACTAATCTACTTCCACATAGCCGACGATGCAATTTCGTCAACGAATCATGATAAGGTAGGCAGGCGTCTGTTTGGAAAACGCTCCTCATACAATCGCGCGAATAACGCGCGTTCCTCGCGTTACCGTCTGCCGTTTACTGTACATGAAATGAATGTCAGCTTTGTGGGCTCTGGTGAACTGATCCATCATCACGATCGATGTAGCAAAGCCTGCACTTTGTAATAGAACACTTATTGGATACACAAGTCGGTCCGATCTAGATTAGACAGCTGCGTACTGTACTCTAAGTGGCTATCGTATCGCACTTAGACAACACGACACTAAAGCGAATGTAGCATCGCTGGGTTTTAGGCATTGCTACAATTAGAGAGCGAAACTGTATCCAGGAGCAACACACCAGGCTCGTTTTCTTCTCACACTCAACAGCGCCTGCTTAGTATCAATACGGAGTGATCAATACGTGAGCACACGAAGAGGAATCACACGAGTGATTTGTTCCATAAGGCAAGCCAACATTCTAGTGTTTGTGTATGCATTCATGTGTATGTCACAAACCTGTGTTGCTTCTCAACCACAGCTCGTCGCATCATGGATCGGGTATCGAAAATATCGTTATTGCGTACTTGCAGTTTTATTTCTTTCAATACAGCATTTGTTCTGCTTTGAGCTAACTTCGAATACATTTTAACAGATGGACTATTTTCCTCCAAAACACGCATGTTTAATTGCTTTGTCAATAGGATGACTGAGACTCTCGCAATCGCACAGTTGGTGAAAATATGTCAGGATAAAAAGCTCAATACAATAATTGTTGGTAATTTTGCTCTCACTTTATAAGAAGACATTTCTGTCCCCTCGTTGCATTGAAGAAAATGACTTCTTCGCCGAGTTGTACTAGCCCTATAATTTATTTAGCAAAAAATTCAATGTAGTATTGTCAATCGGCCAACATCGTGGGGCTGATCAAAGGAACGCACAAGATTGCCTCAAACACCAAGACCATGCAAATTGTAGTGAAGAACTCAATAAAACATCTCAGTTTTCTAGCAGTAGACGTAATAACATTCAGAGAGACAAACTTCTTGTTGAGTAAATTGCTAGATGATATGTACAGTAACGTATTCTACTGCTTGTGGTTGAAAAGCCTCAAAAGAGGTCCGATGGTCGTCTGAGGTTCGACTAAACCACATTGACGCCACGATTTGGCGGGGATAGCAAACTTCCAAACTGGCTGGGCGTCTTACCCTATTAAGGGTAAATGCGCATACATGTCAAAGGCGCCAAGAAGTTGGGCACCACGAACGGACCTGCATATAATATTTAAGCTGGCGGCAGCCAAGCGTTGTCATAAAGACGGTTAACTGGAGCACTTTTCTCGTTGAGGCCTGTGGCGTGGCGCATTCGCCCGCGCCTCGCGACCGCAGGAAACACGTAGGTACGCGGGTTCGAGCCCCACCGTTGCACATTTTTATTTCGTGGGGTCTTTCTATGAAGCAATGCGAAAAGCAGTCCCGTGAACGTTAAATCTTGGCTGAGAGTCAGCCCAAAAAGTACTTTTTGGACCGCATATCAACCAACTCGTCTGCCGGCCCAAATTAGTCGTTCAAAGTAACTGTCACCAGGCGCCAATTGGGCGGTCTGAGTCCCTACCTAGTCTTCGCGCGCCAGACCACCCTCCATTTTCTCTGGGCACCTGCCGCCCTCCCGCACCCAACAACTTACCCGGAATTCCCAACAGGTTGCGCCCTAGACGGGCCAGGCACGGTTAACATGCCGGCTGAGGACGACATGGTTTCAAGGCGCTTTTGCAAAAGAAGATCATATGTTCCTAACATTATAATTTATTTATTGCACCATATATATATATATATATATATATATATATACATGATTGTAATCAATACGTGTTTATAGATAAGTAATAAAATATCATCGAGCTAACTGCGTAAGAGAAATAGCTCTCTGACAGGTATCGAGATGGTAGATAGGGCACGGCTGGTTACATAAACGCACAAACAGCCGACGTCAGGATCGTGAAAGCCTCTTCGATAGCAGGGTTTATGGTGAAACCCGTAAAGTGAATAGCGGGTCACGAGATGTCGGTTGGGTTGTAGTAGTCTCTCCTATTTCTGTGTGACCATTGCTGGTGAATTGCAGAAGCTTCCGGGAACTGCTCGGACTTTCTTCATAAAGTTCTAAACTGAATAAGAGCAGCAGTTTCTGAGATACGGAATCTAGTTACTAGATCTCCTACAAGTGGTTGAGTAGAAGTCATAAGGTAAACTAGATGGTTTTTCGCATTGCGTGGCAACCCAATGGCTAGCTTGAAAAACGTGGGTTTTTCTTTTCTGGTTTTTCTAGCTGTGATAGGCTGAGGTGCGCCCATATGACCTGGATGCCGTAGGCCGCCACCGAAGCGACTTTCAGGTCAAAAAGTGTTTTTAGTGTGCTCAGGGATAATTGTTGGGCCTTTTCGATTGTAGATATCGCGACTAGACTTTATCTGGTTCGTTCGGCGATGTGTTGTCCAAAGGTTGTGCCCTTCATCGAAAGGTGAATCCCAAGGTAGCAGAAGGTGTTAACGAATTTGACTGCACCAGTACTGAGTTTTAAGCGAGTGGAACGAGCAAGCGGTCCTCTAGGTCTAAATTCGATAGCTTTTGTTTTCTATGCGTTAATCTTAAGGCCGTTGTTCTCGCAGTACCCCTCCAGCGTGCGTATGCTTCGCTGCAACTCCAACTTTTCACGACTGTACATGACGATATCGTCAGCAAATAGTATGATGCCGACCGTATCGTGTTCTTTGTGAATTATTGGTGGCGGATCGCTGAGAAGAATAGAAAAAAGCATAGGGCTAAGATTACTACCATATGATCCTAACAGAAGTACAAATCCTACCTTCTGCCGCGGTGGAATGGATCGACCTCACTTCTGCAAACGAAATAAGGTTTTTCCCCTAATATCCGCCGTTAAGAGGACACTGTATACAGTGGGAACGGCCGAGAACTAGCTCTTAGAAGTAACTTCGGGGGAGGTAGTTGCTGAGGGAAAATACCTGAATACCGGGCACCAGGACTTTTGGCATTCCAGTCTTAGCTATAACGTACTTCTTAATAAATTTCCGGACCTAGTGGCTAACGTAGCAATACAGATACTCTGCAGCGGCTATATTCCTCTGGCCTAAAATAAAAGCTGATCTTGAAAGGCAGTAACCCCTGTAGGTCAGTCTCTTAATAGAGCTAAGGAAGTGTCTTTGCTTGAAATTAGGTTTGTATATCCAGGACAGTATGCGTCATACCACCCGCCATCTGGGAATACACCTGAACAGAGTACCGCAGGGTTCGCCTCCACATACAACTGGCTGCTGAAAAGGTCTGTGTACTAAGGGCTTGCATAAGATAGTTTGGCTAATGCTAAATAACTACGGCCCACGGGAGTAAAGACAGCGCTTTATGATATCGGTAGCCGAATTCTTAGATTTGTTTGCAGTGGCAATGTGCCCGTAAACTGCGCTGTCCGAAGCCAGCGACGGGTCGACGCTGAGCAGAGGCGAAAGCGTGACCGCTGTGAGGATCAGGGCCTGGGTGGCCGGCTACTGTCGAGCTGACGGTCTACGTGACTTTGGTCCTCACTGGCCACAGGGTTGTCCAGTGTTTAGTACTTAGAGTGAAGAAGCTGCATCCCATTCTTCAAATACTGCCAAAGCAAAGCCGAAGATACGATTGCATGCACACTACTGTGGTGCCCGGCACTAGCCATCCAGCGTGCGGGACTGCTTAGGACTAACAGCGGCATATTTAAACCGCTAACATAGCTTATCATGAGGTCCTGTGGCGACTCTACCAGCTCGTTCTACTGACAACATTGATCCTGCGCTCCAAGGAAAAAAAACGTTTTTACGTGACAAGGTCCTGCAGGCCGCCCCAGGACGTTCAGATTCATAAACAAGTCACCTCTCCGATCGTTTGAAGTTAGGTTATGCCGTTCCCGATCGGGGATGGGGACATGACTGATTTTCAGTGGGTTAGAACCCCTCACACTACTGGCACACACTTGCACACAAACAAGTTTTCTGCAGTCGTGCATGCGTAACCGTCCGAGTACTGTCGATGTGAAGCTTTCCTCGGCAAAAGAGTCAGGAACGAATAATAACTGAAACCAAATTAATGCCAGGTGACCACTACTCTGAGCCCGCATATTCTATAGAAAACCCTAATGCTTGTACGATTACAACACGATATCGAACATCTAGAAAAAGCCATACGACTGGACAATTTACAAGTGCGCTAGAACAAAATAGAAAAGAAGATCACACAAGAAGTATTAGTTTGATTATGAATGCCGTCAGATACAACGTGCTTTTTTGAGTGAAAGGAAAAAATGCGTTTATGCAGACCCGAAGCAGGTGGTGTGACACTCGACGCCGATGGGCGTCGAGTGTATGTTGGCATAATACCCACAAAACACCTCGCACCCCCAAATGGCCTTCGGAAGAGACGAGGAGCTCGAAGATAAGACGTTCTGTCCTCGGCTGCTGTAACGCAAGTTCGCAGGAGCTAAGCAAACCAACGAAAATCAAACGGCATTCAAGAAACGGAAGCTCCAGAAAGAGCGGCAATACGAGGAAGACCAACGCATGTCTCATATGCAACAACATAATTAAACCTTGGCCGCTACTACCAAAAAGGTCAACGGTAGCAAGCCCACTAATGGATGATAATACATACGTTGCACATTTTACAAGCCACTTGAAGGGCGAAACGAAGGGGCACATAGCAAGTGTAACGAAGGCTCTCCGCAGGTAAGTACAGAACACGCGCTTCACGCAGATAATTTTGTGATAGTCGCAAAGTCACGACAGCACCTTACAATGAACATGGCAGCAAAATTGCGCACATAATGGGTTACAAATAAACGCAAACTTGACACAATTATTTACGATTCAGTCACCATCGCATTATGACTAACGCACACCTCTGGAGCAAGCTTAGCCATTTCTCCTACTGGAGCGTGACATTGGCCACACGCCTGTCCTTCGATATGCACCTTGAGCAGGCCAATCTGTAAGAGCACCCTCCCAAACAATAAATTACCTAAAAAAGACTGAATCAGGTACATGTAAACTCTATATAACGAGTATTAGGCTTATTAATAGATGCGTCGACAGCTCTCGCACTTGAAATATACCTCAAAAAAGCCTCTTTAGAAGATCTCGAATTTGACAACCTACTATTTAGTGCCACAGTGTTCAGGTTTGTGGAGAATACAGGATTAAGCGCAACCTCAAAATTGAAAAAAAATCTAAACGGGCTGGTTTATACTCAAATCGATGGAAGAAAATAGAGCAAACCAATTGAACGTCAATCGGTCGAACCGCATGGCATAGCTACCACCATTATACATTCCTGACGGGCAACTGTTACGAAACCATCGATTGCGCCTGTTGAGTGGGTCCTGTAGAGAAGGCAATATTGAACGATTTTATTGCTTGGTTTCTACAGAATCGAAGCATAATCGTTCACTGTCAATCATTTAAAATCAAAGCGCGTTGTAAGCTCAGCCTGATACTGTACATCTCACGTAATGACTACCGATAATTCGGTGAAATAAAACTTGATTATATATATATATATATATATATATATATATACATATATTTAAGTGTAGCAAAATATACATTTGTGATGTAAGAACGTGTGCACAGCCCGCTGGGGCAAAACTCAA
Source organism: Dermanyssus gallinae (assembly GCA_003439945.1). Classification (NCBI taxonomy): domain Eukaryota; kingdom Metazoa; phylum Arthropoda; class Arachnida; order Mesostigmata; family Dermanyssidae; genus Dermanyssus; species Dermanyssus gallinae. Next base: position 292,477 of record QVRM01004189.1, on the reverse strand, counting down.
GGCACTAGGTCCAGGCTTGGGCTGGTCCACCTAGCCAGGGTATCTCTCACCGAAGCGGCATTCCCCCTCTGAACCTCTAATGCAGATCAGTAAATATCGCCCGCCTTGTCTCCTGTAGCGCCAATCTTTCCCATCCTGAGCAGTTTCGTCAGACACCGCCCCCAAGTCTCATAATTATTATATATATATATATAATATATATTATATATATATTATATATATATATATATATATAGTTATCGCATTTCTCGAACCACTATTGTTAAACTCTAAAAAATTGTTACTTATGAAGTCAATGGCGATATTAACTACAATAATTTCGTTCAGAGAAACTGGAAAACGATCCCATAAAGACAATATATAAAAATAAACGCGACAAAATATATATAATCTATAAAGATAATGGTTGGGGTCACAGAGGCACTAAGCGCACTGTCCAATATATTTTACATATGTGGCGGAACAAAGATTTTGGCCAGCCCCAGTTACTAACAAAAGCAAATTTTCTTGTGTACTTGCTCGTTTATTCAGACAATCTACAAGATAGTCAGCTCATTCAAGTACAGTAACCTAACCAACGTAGAGTGCCTTGCACCAAACCAAAGTATTGGTCGGAGTTACCGGAGGACGTAATCTGTTCGCCACCTAGCCGGCGTCTGCACGAGTCTAGAGAGAAGCAAAGGGAGCTTAGGCGAGTTTGAAGGTTTGGGCAGGTAGTCCAATGCGACACGAATAAGGGCTAGGATCAAGATTGCCGCCTTTTGCTGGGGCCTAAGCGCGACGTGAGAGGGCCAAGCGACTCTAGCGCTGCGCGCTAACAGGTGAAGAAGCTAAAAAGGGTCGTAAATTATGCGCAAATGGATACGCGTACTTAGAACAAACCGGCTCTCTATTTGAGCCACTGGATCAGTGGCTTAGATCTAGTGGTATATATATATATATATATATATATATAATACGATATCTGGATCGCATAAATTCGTGATAGCGGATATTCGTGATCAAGGCAAACAAGGGAAGAGCAAGTGAAAACGAGACCGACTTATAAAGATTTGCGTTTTCCTACGCGAAGTATGCTCGAACATGCATTGGTCTCCATGGACTATGTAAGCTCCACTTAAATATGCCCTTGACCAACGTTACGGGTTTCATTTATTTGTACTAGGCTACCGCAGTGCCCGGCTAAGCAGTTGTCTCTAAGTATCTGCAGTCAGTAATATACTAAGGCGGTCGCTATTTTGGAGATAACGAGAGCGGGAAGTCGATTTCACATTATAGCGAATGCGATCTCATAATAGCAGAAAACGAATGGCCTTTTTTTAGACTTATGTGCACGTGTAATCTAATTCGAGTTGTGTAACAATACCAAAAGGTGATGTAATAATAAATAATATGTGTGACAACCCTCGATGACTAGATTTGCCAAGCAGGCAAAATAAGATCCATTATACAGACTCAAAGCCTCGTCCCTACGGCAACACTTTTTCACAAACCGGGATTACAAGGAATGCTTGTCGCTATTTCATATACTTAGCTGTATTCTAGGCAAACAGAAATGTGACGCAATGAGGTGAGTGTCAGTAATAGTCAATAATACTACAAGCCAAAACGAATGTCTTGGTCAGCCAGACGAGAGTGAAAATAATTCACTTATTCTATACTAGACTAAAGGTTGGCTTCCAAGGCAAGTTAAGTGATAAGTACTTAAAAAAAGCCAAACGCAGGAGAAAGAGGGTTTTTAGTTGATGTTCACAATAAGGTCAAGATAAGTTCGTGTCAGGAGTAAGAGAAAATATGTCAATGGTTGGCTTAAAATGTTGTTGGTTCTAACCAGAGAATATGTTGGTCTTAAGTGCGGTTATATATAAAGTATATACATTTAAGTCTCAAGTCTGCCTAAAACCGGTATTTACGCTATACTTACTAAATATTTCACCAAAGCCATTTTGGATACTAGAACTAGTGCGCTTGGGTGGACCACGGAGCCGTCAAGAACGTGCTCATATATATATATATATATATATATATATATATATATATGCTTTCTTACGTGTTAACTTTCAGGTAACTTGCACACAAAAAAACAAATATATATATATATATATATATATAGCGCACTTTTAGCTGGCATGCACAAAAATCAACATATGTCTTGGTCGTTTTCTTCGTTAGCTGTCTCGTTTTTACCCGGGAACTTATCTGCAGTCGTTTTTGGGCAGAAACTTGTAGCCGAGCCGCACTCTTACTCCAACTTTTGCATGCATATGACATTCCTTGTTGCAACCGTTGGTTAAAGGCATGCCCTTATGCTTGCATGCCCTATTTGCGGGGGAGTATCCATAAATAAGGTAATACATGCAAACAGTCTCAATTCATACAAATGTATACATACTTTGGCAAAACAAAATATATGCCAATTGTTACCGTTATACAGGTCAATGAGTAACTGAAACTTGAGTGCTCAAGTTTATTTGACTGTATTTATTCTGGTTTACTGACCTCACTTGTACGCATAACGATTTATGGCTCCGCTTTATTCGCTGGGCCCTAGGGAGTTTCCGCTTGACAAACAGTTCGTTGCCACATCCACTTAAATAATGTCCAATTGGAAACCAATCTCCAGTTAAACTAGCCGGGGGCCTCGAGGACAGAATCAGTCACTCTTGCTTGTGATCTTGTGGGAGCGAGAGCAGTATAAATAATAATAATAATAATCATGTCGCAAGACCGACTAAGCCCCAAAATTCTACGGCCTGTGGAAACGCAGACGGGAGGTTGTGAAATCAAATTCTGGCCCGTTCACTCTTACCTTAGCTTGTATGTTTTCCTATTTAGACGAGGTGAACGCCGGACTAAATTATGATCGGCCATGTTTGGACAACAGACGAAGAAAAATACGTGGAGCGCGCAAATGTCCCAATAAAAGAGATGGTACACTACCATCTTCCCGTCATTGTTGTTGTTGTTGTTAAGGCAACCCAGCCGGACAAATAAACTAATGTACCAGCGTGATGGACACCTATTCCATATTGGACGCTGAACCAGACACTGTTCAATAAGAAACATGATATCGCTGTAGGTTGTAACTTTCTACAGAGTCTACAGAGTCTTTCGATACTTACCTCTCTACTTTCGGTTCTAGTACGATGTAGTCGCCTCGGTGGTTTGCCTTGTTGCAATTAGGATCGAGGTTACGGCAATCATGGTTTGACTTCTTCTACTATTGTTGTCCTACCGCAGTGCACTGGCACCGTGCATGACCATTGCTGCCACTTGTTTCGTGCTTGACATTGTTGCGACACCGTTTCAACCTACAATCTGCGATTCGAATTGGTAGAGCTCGCCGCCTCCGCTCTTCGTGAGGGGCCTTTTATGATTCGTGGGCCTTTCGTGGCCCGTCTCTGCTGGTCGTAATTAACTCGTACCCATGCAGGGACTTACTCTCCTACTTGCTCACTAATCGCGCGTGAGTCGTTAGCCTGACCCCCCCACGTCAGGTCTCGAACTTCGTTAAAAGCTAGCCGTCAGGCTAGCCAGGTCATCATTATTCATCCACGCGAGCTACCAAATCTGTTTTTATATTCCGACGCCGATTCACTTTGTAGTCGAGTGGCACGTACTTCTAGTTAGAGAGTAGCAATTACATGTATCGCGCGTTAGCATAACTTAGCGGTTACCCGTTGCTCTCACGGGCAATCATTTCTGTTCTGTTTCGTCAGCTGAATTGCTCTTAACGTTGTCTAGCCTTGCCTTATCTTCTTCTCTTCTTGCAGCGCATCGCAATGGTCTGCCGCCACGTTCGTGCATAGCCGCAACGCAATACTAAAAACGAGAACCACAACAACAACAAGTCTGCTTAACATCATCAACGTAAAAGAAGAAGAGCCTAACTACGAGCCCTTAACCAGCACGAGTCTTTGCGGACGGATTTAGCACACCATTATCCCGTGAATAATTTGGCCATTTAGAGACAACTCGTCGTTTACTCAGCTTAATGAGTGTTGCCTATATTACGCACAAAATGCATTGAAACTTAAAACGTAAGAGAGAGAGAGAGAGAGGGAGCGATGAGTTAAAAGCGCTGCGCCGAGACAGGCCCTTGCGTTAAAATACAGAATAAAGTTATAGGCCTCGTTTGCAGCCACGCACTGCAGCATCGTTTACGTGCTATGGCCAAGTAAGTAGCCAATTGCGGGACAATTGATTTAATGAAGATTGATGTAAGCGCCAATTGCGGGATATCTTGCCGGCGCTGCTAAGCGAACTCATCTCGACAAGGAATAAGGCCCGAAAGGGCACAAGTTATGGACGTTCAGACTCCACTGTAACTAAACAAGAGACGATCGTCCTAAGATAGTTTTCATTCTTTAATATTCTTACGTTTTAATCGTTTTCGACCGAATGACCCAGTTGCTTTAGTCGTTCCGCATTTACCATTCTACCGGTAAAGCTGACGCGCTGCAGTAATGCGACAATAGTTCCGTCCCTTGGGATGGGAGAACGCGGCAGGCAGAAGCCGGTAAAGCAGGATACCCGTCCAGGCCGCCTCTGCATATGCTTTGCAAGTGGCGTGTGCCAGGGGACTACTCTCAGAACAACCATGACCATGTCATCTACCGGGGTGTCGCCTGTTCGATTCCTGTTGTTGACCGAATTTTCTTCTTAGGGATTTGCAAGTCAAGTTATGCACTAAAACGATTTACTTTAGCGTTTGATATATATATATATATATATATATAATATTACATCCAACAAGATGTACAATATCTTTACTCTGTGATGCTCGCGTGGCTCATGGAAACAAGCTGGATTTACAAATTAATTGATACATCTTCTAATTATACAATTTTATTTAGAACAAAACAATTTCAACAATTTTGAAAGACATTGTTTTGTATACCGGAGTAAACAGAGTGATTAATGTCTAATTCCCAATCGACAATTCAATTCTCCCTAGAAAATAAAGGCATGCAAGATTAATTGCATTGTACATGCAATCAATCTTTCGCGATTGGATAACCATTTGCATATACTGAATATCAATGGTGACCAACGATGTCGGCCATATGAATGTGTAAGCGCGATACCATAATTCACGCTTACATTGAGCTATTGAAGCGCTATGATTTGACATATCTTATAACTAGTCGTAAGCTCTGAAAGGAACGTCAATCTGATAAGGAAACGTCTCATAAATGTATCATCCAACGGTGGTGTCACGTGCATATACGCATGCAGAGGGCTGCTGTAGCGGTGTTGGGCGGGAGTAACCCTGACTATTACGGACGGGTCTTGGCGCCGACGAAGACATGGGAGACAGGAAATTGCCGATGTGTTTCAGTATTGATTTTTTCTCAAGGTATTAATAATAATTAGTAATATGGTTAGCAGAGAGTAACGACGGCCAGTTTGATTTGAAAATTAGAGACCTTTCACAGCCTGGTAGGGGAGCCATCAGAGCTACTTTTACTTATAAACCTCTTAGAGCGCCCTTTTCATTATCAGGCATCCAATGTATGATTAATTATTAGGTTGGGTAAGAGAGCTACGCATTGTAATGGTATTGTTTACAAGGAGGCCCTTAATGGTTTTTTTCTCGAACCTAGCACAGCGTTAATTACATTATTATCATTTGAGCTCTCTTCGCGATTTCCAGAGTACAATGTGTGCTAGTTTATTCCAGCTAGTCATGCGTCCCACTTTAAGCTTGTATATACGTTTTCGTATTGTGTAGTTTACTATAACTGTTTTTTTTACTATGGTTATACAATATACATACGTTAAGACATTAAAAATATGTTCAGCCAAACTAGAGCACATCGCCAGTCGTTTGTTAATTATTCGTCAATGTCACGAGCCAGTCACGACCTGCGACCGTTCATCAATCAAAAAGGAGGTACCCTTTTTCATCAGAGTATAAGCGGACGCGGTCCGCAAAACACCACAAAGAAAATATGAAGCGGTCGGTCTCGGATCGAACAACCTCTCATGACAACTTCCTTTCAACTGCCTGAAACGACCAACGACATTCCACGATGCATGAGACCGAGTCCACAGCTCAGCTGAGAACCGAGCAGCTGCAAGGATTGCACCAATCATTCAGTGAACCGGACATGGCTTCCTGTGCGAGTTGCAAGCACCCAATTGGAGCATTTCTATTAGCGTCGTTCGTCGGGTGTGTCCTCGACAATTCAGACAGGGCTTGCAAAGCCGATGAAGACCGATTCAGCCAAGTAGCAAATAACAGTGTGGAGATATCGTATCCGCCAGGCTAATGAAGGCTGTCGCTCTTTCATGGCAGAGCAACATCCAAGCGTAATTAAGCCCTAATTCACTCAACATTGGAGAGATGGAGGTGAACGAGAAGCTCACAGCACATACTCACAAGCTGTGGCGCACCGAAGTTCTCAACCTTTTTTTGTACACCTGCCATGTTGACTCAAATCACGGGTTTTTAGGGAGAACTATTACTAGAGCATCTTCAATCTAATTGAAAAATCGCCTTAGTGCATTTAATTGAATTGATCAGAAGAACTCACTAACGTTGCTGTCGATTTCAACTCTCTAGCTGAATTACTCTATTGGCTTCACTGCTGATTCCGAAGCCGACTCTTGAGATTCACACAGACACGAACTCTACCGTCACTATTCGGTGAGCCTAGTCGCGGCATTGCATCAACCGGCTCAATTTACTTTTCGACTAGCAAAAAAGGTTCTGGTTTCCGTTTTAAGCAATGATGAGAGTTCCGAGATTCGTAATTTAGTAAACTTTTATACTACAGCACTTCTATAGTTGTTGCCTACCTAAAAATAGGTCGCTTATTGTTGCTATGGTTTAGGGGAAATGATGTAGCACTAGATCTTGGCCATTTGTCAGCAGGGCAGGGTAGAGGGGAAGGCCGGCGATACTGACACTAGAGGTCGTGGATTTGATCCCACTACGACGCATACTCGTTTGAAGCCATCTTTCTTACTCGATTTGGAAACTTGGGCGAAGGTTTTAAATTAAGAAAAATAATTTACCAAGATCAGTGTGTATCAACAGATCTGTGATACTGGGTTGTGAGATGTTCCGCCTCCTCTCTACAGCAATGTCTGTGCCTTTCGTATATTTTCTAGCATAAATCGGTTCTACAGTCGTACTGTGTTATTTTTATGCTTGCGGCCGGAGTCTGCTTAATTTTTTCTTGCTTCGAAGTTCTACACCATCGCATTTATTTTACTGACAGGTATATTTAACATCGCTATTTACACTGTTATCTACTGCTTTCGGCAGGTCGTTCGAGAAAGGCAGCGCAGCGATGTCTTTGCAAGGGTCAGGCAGGCAGACGCATGATACCTTGTATATGCTTAAAACAACAGTCGACAGATGGACTCGGTGTACTCCTCGTGGAAAATTGTATTCAAACAGACTAGGTAATGATGAGCCATGAGCTATCTACCTGGTATAGGCGTAGCGATAGTCACACGAAAGACCAGATCAACGGTGAGAGGCACTGAGTATATCCAGGTCTCCAACCTTCCATCGAACTTGTTCGACTGTATTTTCCCAATCCAGTGCTACTGTAAATTCAGATACTACCGTTCATTATCATTATAAGTTCAACCCAAATTGAATATTTAACCAACCGGTTCCGCATTTGTAAACAATGTACTCGCTTCATGTACATTGTGAAACACCTGTAAAACAAGCCAAAGCTTATCCGTGTAAGGTGTTCCCATATTCTGTCAAGTTCTTTCATCAGCCTTGGAGTAATCTTGAGGTAGGCCAATTGCTGTCGGAAAGGGCATCCGCCGTCCGTCGTCTACATCTTTATAATAAAAGACTAGATTTGTGCGTAGTGTCTCGACGATGGTGGGCAGTGAAGCTCGCTCGAGTATAACGAAGCCGAGGCCCCAGATACCGCAAAGAGTTGGCAAACTCCAAGAAGTATCCGCCGCAACGTATAACGTCTCTGGCAGCCAATCGAGCTCCTTGTCTCGGTCTTTATGGCGTTTACGTCTAACCCTCATAAGACAAGGAACACCTCTGCTGGAGTAGAGAACTGATGCGGTTGATGGTAACCAGATAAGCAACCACTATGCCATCTGCATACATCACAACTCCGATACCGACACAAGTAATATGGCTGGTCTAAATGGAGAACACAAGGTGCTGGTAGCCGTGCACGATATATCTTGTGTATACGTGACGGTAAGAACATGCGGCTCCCTGCTAAATCTACTAAAAAATTTAGATGTCAATGTGTTTACTCTCACCCGAGGCTTCGACAACCTTTTCATGCCGGTTCTTTAGAATTCAGAATTGGAACAATTTTCAGTTCATATAGTCGGCCACAGACAATTTTGTCTTTCGAGAAGTGATTTAGAGGTCCTTGTTGTGAAAATAAGCTCCCACCATACCTGCAAATCTGCGGATGGGCGATCACGATGTAGTCCGCGTACATTGCAACAGCTGCATATCTAACTTCGGTACCACTACCTGCTTTTCTACAATTTGTATTTATTTTGCACGTGGTTCGGGTTAGTACATCAACATAATTTATTTGCCTGAAAGTATTTTCGTTTCACGGCTCGCTTGCCTACTTTGGAATACAACATTGAATTTATTCAATAATTGCACATTTGCACACTGAGGCAGTGCCCGCCTAAAAAAAAATAGTTTAAAATCGGCACATAATAGACACACAATTATAGCTCCCCTTACGGCTTCTCCAGTAACCGGAGTAGATCAGTCTTATGGATCGCGTGTTTTCAAATACATCCGTCGTCGGCACCGTAAAACGATCAGTCTATCAGGGTCGAATAAAGCTCGTCGCGTGTCAAGTCGCAGGGCTCGCCATTGCGATAAATAATTGCATATAATCCAATGCGTAAAAAAATTTCCATTTTTCCGCTTTGGCCGTACGAGACTTTATACGCTTGCTCCACTAAGATGCACCTCTTTCGTAGAAAGTAGCTAGTATTTCGAGTAACTCGCTCCTTGTATGGTTTCCTAGTCGGATTAGCTGAAATACCGACTCATGTTCACAAAATTGCATTATAGTTGAAGGTGGGATGGTATTGCACTGTCTCTTTGTTGTAACATCTGTGTTCCCCGTATTTTTTGTCCGATCATGGTCGCTTACAATCCACTCTGGCATTCACATTGTCTAAACTGGAAACAATGGAGGGCAATTTACGAGTGGCCGGTTTAGGTCTTCGACACACGACCTCCCGAATGCAATGCCTTGCAACTAAGCCACCTTACTCGATGTTTTCGCATTGCTTCTTAAAACGGACTCCATAAATAAAAATGTTCAACGACGGGAATCAAACCTATGCATCTGTGTGTCTCGTCCCGTCGCAAGCCACAGGCGAATCTACCACGTCACCGGACTCGACAAAAAATTTCCAACCAGCCACAGTTGGACCGTCTCCAGTATTGGGCACATGCCGGAGCTGCATTTTAGACTTTCTCCAGCAGAGGTGTGCAGCAGCAGGGCCAACAAATACAACCAGCAAGGCCGGGAGTCGAATTTGCGATTGTTTTGCTAACCATGATTGCCATGGTAACAACGCCCCGTTTCGAACAATGTGTTAGCCGCCTAAGTCATCACCGCTACAAGGATACTATTTTAAAGAGTCAGAGAAGAGTTTTTTCCGGATTTTGATTTTATATGACTTTCTACGCTAGTTGTTTCAAGGTCCACTGAGTTTTACCTATGTTTACCCTTTTGTGGAGGCTTTGTTCGAAAATATTTTATTCGTCTGTGGACGTTTTAACCAACAAACAGTTTAACAGCGTAGACTGACCAAGCACAGAACTCAAGTTCGCAATCGAAGTGCGGCATTTGTTCTATTTCGTTACACATACACTTCTGATATAATTAAATACAGGATTCTCCAAACAAATCCTCATCTACCTGTGATCGCGTACACTTGAAGCCAGGGGAGCTGTCGACGATTAACAACACATTTAGTGTATAAAACAATAGTTTCAGAGAAACCATACGGGTTTCGCACTTACAGAAGACTTCTAACAGCATGTGAGAATCTCGTCAATGACATTGAAAACGCTAGCACGGCAAAAGCGTTTTTATATGCCGTATTCGTTGGTAGTCAAAGCCGTATTCGACTCCGGTAAGAAAAAAATAGTTCTAGAAAACCCTAGTATAGTTTGTAGTGCCATTGCGGTTTTTGGGATTATTATTATTGAAAACTTCAACAACTGTGCATTACGGCGTTGCCAAGAATCCAACACAGAACAAGCTACCGGCTTGCCCACCAGAAGATCATATTATAAATACAAAAATGGTGATTATGAATCCAAAAGCGCAGAAATTGACGCCTTCTACACAACAGGACCTTTATGTATACTTACCTGGTGCCGGGACCTCCGTGATCAAGAAGGCGGAGACCCCAGGAGGAGGCCTTGCCATTGCACTTCGGCAGGGCTGAGACCTGCCACTCTCCCAAACTGGGAAAGATGGGGCATGTAATTTTTGGTAGTGTGTGTCTTAGGATATTTTTGCGCGTTAGCTGTAAATACGTGATATACGGTCGATTGGTGAGTCTGTTTTTTTAATATTTGTACGTATAATTGACATACGTTATTAAGTCTCGTGTGCAGAAATATACAAAATACCAACTCAAAATCGTATTTTGATTGTAATATGATGTCATCCAATCGTGCGCGAAAGAATCAACGGGCATAGCAATACTTTGAAACTGGGAGAGAACTGACATTATACGGCTTGTCGGGAATAGGAATCGTCGATATATCTGAGGCCCTCTAAACTTCTTTGGCGCAAAGCCGACAATAGTTACGTGTGTCACATGCGTATACGGCCCCGATCTTTTATCTTCCAAATGATCGTAAATGCTTGCTCTCACATGCAATATAAGCGTGTAAAACGCATGCTGAAGGGACCATACAAAACGCGGCTTTCCTGTTGCTATGTGTCATGCGATATCGAACCATCCGTTGAGAGTCCATCTCCAAGCAGAGAGCATAATTGGCGGTCACTTTAACGGTGGTATTTTAGAGCACACACAGCTCTTTGCAGTAACATTTCTCTCATTTACGAAACTGTTGAACAATGCAATTGAAACATGGCTAGCCGTGAAAATAAAATCTACATTTTAGAGCTTAGCTGAGATTAGAGACGGGCAAGCAAACAACATCTGGTTGCTCAGAAGTTTCATGATAATGTTTAGTGTTCCCGGTTGTCTCTGTTCTTCGTCTATGAACTCAATTTGTGAACATACACAGTGTGCATAAGTTGCCGGTGACGGTAGAAGCCGTTTGGTGTGCTACTGTACTTTCACTAACAACATGTAGCCCTCTCTAACAGTAGCGTTCGACCGGTTTCGCTAGATCGTCGTCGTAAGTCATCACAGCCTACGCCACCCGCATTACGGTGAACGCGGTTCAGAATGTGTTCACACGATGACGAAGACGAGAAAAACAGCAGCATAGACAGCTGCAGTAGCAGAATACATAGAAGAAGAAGAAAAACAGCGCAGAGCTAGAGCTGCGCGATACTCCGCGCTCAGCGACTGGCGGAAACGTCTCCGAAAAAGTTTCATCTCGAGGTACTCCTGTTATTGATTACCTTACTCTCCCGTTTCTCGCGGTAGAAGCAATCCTAGGTAGAAATGAACCTACAAAAAGGTAGGCGGCTATCCGTCATGCGAACGCGTCTGGATACTCTCCGACAAACAGGTGGAGCCCAGCAGACGACGCTGTTGTACGTAGAAGACTGACGGACTGACTGACAGGAATCAGCAGCAGACAGTCTACAGTATGTATTGTAGTTTGGTAGGCAATGCATTTTGGTAGCAGCTCACTACTTATGGGTAGTGTGGCGGCGTGGTCTAGTGGGGGACTAGTGCGCTAGTCATGGTTATCAGCTACCGGGGTGTCGCCGGTTCGATTCCTGTTGTTGATCGAATTTTCTTTGAAAATAAATAAACAATTGGGTCTACAATTTTTTTCTTCGAATTTTATAATAATTTTTTACGGACAAAACCGAAAAAACACTTTTTTCTAGCTCTATATATATGCATATATATCTATGCTCATTGAGAATATATGATAAACCATATGCCGCTGACAGTCAGCGGCTATGCTGCTGCCACAAGGATTGTTGGGGAAACCCTAGATATCTTAACATGTCGGGCACTCGGTGCATTGAAGATATACCTCAGGCTAAGTTCCAAGCCCGTAGGGAACGGAGGATGCGCTTGTCATGGTTGTTATCTACCGGAGTGTCGCCGGTTCGATCCCTGTTGTTGATCGAACTTTCTTTGAGCGGTGCTCATTGAGAATAGATGATTGAAACCATATGCCGCTGAGAGTCAGCGGCCATGCTGCCACGAGAACTGTTGGGGAAACTTTAGATATCTTAACATGTCCGGCCCTCGGTGAATTGAAAACATATCTCAGGTTAAGTTCCAAGCCCGAAGGGAACGGAGGATAGTCTAGAATTAAACACAACCTCCTTAAAAAAAGGTTTTTAATTCTAGCAATTCCACATATGGGTTGTGGTTTCAAAACCCTCGCGAGTCAGAAATCAGTTATTTCGTGTTTTCGTGTTTCGCATAATGAATGAGCTTTATGTGTTTGCCCGTTCTTAATAAAAAACGATTTCTATATATTTATATATGGTAACGGCAACAACACTTTGAGAGTTTTTTAAAAAAATAGCTGCGATACCAAAGTGGCGGCGTCAATGGTGTATTGAGCTCTCTCTCTAAAATGTTGTTTGGTTCAAAAAAGAGTTTTGTAGGCACATGATCTCCCCGAAAGTAGACCTTTTGTGACCGCCTATGTATACGATTTGACTTCCTGCCTGGACTTTTCTGTGGGGTTTTTGACGAGCAAGATATTCGCCAGTAACTCCGCTACAATCGACAAGCTGAAGGAAAATGTAGCCAAGTTTTATTTAAGAAAATGTAGCCATTAGCATCAAATTGCAATAAAGTTGGCGGGTTACTGTTTAAAGGAACATATAGTTCAAAAATCGTTTTGTCGCTACAACTTTGGAATAATCATATTACGATCAGTTTCCTTTCTTTTTAAATATGTTGGAATGCTGGACCTCATCATTTGAGAGTTCACACTTGCATGCAATTCTACTTTGCAAATATTGTCTAGCAATCGCTGATCCTTCTTCATACATAGGCTCCAGACTGGGACTGGATGCTATGATAAGTAGAACGTATGCATCAAATTGTTCAGAGTATATATGTGAATCCTTAAGTATGCATGAGCGTGTGGTTAAATTCGCTCTCTGTGTTAGCCTCAAAACAATATCTGTTACATGTTCCATGTACTTCTATATATATATAGAGAGAGAGAGAGAGAGATTTGTAATTTAGTTATTCTTCAGATTGAGCACGTAGCTGAACAGGCCCGTTGGAAAGATCGAGGAACCCATGATGCAATCCGCGTTCTGTAGACAGATATCGAGCAAGTTGTATGCAGTTTTACTGACTGAATCAGTGCCATTGACAAAGCCCCCCATCATTAGCTAAAGCATTCCACCGGCCCGGTGTGGGTATCTCTCCCCTGAGTGTAGTAGCAAGCGTCTTTGACAAAGACGCCTTATTAATAGATAGTGAGCGTGATGTATCGGAGGTTAGGCAAAATGTGGGAAATCCGCAAGGAGACCCGCTAAGCTGCCTCTCGTTTAGCGTTCCTCTCGCTGACCTTGTTAGTTACGTCAGGACAGGATAGTGGTATGTATGCAGATAATACCGTGGTTGGGTATGGTAACCTAAAATGCTTTTCGGGCTGAACCTCAGCCAAGCTTTAACGTCCACGGGACTGCTTTTCGCAATGCTTCCTAGACGGACCCCCATAGACACAAATGTGCAACGGTGGGGCTCGAACCCGCGCACCTATGTGTCTTCTCCGGTCGCGAGACGCAGGCGGAATGCACCACACCACCGGGCTCGACACCGGACATTGTAACCACCGCGTCATATAGAACAATACTTCTATGTAAAAGGTGTTTCTTGTTTCAAATGGACTTGCAACAAACACCAGGCACGCCAACGCTATGAAATTCAAGCGTGGAGGCTGATTAGTTGCCAGAGACCTTTACGTTGCTGCGGCCAACCGTTAGAGTTTGTTAATTCTTTGCTGTATTTGATCTTTCTGGCTCTTATAGGGAAACGATGTTTCCTTACGCATATAAACGAAACATGCGGCACTTGTTAATCTTTACGGGGAAGTAGGTAATGTCCGAAGAACGTATGTCTTCTCAGCGGTGAGGCTCTTCATGTGTAGGATTGTTTCTGGGTTGATGTATGGTCTTGACGGAGCACGGAACCATCATGAAAACACACTGGCGAATTACACCAGCTTAAGAGGTGTTTTTCATTATATATAAAACAAGTGCTTTATTTGTTGATGCGAGCAAGGAGCCGCTTTGTGTATACCATGGTAGACTGTACGCTGGCTACTGAAACAATTCAACTAAGGCTGGAGATAGCACGTATAGTACCACACGAATGCTTTATTTCGGAGTGGGAAGCTAAAGCCGAACAGGCCAGATGGGAGGTCGGGGGTTTGGACGTTTTCTCGTACGTAGTCCTGCACGAGGCCGTGGCCACGTATACACAAGGTATATTTTACATCAGGTACATGGTGCACGGTTATCGCTATCTGGTATGTGGAAACGCCGCCTTTCTCGAGGAGCACCTGCCGGCTTTTCTTAAGATGTGTCGAGCATTATGCACTAGAAGGCGCAGCATTGGAAAGTAAATCGTTGTACTACTTTTTTGTCAGGAGATTAAATATTACAAACAACAATTAAATAAATAAATATAAAAAAAAAATATATATATATATATATATATATATATAAATATATATGCGTAACGATATGTGTGAATATATACATACAACTTAACCTATTTTTCGCAAGTTTACACAAACAAATTGAAGGCTGTTCGTAGTGAGTCAAGTCAGCGTGATACGACGAGCCAGCTCGTGTAGCTTGCATGCATGCATGCAGAGTGTACAAAAAAGCCGTCTGGAAATTCGGTTGGCTAGCCCTGGGCGAGGGGGAAGGGTATGGGGGGTTGAGAGACGAACTCCGGGGGGTGCATAAAATTTACAGTGAGTAAGAAGCCACCTCGAAGAGCGTCGAAGAGTTCTCTGCGGGCTCACTCGCTTGCGCACTCGGTCAAATTCGATGCAAAGCACGTACACGTCCCGGTTCCAGCTCGTCCAGCAAACACTGACTGACTGAGGAGACAGGGAAGAGGAGTCGTGGTGGCGGTGGTGAGCTATTAGCGTCATTGAGTATGGCCGCGCGGAAACCCGCCACCCCCTTCCACCCGGCGTCGGTTGACGTAGCCCTCACGCCTGACAGCGAAATTGTGCTGTTTGCAAAGCGCGCCTCATCAACAAGCTGTAACTACGTCGTATATTAAATAAACACGTCACTTTGGGATGACTACTCCTCGGCGATTGGCGGACGGACACGAGCCAAGCATTCTCATGCACTGAGCGGAAGATATTTACAATCGTCCTGGTCCTGACCAAGTAGAAGGCGCACTTCCTAACATAGGAGGCATTCGAGTACTTGTGTTTGATACGTGTGAATTGATATTGGCATTTAAAGGTTGCCTCAGTGCACAAACGTTTAGACTACGGCTAAGTTGTGCCTGAAAGACTGGAAGATAACCATTTTCATTAAACTGATACATATGTAATCAATCACATTTGAGCACACTGGAGTGGGTAATCGTCTTCCAGCCTCTTTGCTAGAGACGTCCTGAAAGTGAGCATGTGGAGTGGGGCTATCTTTAAGGCAAGACAAACACTGTCTGCTATTTTCACAATTAATGGCTGACTTAATCTGGCTAACAAACTTAAAAACGTTGTCATATAATGTAATGTACGCAACAAGGGCTTCCAAATAAATTCACGGAAAATCAACGCAATGCGCCGTGTGAGTAAACTGGCTACCAGAAAAGAATCGCTTGTCAACCGAAGTCAAAATCTGGAGTTTGTAAACTCATTACCGTACTCGGGTCTGAGAGCGCATGACGCATGAGCACTACCTTCACACAACGTATCAGTGCCAGGTGCCGCGGCAATTTCCTCCATGTACTGGGAAGCGAACAACATCCGGAGATTGTCACTGCGTGTCGCTGTGCCACCATACTTGCTTTATATTCTTGCTTGCTGTGGAAGGGGGGCCGGCAGTGACAGCAAGCAGAGTCGGGCCACCGACCCATTTCAGCATGTTTTGCATTTTTGGTAAGGAAAGGCTGGTGCAGCTTCGGCTGTGAGAGCCAGTCGACGATGTGATTAGCCATGCAACTGCTACCGGTTCTGCTCGCAAGCTTGCGCTAAGTATCACGCAATAATCTGTCAGACGCCTCAGTAATGCCTGCTGCAATTGTTGCTTGCAACTCAACGTCGGACGGACGTCAGCGTCGCATAAAGCGTCGTGAATTTGCATACCAGTATCTTGTGTGCAACTGTCTTAAAACTTGCAACTAGGTTGTGAAACAAATTACTTTATTATGGTTTATTAACGCTTAGATTGTGTAAAATTAGAAACATATACATCAGACACAACTAGTGCTTCTTTCACGTCATTGGGTCTTCTCTCATCTTGCTAGTTCACCTATTGACTGAACTGCAGGACATGCTTCGACGTGGTGTCTATCACACTGGCCAGAGCACCTCGTGCACCTGCGACACTCCTGAGAATCGTGGAATTCTTCCGTGCTGCATAACACGTGATGAGACCCGTGGGCTGCAAACGTCGTAGTTAAATGTCTGCTCTTATATCCAACTGCTTTCCAGGCCGTGCTTGTCATCGCTACCGTACTATATATTCCTAAACCGATTTCCTTCCATTTTTCCGTCCACTTCAAAGTATAAGCCTCAAACGCTCTCGTCGTAGGTAAACCCCACCGAAGTTGTAGTTCCTCTATCATTAAACTCCCCCCTCTAAGATATGAACTATTTTATTCCTACAAGAATGGGTTAACCCCAAAACCCGTTTCATAAAGAAAAATCTGGCTCTGTCTAGTAACCGCAGATCTGCTTCTCCCATTTTTTTTCATATAAGTGATGTACCGACTGTTGGTATTGGTTCTATCTTAACTTTGAAAAGAGCAGACGCGGCATGTATTGACAACATTTGCGGGCCCTTAATTGCTGCCGCTGGAATTGCTTTTCTTACTCTGCTTTCTTTATGCCTTCGGAAACTGCTGCCATTCGACGTTATAGTGAATCCTAGATAAGTAAATTTATTTACAAAATGTGCTACATTTCCCCTGGCTCGAAGAACGTCGTCTTTTACTACTCGACCCCCTCGTCGAAACTTAACTGCTACTGTTTTTTCTAGTTTATACTAAGCCCCATCTTGTCCTTATAATCAATTATTCTTTCCAGTCCTTGTTTAACCCTAAATAGACTCCTACCATAGGTTTCAATCTCATCTGCATACATTAAAGTACTTGCCCACTTTCGAGTCCACCCCTGTTTTACCCGGTTAGATAGCCCACCCAATAATACCAAAAAAAGCAACGGGCTAAGTCCGTCTTCTTAAGCCACGCCTGTAGTTTGCTTTACTCTTCCCACAACCCCCATACCGTTGTTGATGCATACTATGCTCTCCTTAAAAATGGCCCCTAAAATTTTTAACAGCCTATTCAGAACTCCTTCCGAGGCTAACTTCTCCATAATTACGTTTTTCGGCGCTAGATTAAAGGCGGCTTTAAGATCTATAAATGCCGCATATTATTCCCCTCCAAGCTTTCGGCTCTGTTTCTATGCCCCTCCCTTTAGGTATAACAATAAGGGTATCTTTCTTTTACGCTTTAGGCATTTTCCCCGACTTTAGACATTCATCGAATAGAGCTTTTCAGCATGGTGCCAGTGCCAATGTCTGCTTTAAGTGTTCATATATTATCATATCGTTTCCGCTTTCCCTCTAGGCGCCCTTTCAATTGCGCTGACAACGATTTCGGTCGTGATGGCCCAAGGCTCTTTGTATAATATTAGTTCTTTTGGATTGGTGTCGGCTCCCTCTAGCATACCAGCAAAGTGCTAAATCAGTCTCCACTGGGCACTGCTGTTTTCTTTTATGTTTTAGCCATTTGTGCGGATGCTCTTCTGCCTCTTGTAACAACTTCCACTCCCGGCTTTTCCAGAGATTCTGCTTCTTTTCCATGTATGTCCTTTGCGTCATTTTTTTACATTTATAGCAAACGGTCTCATTAACAAAAAATATTTACGTAGTCCCTAGTTAGCCTGTTTGCATTTTTTGCTGCTCTACACCGCTCGTTGAACCAGGACCTTCCTTTTCGCTCTTGACGCGGAGCTATTGCACTTTTAATTAGATTTACCAGTTTACGTTCATAGGATTCTATATGGATTTCTTCTTGTGGACATACTTCCCCAACTTCCTTTAAGAAAATCTTACTATCCAGTTTTGTTCCGGTCCCCAGCCCACGGCTACACTCCTCACCACTGCTGCTAACTTTGAATGCCATTCCCATGGGTATGTGCATTCTAAGTCCCGCTTCTTTCCGAAAAGATGTAGTTTCTCCTACAAATGTTATATAATTCTTGTTTTCGTTTGTGGCAAAAACATCGAGTGGTGCAATAAGTGAATGATTAAAAAAGAAAATATTTCTGACGTCGGCTCGGTATCGAGAGAACAAGCACATCTTTAATCAGCTGATCAAACCGTTACAACACCGTCACGCTGCGTAGTCAACCCGATGTCTTCTGATCGGTCTGCAAGACTATTGTCCTCCGGCCTGGGTTTAGCTGTAAGGCGGCAGATTTGCTAATAGAAGTAATATTGTGCTCGACTATCTATGCTGACTTTTGCACGCTCCCGGGCATCGCCATCCCGTCGGCAGGACGTCATTCTACCTAATGAGGCGAGTAATCTTAGCGGATAGTTTGAGTTTCGTTCTTCTAGATCGTTACGTTTATCTTTGTTTACATGTTTTCTCTTGTCAAGCACTTATTTTGGATAGGCTTTTATCAACATTACGTAAAAGTTGTCGTCGTTTGCTTTACAAATTAAGTTTTACTCAGTACTCGGGTGCATTCTTACTCGAAATAGGTACGCTTAGGTAATCGAAATACCACCTTCAAATATGATAACAAATTAACTTAATATATTAATAACTTTTTGGGGTTTAACACGTGTCTTAAGCGCGTGTCTCTTGTCATCCGTATATACTTGCCATGGTCATTATTTCTAAAAGTTTTGAAGCTAAATTCCACTTCTAAGCAGAACATTTCTATTCAAATAGTATGCCATTTGAAGTAACACACATGCGCTGTCAGAATTTCTCGAATTACGTGCTTCGAATTATTCCACAGTAACGTAGCCGTTCTTGACTTTTATACGCATTTATCCATCTTTTTTTAGGAATGTTCTTGTATATTATTTAATATTTGTATTTATTGGTTCACCCGAGGGCATGCGGTCAATAATTGTATAGTTTAATATTAGCGTAATATAAGCAGCTGTAAATAATTCTTCAATTATTGCTCGGAATAAGGGTATAGTTAATTTGTGTGCACCATAGACGGTATGGCCTTTTTATATTTCTGGCTTATGTCATATATATAAGAAACACTGATTTGCCGATTGATTATAGAGTCCAGAAATGCTGGGCGATGGTATCAAAACGACAAGGACCTTTGCTATGTGTTGAAAACATTGTTCTTGCGTTCAAATCGTCTAAAGATCATAGGAGATCGAGTTAGCACGCAACAGGCCGATCAAACGGCTCGATGATAATGCATGACAATAGGTGCTCAAAGAGAGCCCTGTTTACTGTCAAGGTCAGTGTTTACGGTAGGCATTTTTAATCTTTAGATGTTCTGACATGTATATGTTAACGTTTGCAGACCCTTGGTGAGCACCAGTGCAAAGTATCTGCTCTCTTTGGCAATTCATAGAGTAAACACGAGCGATAGCCTTTTCTGCAAAATTACCTAAACAGGTATAATTGTTTGAATTTATGTAATAAAAACATTTTCAAATATGTTGATGCTCTCTTAACTTACACATTGGGCTACCGGCTAGTTGTTACCACCTATTCAGTGTGACGCGCTGCAAAGGCTCCAAAAACGCCGAGGCCAATGCGAAACCTCCCTTCTGTAAATAGAGTGGGAACAAGTCTCAAATGGAATGAGCTCGGAGCTACTACGCATAAAAGTGGGGTCTACTGCCTGAATACATTTTACAATCTGTAGACTGTAGACTTGCAATTAGTTGAGCCGATCCAAGAGCAGTTGATGTTCCAGACAAACAACATTAAGGAGCAGACGCGACTAAGAGCTGCGATCGATCCGATGACCGGCAAATGGCTTCAGGCCATTTCCTCACCGCAGCTGGGGACGATGCTGGACAGTACCACACTTCGCATCGTCTCCGGTCTGCGTTTGGGGGAATCAATCTGCTTCGTATATGGATGAGCATGCTGTTGCTTGCAGGAGGAGCGCCGGTAGCTTCTCAAGGCATTCGGGCCTGAGCGTCCAGTAGGGCTGACTCTAGTTCTATGGAGTAAAGGTCGATGCCTCGAGTTTTATGGAGTAAAGGTCGATGCCTCGATTTGCATGTTGGTCGCATCGTATGCTCGTTATACCTGCCGGGAGGCCGAAGCAGCAGCCGCTCGCCTTGCTGAAGACAGCAAGCTGGCTAAATATCGTAAACAAAACTTTATTGATTGTTCTCGCTTCGAGACATTGGACTCAACGGGAAAAACACAAGACGTTTTCGAGTGGTGCTGGGATCCAAAGTCGTTGCGGCGATAGAAGGGCTACAAAGCATATCGGTTGAAATTCAACGCGGAAACGCCACGTCGATCATTGGTGCATTGCCACGGGCACGAAACTCCCCTTTCTGCCGTAGCCGAATCGAGTCAGTGTCGAAAATCCATGTGCAACTAAGGGACCTAAATAATATTTAAGACATTTGATTTGATGAAAGAAAACGAAGATTACTGGTAACAAACGCTGATGATACAAGAGACGTTACACGCTACTCAAAACATCAAATGATTTAAAATAAAGAAGGCGACATCTCTGACAGTTAGTCTATCCAAATAAAACCGTATTTTTGGACAAAGACAAATACTTCTCTCTCTAACGTGTAAAGATATTTTATTCGAAGTAACGACCCATATTTCGGGCAACTTGTGGAGTCCTCGCCAGAAGAAGTCTGAATCTTTAGAAGCAAACCAGTCATCTACCCATTTTGTAACGTTCTCGCAGTTATACTGGAAGGGACCGATGCTTTAAAGGGTCGGTATCACACAGCGATTGCGTATACGCGACATGATTAGCCTTTTGTACAAGTCGTTGCTTTTAGAATTTGGATACACGTATCGATATCTTAGCAAATGATGACACGCACATGCGGGACAACGAGGGTGGCCAAATGTTTGCCATCCCGTGGCTCGCACGGCTTTTTTCTGTATTCCAACTTATAGCTCTTTGTAAGTAAAATGTAAATATATATATATATATATATATATATATATATATATATATATATATATATATATATATATATATATATATATATATATATATCCAAATACGAAACGAAAAGCTGTAATACATATTCGTTAAAAAATGATATTTATTACATTTTTCAAAGTGTTTTTGTTTCCTTCAAAATAGCTCCCGCCCACTGCAGTGCACGTGTACCATCTTTTTTTCCTATTATTCGAAACAATTTTTAAAAACTTCTTTCGAAATCGAGTTGAGTTGGTCTCTTTATTTGTTTGCACTGGTGGAAGAATAAAAGGTCTCACGGGGCCATGTCCGGCAAATACGGAGGCTGCGGAAATATAGAAATCGATTTGTTTAGCAAATAATCTGAAATAAGTAACGATGTGTGCGCCAATGCGTTTTTGTGATGGAAATCCCAAAATAGTTAGCCCAGAGTTCAGGCCTCTTGCGTCAGACGTTTTTGCGCAATCTTCTTAAAAAATTTTCGCCTCTAGACCGTAAAATCAGGTGGCATAAATTGTGAAAGATGACTTCCTTAGTCGACAAACAGTCAAAAGAACCTTGGTGTTGGATCTGCTCTGTCTGAATTTTTTCGATCGACTCTTTCGTTGGAAGCACCATTGGGTTTTGATCTTGATGTCGTAACCATACGTCCATGACTCATCTCCGGTAATCACTGTTTGAGGCAATCCGGCGTCTTTTCCTGGATAATTCGGCGACTCTTGAGTACAATACAACGCCAAAGGCCTTCCCGAACGGGGATTGTCTTCGGTCTCTTCAGGTCCGTCGCGAAACGACGGTACGACATTCACACAGTGTTTCGGGACACTGCTTGTTCACGATAAACATCTCGTAACAGTGTCACCACTTAAAACTTCTGATTTGGTTATAACATATAATTCAATGCATATTCGTTGCTTTTTCATTCGGCACCTCAAAAGTCGCTAAAACTCTTTTTCTTT
Source organism: Dermanyssus gallinae (assembly GCA_003439945.1). Classification (NCBI taxonomy): domain Eukaryota; kingdom Metazoa; phylum Arthropoda; class Arachnida; order Mesostigmata; family Dermanyssidae; genus Dermanyssus; species Dermanyssus gallinae. The sequence continues at coordinate 270,010 of QVRM01004189.1, read as the reverse complement.
ACCTCATTAAACCAAACTCAAACAATAGATGCCACTACTAATTGATGTGAAATTTGGCTCGTGTGTAGCTGAATGGTGCTTCTAAGCAACACAAACCGATCTGCCCTCGTATATACACATCCTTATATATATATATATATATATATATATATATATATGTATATACTTTATTTTTTTTATTCAGTTTAGACATTTACGGATCTAGATTCACGGATTTGTATATATATATATATATATATTGCCTGCTAGCGGCAGCAGCACCACATCCTCTGTAAGCATCAACAAGGATTCATGCCTTGATAACAGCATTGTGGAAGATTTAAATACGGTAGAGTCTGTCGTAAAAAGGTGTGTTGTCTTTCGGAAGATGAACATATAATTAGTTGCCGTTAAATTTGTGAGAGGATGCTGTCGCCCTGGTGTTTTACCGCGCAAGTTTACCGCGTAACACACTAGTCCGAAGTATGCTAATTTCATCCACACTGAGTTATCAATACATTTGTTCTAAAGTAGTCTTGCTTTGAAGCACATACACGGCGGCCATCAACCACTGCAACCTGTAAGTAGTTGGAACTAGAGTATAACAAGCCTTGAATCGCCTACCTATCGACGGCTTTCATAAAATAGTTGGAATCGATCTTTAGCCGGTCTAGCAAAGTTACACGGATTGGATTAGTGGTGCCTATTCTGTTTTGCATAGACAACTGCTACTCATGTTGCTAAAGTGTAAAATATCGTAGCCAATACCATCACGGTGTGTAGGCTATCCGTGCCTCTCTGAAATAAGAACGTAGGAAAAACAGTATCGTCAGATTAATATCCCATATTGGACAGCGCAAAGACCTGCCGTCTGACACTGTGCAGTTGCTAGCACTTTGGTACGATACACAGTGAAGATACTTGTATTCGGCTCCAAAAACGCATTGGAGAAACTGCACTGTGCGTAGTTGCCCCGTTTGTCCTGAATTCCGACGACTCAGCTTGGCTTGGCTCCAGGTAGAGTTATTGCTGGCTTGGCAAGTCAACTCAAGACGGTATAACGTTTGCACTGCTATTTACGACTATGAAACAGCCGACGTCTCCGATGGAAGTGTCTTCAGTGCAAGGCAGGGTAGATGACAAAAGTGATATTAGCGGTGGAAATGTCAATGGAGCTGACAATAGACTGAACAAACAGAAACAGACAGAATTTGCCGACATCGATGCTGTTCGGGCTGCAGTTACAAACGAGAATGGTGGAATTATCCCTCATCTCACGGGATTACAAAAACGAAGACAAGACCGTGAGGCACCGGACAAAATGTCCAAGTCAAAAGAGCAGAGACAAGGCGTAATAATGTTTTTCATTATGGCTAGCCAAAATAGACGACGGTGTCCCCGTTTATGCGCAGAACATGACTTCCAAAAATAAATATTTAACCATTCAGAAGCAGGAAGTGTCCGTTTTACAAAATCTGTATACATGTGTCAACGATGAGAATTAATTCCTAACATTGACATTAACATTTCCTAGAATAAGCCACTTAAAATTCTGATTTTGGCGCGCTCTTGGAAAGACCGTTGTTGGAAAGGGCAACTATGCTAGTGTCTTGGTTGCTAGCATTCCAGATTTTATGGTAATTGATCGTTACAATTTAATTTGACCCTCTTCCGTGCAACGTATCCACGTAATTTTGAAAAATTAAAAAAATCGTTACGCGCGCTAGTCAAGCACATTCCTTTCAAAGATTGGCATGCGACCCAAGTGAAAACTGAGCTAAATAAAATTTACAGTGATTCTGCGCCGCGTTTTGCCACTGATTCCAACTAGATGAATTAGTTTAAAATTAGGCCGCATTATGACGTTCAGAACACCCAACAACGGCTAAGGGTGCAAAAAATCTATGCCACATATGGACGACCGAATATAAGGGAAATCGCACAGGCCTTGGTGATCAGTTTGAGTAGCGTGCTATCTATCTTGCACGATAACTTGAAGATGAAAAAGCTCAAAGCAAAATGGGTGTACGCGTTGGCTCAACCGAGGGCCAAATAGCGCGCGTGCTTCCGCTTTTCAGCCAGAAATTTGGCCAGGGTGTTTGAAAAATCCATCGGATTTCCGACGTAGATTCGTGACCGTTGATGGATGTTGCGTCTAGCACTACACTCCCGAGACCTAGGTAGCATTTGGTACTAGTGTGCACCCAGTGAAGGATCTCCGAAGGGAGTGGTGCGGACAACAGCATCGACCGGAAAGGTAATGGCTACGGTATCTTGGGACCAACGTAGAACAATTCTGGTCGACTGTCTTGAGGGCGGTAAAACGCACACAGGAAAATATTATGCAAGATATTTGGACCGCCGGCAGCAGGAACTTACCGGGAAACGGCCAGCTCTACAAAAGAAGCTTGTGCTGTTTCACAAGAACAGCGCTCTTACACTCAAGTCGCGACTAGCATTGGCAAAAGTGGCCGAATTAGGGTTCGAACTAAAGCTGAACAGCCCTGTAATTCTTTAGCCTTCGCCCCTAATATTTTGTTTCTCATGTTTTTTAGAAATTTGTAGAATAGCCTTGGTGTAAAGAATTTTTCCAGCAAGGAAGAGGTTTGGGCTGCTGTCAATGTCAATTTTCATAGAATTCTACTCAGACGGTATAAACGCTCTGCAATCTCGTTGACGTCTCGGGAAATAAATAACTAAATCAAATAAATATCAAATAAAATCATTTAAGAACACTCGCTTGGTTTTTATCCTAAAAACATTCGATCAACTAAGCAGCTTTAGGTAGTTTACGTTAGGGGAAAACAATGAATCCAAGTAATTACAGACCACATTTTTCTCAAACAGCAAATTGTCATTAGTATAAAATATCGATTGCTTATGTCGACCGCTAATGCATATCGTGCACACACATATATCCGTTTTGGCTTGGACCGTCTAGGAAAATACCAGAACGTCTAAAGCACTGGTTTAGACGATAAATAGCGCTCACGCAATTTATTGCCAAACTTTTAAAGTGTTGTATTACATCTCGAGTATACATGTAACAATGTACATATATTCAGTACAAATTCCGCACATCCCGTTAGATTGAGTTGGCTTTCTGTAACGTGGAAGGTGCATAGGGCTTTTATGGTATACTGCATTGTAGTGTGGAATACACGAGCAAATATTGTTATTTCAATCGCAGTTTTGTTTATTTCACTTAAGTAGAGATTATAGTCTACCTTCATGTAAAAGGTTGTGCTTTTAATGCGTTATATTTTTCAGTCTCTCGACTAGGGGAAATAGTGCAACGTTTTATGCTCCACTGCGTATTCCACTGTACCACGGTACTTGGCGCACGTCTGCAGGCAGAACCGGAAGGTGCACAGCTCGTACTCTTCATGAAAGACGAACGTTTAAACATACCAGGTAGTCATAACCATGCACTATGCACCTGGCGTATACGTGGCGACTTTTACATGCATGATCAGACCAAAGGTGCAAAGCATTCGATACGTCAAAACCGTCCGACCCCCTGACTGGCCTGTGCGACTTTGGCGCTGTGAATGTCGTTCTCGTGTCTACCGGGAACCTGAATACCACGACACCAGAGAGAGTTAAAAAAATCTTTTCGGGGCTGACTCTCAGCCAAGATTTAACGTCCATGGGACTGTTTTGCACATTGCTTCACAGACGGACCCCCATAAATACAAATGTGCAACGGTGGGGCTCGAACCCGCGCACCTATGTGTCTCCGCCGGTTGCGAGGCGCAGACGCATGCCACCACGCCACCGGGCTCGACACCGGAGAGAGTTAACAAACTCTAACTGTTGGCTGCAGCAACGACCCAGGCCACCAATCGACCTCTACGTCTGAAGTTCATGACTTTGTCTTCCTGGTGTTTACCTCAAGTCCCTTTAAAAAAGCCTCTATCATAAAGGTAATGCGTCTGATGACATCTAAGCTATTTTTCGAAAGATTCAAACTGCTACGGACGACGTCCTACATGGAACGTTTTGCGCTGCATGTAGGCCTGGCGTGGCCTAATCATGCGTTGGATGCGTGCCGTAAGCACTACATTAAAACAGCTCTACATCTATTTGCCTACCCTGTCTTGCCCAGTGTTTTCAAGTGGTCAATTAGCAGACTGCTTGAATCTAAAATACCAAGCCTAAGCTGAAGCTAAATTACGAACACCTAGCCTTATGTTATCTACAATATTAAACAAATAGCAGCTCTGGCCACAAAACAACTTCTAGATATTATTGAAATGTTGGGATTTGTTGATTCCCGTTCCCAGTAAAACAAAACGCCTAGGTTGGACACTGTGAGAACCTTTACTCAGCTTGAAAGAAACCGCGGTCGTTGAGCCATACGGCGATTGGTGTGGAAAGCATTACAATATGGGACGACGTTCTTCTACTGCAGTGGGACTGAACTTGCCTAACTGCTAACTAATATGCTTAAACATTTCGCTACGAGCTAACCTCGGCTTCAGTTTCAAGTGACAATCAGCAAAGCCATCTGCCAGGCGGATGCCGTGGCATCCAACCATGCGGTTTCCTCAATTTGGTCTGCTATGACAACGAAAGTTGCCTTAATGACAAGCGTCTTTGCCTCGCCTGAAGTCAGTCGTCTTAATAGCTTTCTTCAGGTGAATTATTAAAGCTTCTGAGTCCAGTTTTGTGCGCATGCCGTCCTTGAAGCTTTTAAGGCCGTTTGTCCAAAACTCTAATTGTTCGCACAAAGCGTGTGTGATACATACTTACTCACCCGTACTGCTTGGGTTTCCTTTCATTACTTTCTGGCGCTTTTCAGTAGGGGATGTTTTTTGTTTGGTTGAAGTTGTTTTACTGAGCAGAAGGGCGTAGTGGCAAAGCCTTTGCCTTGCATTCGCATGGACTGGGTTCGAGACCCACACAGGCCACTCTTAAACTTGTTTACATGAGTTCTAATTTAGACAAGGTAAATGCCGGAGTGTATTAAAAAAAATAGCCATGACATGAAAAACCCGTACACGGGCATTAGCCTTACCAAAAAAAAGTGAGAGCGAAATGATCAAAAGTGGTTGTATCAAGCTTTTTATTCTGATATATCTTCACAAAATTTGCGATTGCGAGAGCCCTAGTCATCACTCTCGAACCCATCGTACCTGCGTGTTTAGAGGAAAATTCTACATCTGTTGATTTTAATTCTACGTTAGCTTAAGTCAGAACAAATGTTGTATTGAAGATAATTCTTAAGTATTGAAATTTTTTGCAATTATTTTGTTTTGGCTTTCACGCGTAAGTACCCAATTTTAAGAATACATTTCCGCCCGCTGTTTCATTTTTTCACTTATTTAAAATGCACCCTGTTTTGGTCTGTAAATACGAGCATAATATGCATGACAAACATGGTAAACATGGTTTATGAGTATTCTCGCTGGAGCTGAGAAAGCGACACGGCTTCAGACAACCGCGTAGGTGGTACAAGGGTGAAATCCGTGAACACTGTAGCGAGTAGTGAGGTGACGACAGGGCCGGAGGGAGTCCTTTCAGGCCTGGTTAGTCATAGCTGGTGATAGATAAAATTCTCTGGGAATTAGAAACAGTTTTTGAGAAAACTCATGTGGAAATGTTTCCAGGGCGACTGTCTGCGGTAAATTAAAGCGGTCTACGAGTTCATTTATAAATGATACTAAACCCGCGAGCTTGTATAACTAATCTGTTGCGCAAATTCGACGGAAAGCCAAGTACGTGCTTTACGATAGCTAGCTTTACCCTATCCAACTGCCATAAACGCGAAGTGCTAAGATGTTTCCATGTCACTTGGATACCGTAAGCAGCTACGGATGCCACTTTGAGCGTGAATAATGTCATTGCCGTCCAAACGGACAATTGTGTTGGGTTTCTGATATCAGCGGCCGCCATAAGCGCTTTTCTACAACACTCAGTTACATGTTGTGAAAAGGTTGTGTCTCGAGACGCGGACACCGTGGAGCATACTGTTCTGCGGTGTGATGCACACGGGGACGCGCGGGACACAGGACCAGCCGCTGTGAGAGGCCAGCCCGTCAGGAAGGTGGTCGCCCACATGATGAATTCGGCGGAGGCATGGAGGAAGGCGACGAACTTGTTCGACGCCGTTTTGACACTCAAGACAGCCAAGGAAACGGCCAGGAGGGAAATGCTTAAGAGGGCCCTCACGGTCTCAACACACATTCACAGGACGATTTACAAAATTGCAGTAACCCCCTATCCAACCGCAGATAGACATGCGATGACATACGATAATTGAAAGGGATAGAGCTGAGTAGAGGAGAACGGCAGAGACGCCTGTCCCACGGCTTCGAAGTAATGCCAAGGTAGTACCGAGCCTGGGGGGGGGGAGGAATCCGGGTTTATTGGGTATGTGAGTCCTACACCAGTCACGCAGACTACTAGTGACTTATGTGCATCATGCATTCTCAAAACCTCCCAGATCAAAAAAAAAAACCTCGAGACAAGAAAATTACCCCGAGATACCAAAAGGTTTCTACGAACTGCACTTGTTTACCGTGAAATCGTAGTTTATCTGCGCGGACTCGTTGCCCGCTACGCCGAAACTTTACAGCCTTAGTTTTTGACACGTTTACTATGAGGCCATTCTGCGAGAAACATTCATCATGTCTGCAAGGCGCGGCCTGCAGGTCAGTAAGGATTCTGCTGAATATGACCAGATCATCTGCGTAGAGCAGGATCAAGACCGTTGAGTGTCGCTCTTTCATGATGCGTGGCAGATCACTGAGTAACGTTTTGAATAGCAATGGGCTGAGATTGTCGCCCTGCGGATACCCAGTCGTCTGATCAAACGTGTTATGCTCGCACACACCATCATCGAGGATAATTTGGTTGGCCCTCAGAAGTGCGCTAAGTAGAGTAAGCATTCGTGGTCCCACTCCAGCCTGTCCAAACTTCTTCAAGACAATACCACGGGACGCGATGTCGAAGGCAGATTTTATATCGATAAAAACCGCGATCAAAGGAAGCTTTGTTTGGGTTAAGTGATATTGTGATCTACTCAAGAAGCACTTTGAAGGCTGAGATAGTGGAACGCCCAGTCATAAAGCCATGCTGCTTATTTGAAAGAAACCCCAGTGCTGCCAGAAAATCCGTGAGACGTCTTGTTAGTATGCTTGATAGTAGTTTGTAGACACAACTTCTTTTTGATATCGAGCGCTACGCGGAAGGGCCCGAAGGATCTCCTTTTTATTTTGGAATTTCTCTAATAAGGCATTCATACCACTTGGCTGGCAGAGCGCCATCAGAGAGACATCTGTTAATAAGGGACTTCCATATAGACAGGGGGATGTCCCTATCGAAGGTGTTTATTTCTTACAAAATCTGGACCGTAAGCCTTGTTGTTTTATATAAGAGCGAGGGCAGCATTGACTTCGTCTAGGCTAAACGGTTCATCAAGAGTCTCAGCAAAAAATATCTCGGGAGCTTGTATGAAATAGGAGCTTCGACAGGTACCCTATCCGCGTGGATGAAAGCGGCTTGAAAGTGGCCCAAGAGTTTTTCAGATGGGATTGGACGGCTCGTAAAGTTGTAAGGCTGTCGTATGATGAGATGATGTTCTTGTTGTGCTATTAGTATAATGAGGCGTCAGCAAATGACCGCGTTTCGAAGCCTGGAAGCTTTCGATAATGCTGTCGTGTAATTGAGTAAATAGCCGCCGCAGCTGGGTCATAGGACGATTGGTAGAGGGCTCTAAGTAGAACTTGCCTCAGCGCAAGGCAATCGCTGTCGTGCCAGCGCGGAGAGCGCTCCATATTTGGTGACCTCATCTATTGCCTCATCAAGTGCTGTAGTCTGTCAGGGCTAATAGGAGCAAGCATCGAAATAATCATGTTGTTATCAAGACGCTTCTCTACGCCGGTGCGTCGTTTAATAGTCGATTTAATAGAAATTGTTGTTCCAGTGGAAAAAATGTTTTTCGCCGAGAGGGACTATATCCAAAGTTTGGTTGACGAAATCTGAGAGACACTATATATATAACCTTTATTGAAAGTGAAGTATTACAATAGAAGCAAAGTCGTTTTGAATCTGTGAACGACGTGAAATTATCCAGGCAAATGAGTTGTTCACAACGTCCACACAAGCAACCTCGTGAGGGTGGATGGAGACGCCGCCATCCACTCTCACAAGCCACAAAACAATACTTATTTAACAGTATTATATATCGTGATAATAGTAATTAAATGGTTAATAAAAACAAATACTGTACATTTATGTTGGTATAAAATGAAAATAATAGTTCCCGTCGTGCAAAAGAAACACATTGAACCAACAAATACGTTAAATACTGTATATGCCTCTAGGCTATATATATATATATATATATATACATCCTTGGGTGTACTTTTGAAACAAAACGAAAAAAATGTTCCCCATGTAGTAGTAACATTTACGATATAGGGTAGATTGAAAGAGTTGGCTCGTGTTGCAGGTTCGCTCTGCTGGAACCGCTAGCTTAATGTTTACGGCTGGATAAAATCAAATAAGAACAGACTCGTTGTCAACTGAATAAAACTGTACTTTTCGTTCCGTGCGCTCTTTTTTCCACACAATATCTAACCAAATAGGGAATGGCCATTTGGCCATTCCTTGTTTGGTTCGATATTGCAGGCTGCTAACGAACTAGGGCCTTTCCAGCGATCCGACTGCGTAGTCTAATCGCTGAAGCACTTGAGTTCGTTCAGCTTCAGATGGGGTTCGCTCATCAGTTCGGATCGTCGGCCACCGCGGTGGTTATTGCCAACGATGCATCGACAGCCCCCCGACCTACTTCCTGGCTGGCAGTTCAATCGCCGTTGGAAGTCGTCGTTGCGCTTTAGCTACCGCTGCTGCTGCTGCCATCTCAAGGGCCAGATTACCCGGACAGCGGCCTGTCCTGTCAGGCCAATGACAATGGGGCGGCGGATCGACGGATGCCGCCGGCCGAGACGGATGAGTGCACTCCTCCCCGACTACTAGATTGAGAAATCATGTTTTGGCTGGCGGTCGATATAGCTATTTGCTGTATCGCGCATGACTAGCCAGTCTTTTGATATGCTGTCAATGCGGCCTGCACGCGATCGTGTACGAAAGCCGGCATATGTGCAACCGCTTTTGGGCTCGTCTGTGTACGCGAAGGCAGCACAAGGCAGGATCAGCTCGTCTTGCGTCGATTCGAACCACCGGCTAAGTCCGGTCTATTCCCTGCTGACTTTGCCTCTCGGCTGAATAGTAGAAACCTCGTGGACCTTATCCGATCAGAAGTCGGGGCTGTCCGCTCGTGTTTGTGCATGTTCAGCTCGGTGTGAAAGCTCCGTTGATCCAAAAGTACGTCTTAGAGAGGCAATACGCCGAAAAGCATTTAACGGCTTTGCCATTGCCTTATTATTTTACTGGTCGTGATTATTATTGCCTTCGTGTCTGTTTCTTGTGATTCTCTACCGCCCAAAATCATGAATCAAGCTATATTCGATTTTTTTTAATGCGAACGTCTGTTATTTTTTGCCCATAACGCATGTCGTGGACTAATATTACAAAATGCCTATATAGCGGAAATGTTGATTGCACAAGTGTTAAACAAAGACAGCAGGAACAGCAGTAGAACACCATACCTATATTGTTTAAAACACTACTAGTTGTTAAAAAACATCCGAATCTCAAGTAAGTTACGCAATACGTTTGGGTTTGATTTTTAACCCACCGAGAATACCAATAATGTGAGGTGAATTTATTAGCCATACCTGAACCGGCTGAGCTAATTAGCTTTGATGATATAAATATACCCCAAAGTCTGAAATTGTTTGATTTTTATACTTTTAACACTTGTATAAGTAGCAAAAACGTAGTTGGTTTCTATACGTCGTTATAAGTAGATTAGTAATATATTGAGCAGATGCTATAGACACTAGTGCTTTCTTCTCATAACAAAGTATATGTTGATACTGTTCCGTTCTTCTGGAAGGGAAAGGTTTACATGGGTATTACAAATAACCTCTTGCTATCACTTTTGTATTCATAGAAGTTCACGTATGTTCGTTGTATTCCGGTTCCTCTTTCACACTTTAGTTTAGTAGAAGCTTTCCTAATTTGCACCAGCGTAACACACCGGTGTTGTCGTGTGGCTTTCCTTGGGCTTTACCTTCGCTCGGGCTTACTTTCTCGTTATTTGTTTTTCAGGTACTCAGTAAACATGCCATCACCTATGCGGTGTTACCTAGTACAGACACATTGTACTGGTGCACAGTAAACCGGAGGTCTGTTCCATACCCTCAGACATACAGAGCCTTTTCTAATATAAAATTCTCTGTTTTATGGCCGCAATGTGTACTTTACCCAATCGAAGGATCGCCTTGTACAATACTTATGCTAAAATGCGCATTTCATTCAATGGGAATGCAAGCTATCTCTTTGGCTGCGATGCAAGCTTACGATCTGCATACGCTGTTGCCGCTGGTTCAACGAGTACTACAATACTGATTTTACTGTATCCACAAAGCTGTGTATCAATACGCCTTTGACAACGTGCAAGCGCAGCGATTATCTAGACTTCGGTATGCGGATCCAAAAATTACCAAATATTGTATACCATTATCTATTGCGGCGTGTGTGCTTGTTGAAGTTGGCAGCAGCCTTATCTGCATGTCAGTTGCAATGAAAAAACCCTACTTAGCTATAGCTATTACTACCATCACATGTCACTAAAATATATATTTTTTAAAAAAATGTAGGTGGAATAAACGAAAGCCGCGTGTCTTGCGAAACGTCTATTCGTTTGTCGGCTCCACGAAGATGAGCGAAATGCATCGGGAAATATGATACGAATTAAGTGCTTGCCTCTGTTATTTAAATTAACTCGCCGATTTACTGCGTAGCCAAGTTTGCCTTTAGGGCAGGCCTTACCGGCTCAACGTTAGGCGAGCGCAAAAATATGAACTCTATACGGCCGCACCCCACATCAGCAGAGTGTTCTTTTCGCGGGGCGCTCTGGAAGTTACCCAGTTCGACCAGCGTTCGTTGCTCTCTGTGCCATTCCAATAGGGTTCTGGCTACGCTCAGTACCCCCGGAGCGACTTGTCCGGATCGCTTGTAAACGTTTTATTGACCTACATATGCTGGTCCATTCCGACAGCGGCAGAGGAGGCGGGCCAGGTGCGTTTCGCCAATGCTCCTGCATCTGCAGGTCGACGTAGCTCGGACGTTCTAGTACGGAGCTGCGGCCAAGCGGGAGGTCGATACCTGTTCGGTAGGCGTCATTTGTTCCGTTCGTAAAGGTTGCCACACCACATAGTGTTTAGCGGTGTACTGGCAATTTGACATTGGCAATCTCCCCGGCCGCGCGTAATTGCTCGCCATTCGAGAGGGTTTCTATCAGAAAGTGGTCTTTCACCTGCATCGCCAGCAATAGCATTCCGCACAGAACATTGGATGTATCTGGCGTCCTACATTCGGGTATGCTGGATATAGACCGAATGTCACGCACAAAGTTCTATTCCATCAAAGCGCATTATCGGTGTCGTTTTCATTGCATCAGGCGAGTATATGTATGCATGTAGGTGTGTACATCAGGGGAATTCTGTGGGTGCGGGCAATGGAAACAGTTCTATTAGCGCTTTGCAAACGAAAGTACAATCGGCACAGTCTATCGTCTATCGGTTAGTTACTCCTATGTTTGTGTCGCTTTAAGGAGGAGAATAACACTTATGTTAGAGTAGCGTTTGTAAGACAGAGCACGTAGAGAACGTTCATGTGGCAAGTCAAGGGAACAACCTGTAGTTAGTCTTGCAAGTTTTGCAACTTTTTGAACATTCGCTGAGTGCGTTAGCCCCATCAAAGTGGGCAACGTCGCACTGGCGAAAACCAGAATTGACGCAAACGATACGGCTACAAACAACGGCTTCACTAATTTTACACGATTCGGTCCGCGGAGGCATTGCTACTTGATAAGCCCACTCTTTCACGACAACTTTTTTTTACAAGTAAAGTAATACATATCGCAAACGTACTTCACGTGTATACACGCTCAAAATTGCGCCTAGCATTTTTCTTCTAATAATCCTTTCTCTATATATTTCTCTTATCGTCTTGTTCTCTGTCTATCGCTCTATGTATGCATGATTCTTTCTAGTCAAATCGTATTGCAGTTGTAACTGAGACACGTCAAATTGGCAACGTAGCAACAGCTTTTGAGCTCCGACTCCGTAGGCGCGTGTAGAGATGCATTCCCCTAACCTTCCTAGGCTGCGACCTAGGAACCTGCTATATGACATGCTTACTTCAAAGAGCTTGCAGCTATCTGTCGGAATTACGATGTACAGGCAGACCAACAAACAAACACAAGTACACAGGTTGCTGCCGTCACAGCCGAAGGTGGTAGAATCCTGCTATATGCGCATACATCATTTCGTTTCTGCTGCTGCTGCTGCTCCCGCTACGGCGATGATTGCAGGCAACCCTGCTCTCTATCCAAAAGTTTGACAGCGGATTGTGGGGCAATCTTGGGGTAGGATGAGAGGGATTCTGCGAGCGCGTTTCGATGGACGGTAGCATACCCTCACACTAACACTAACTAATGTGAAGCTCCTCCAATTCTCTTTCTTCCTTACTTCTTTACCTCCGACTTCGTTGCCCCCGCCTCCGCCTTTGGCCCGTTATAAACGACGGCCATCGAAGCCCATCGCCGAACGACGACTGGATTGGGGGTTGTGTAGGTTTATATACGACGTAGTGCTGTTCTCGTAGTCATCCTCCATTCCTCGTTCCATTTTGGCAGCAGCAGCATCATTTGAATACGTAGCAGAAACAGCTAGTTTGAGGTTGCCACACAAACTCACGTGCAGGACGGAGTTCTTCTTGAGGCGGCTTTTGTTGTTTGCTTTGCATGTTTTACGTTTCTAGGTTGGCCGTTGAAGGAACCAAACGCCACCACCGTGTATTCTTAGCGGAGTCAAGCGTGTTAAGGCCAAACAGGAGTGACTCGTTTGTCTGATGAAAGCGGTCGGTTCCCCATTGTCGGACCAAATCGTCATTCATTTTGGCCTTAGTTTACTAGCACTATTTGCTTTAGAGAAGCGTCAGGTCAACAACAGACGTGCGTTGGCTTAAACGAAATGCAACTGAAGTACAAGGCAGGTTTTCCGTCAAAAAACAACACTGCATCCTGAGCGACGAGAAATCATCGTATGCGTGATTTTCGGTCACATCATCCTAACCTCACTAAACATTCGAAACAGTTCTGAAAGGCACAATCTTGCCAATTGTGAGACTGTTCTATATTAGTTTAGATAATTAGGTGCATCTGTTCAGCCCAGCACTTTAATCTGAAAAGCGAATCTCAGGTAGGCAAATTCTCTCCATGAACTCCTTGACACCCTGCGTTGATCGCCATCATGAGGATAAATAAATTCGTCCTCTACTATGGGTTAAGGAATGTAAATATCATTGATTCGAAACTTTTTTCTCGTGTTCTGCACTAAACACCATCTATACGCAAAATGTTAGTTTACAAAATAAGTAACAAATTATCCAAAATGCCAGTATTATGAATTTAGTTATTTTTATTTGTAATAAGTGTGAGATAGACTACTCGTGCCACAGTTTTGTGTCTCTTCCTTTTCATCGTTCCTTCGTTGTTGTATTTTATCAATTGCTATTCCTTCGGTCTCAATAGAGATTTTTGAAAATAATTAGTAATCATTATATGGTGTTATTGGAAGATTTGAACTTCAATTAGCACTCCTACTTTTCTAAACTTAAAAATAATATTAGGTTTATTTCCAAGTTTCCAAAAAAAACAAATGAAAATGTGTTATACTGTCACTATTACGCATGTAGAATGTTTATAACCAAATCTGTACTCTGAGATTAAAGACATTTATTGTGTGTTCGGAACAAAATTCTTAGAGTTTTTCATCGTACTCTTGCGTAAGAAGCATACTTATGTTTAATGGGTTTACAGCAATTGAGATCCCGTAACGCCTCATTTTTGAGATCTTATGTCCATTACTTTTTGTTATATGGTGAAAAACGTAAATTCTTAGAATTGTTTGGTAACATAGCGATGGTAGTTCGATTCGCACTTGCAAAGCAACTGAGGTTTACCTGTCGACTGCCGGATAGAGTGCATACATATAGCTGACATTTTGACTTGCTTTATCAAAGGAATGGCTCGTGTTACTCTCAAAATCACACTTAAGTGCCTATTGTATTATAAACGTTTTTTAAAAGGAACAACCTCCAGCATTATATATTTTTCTGCGTGCGTTTAAATATTCCAACATGGGGTTTCGTAGATTAAACTCTTTGGGTGACCCCGAGAAACAGAGGCAGTAAAGTACGTTTCTGTACTTACCCTTTTGGAAAGTCCATGAGTCCACTTTACCAGCCTAAACATTCACGAAGCGATCTTTGTATTGTCGATGTGCGGAAGTGGCAATGTTTCCGTCCCTATAGCCTCATTATGGTGCATTCTCCCCTTGCTTTACAGCAAGTGTATTTTGTAAACATATTTTTACTAATATGGTTTATTAACACCCAGGTTGGGTGAAATTATAAACATATACATCAGACACAACTAGTGTTTCCTTCACGTCATTAGCTTTTCTCTCATCTTGCTAGTTCAGCTATTGACTCTCACCGATGTATTACTCCGTTACCGCGTTATTCCGCCCTATCATTGCTACCACCTCGCGACTTCCACTCGAAGTCAATGGCCATTCCTAGCGCATCCCGCTCTAATATCAATTGACCTGTTGCAACAGCACACAATCGAACATTAAGTCTTCTAGCTACCCAAATCCAATTGACATGGTGTTTAACCTAGCCCCGCCGAACTGTGATAACTAGCTCTGGCTAATGAGAAGGGAATGAGTAGACGATCATCTGTTTATTGTGGCCGGTTTTCACGTCGTTTCTAGCCGCTTCATTTCCCGAGTCGTTGCTCTCTGTGTCAACCAATCCGTCGTTGATGCAATCTATTCGGTATCTTGTGTTGAGCTCCATTTGCCGGCATATTTTTGCCTAGATGACCTATTTGACCAGGATGGTAACATCGCTTCCCGCATGCCGGACATTTCCTGTCTCTAACCGGGTAGTCTTGCTGCGTGCAATTATTGTATCCATAACGCTTCGTTCCAAGAGTCTTCCGACGAGTTGACTTTTCAGGGCTTCATCTGGTCTGTAATCATTAAAATCGCACTGGGCAGGCCATTAGGCACAGTAAGTAGGCCCCGACTTTCGCCATCGGCTCGCTGTATTTTTCGGTGAAACCCGTTGTACGTCTAACAACTTTTGATTCACAGTAAACCCTGTCTTCAGTCTGGCGCACATTAGGCTGTATTTCAAGAACGACGTGCTCGTCGCTCCGGCCGCATTCCACTTCGCTCGCCGGTTCCCACCTGGCGCTGTATGGTCCGGTACTGAATCTGACTCTCCATTTCCAGGCAGTGCAGAATGCTTCTTTAAGCTTTGGTTTTTCAGTACATCAGAGTGCATTTTTAAGCCTTAGTCCTTTTTCTTCAGTCTAAGTGACTGGGGGGCACATGACTCAATGCGATCCGAGCGCACTACTCACTAAAATCCACCTCCCTCAAACCCGTCCTGGTTCGGAATTATAAACCATTTCCTCGTGACCAGGAGAGGGGATCCTCATGCTGCAACTCTCCTTACTCTGCAAACTTCTTAGTCTGTGAGCGCGTCCCGAGCCGGGTTCTGTGGGGTTACACCAGAGGAGCACCAGAACAACGTACCGCGGCCGGCGATGATCCTCCAGCGGAAAAGACATAGTTTAGACCATTGCCCCAGTTAGTCGTTGAATCGACCATGTGCGCAAGAATGGTCGATTGTTGCGCTCATGGTTGATTTGACGTGCGCTATCTATTACCTGCGCGGCAAATGTTTGTAAGAGGAACAATGAGCTCTTCTGGTATCCAGACAGTGCCGCACATATGCGCGACAGCACCTGCCCGTGCAGAAAATGCATATAATTGTGTGTGCATGAAACTGCCTATGCCCGCTCAGCGCCTGGGTAGCATACTATGTCCTTGCTCCCCGAGCCTATACCTCTTGCGCAAGCCCTTGATGATGGAGCATATCCTTTCGGGGCTGACCCTTAGCCAAGATTTAACGTCCACGGAACTGTTTTTCACATTGCTTTATAGACGGACCCCCATAAATGCAAATGTGCAATGGTGGGGCTCGAACCCGCGCACCCATGCGTCCCCTCCGGTCGCGAGGCGCAGACGCATGCCACCACGCCACCGGGCTCGACGGAGCATGTCGGGTAACGCCTCAGTCTACTTAATTCTATGCGTTTGCCAGGTATGACTCGAACGCCTTGATCTAATCCTCCCACGCGCTAGGCACGCTAAAACAGGGTGGCGTATTCTTCGTCTCTGTCACGTCTAGTCGCCCGCCGTCGTCAAATCCTATAGACTACGCCAATTGTAGTGTCCGCTCTACACCGGGTTTGCTCATGCTAGCCGACACCAACATTCGTACATGTCTTTTTAATTTGCCGTTACATGTCTGCCTATCCTTTCAGTCGCTCAGCTGACTCGCCCTTACCCGACCGTGAATTCGGCTTGTTCTATACAGATATCAGCCCTGGTACTAGTTGTTTATCTCGTGGATGAGAAAAGGGTCCACTGGCCAAGTGGCTTTGTGCCGAACGATCACTCGTGTCATCCAGAGGCCCTTTGTCTAGTTCTCAGACCAGCATATCCCAAAGAACCATTCGGGTTAGTGCACAAACAGCACACTATCCTCTCTCGGGATAGTGCAGTACGCCCTAATTACTCGAATGACCATGGTCTTCTGCGCGCTGCGTCTGAAGAATCCCCTTACTCTGGTCATGCGCAAGTCCGCTCTGCATTCATAGCTCGGGCCGCCGCACACAAAATGTCGTCACACGCTGACGCGAGCTCTTAGGTCTCCGGAGTGCCCATGTGTCCTTTAGCCTACGGGATTGCTCAAATAAATGAAAACGCTTGCACAAATAAGTGAAACCGACATGGCCATAATTCTTTTTGAAAATCACGCAATTCTCGAATGCGATTGTAACTAGTTTTTTTCTAGTTCTTAGTCGATAATCAGTCGCGCTGCTCTACTGGCCAATTATGTGGCCACAAGTAAATGTCGAAAATATTCGGCTATAAAAGTGAATTTTTGTCTATCCGCATTCGAGACACTAGACGAACGTGAAGTTATAACCGATAAAGAAACAAGCAAAGTGAGCTAGGACCTTGTTATGGCTGTTGGTGATCCGCGCGCTAAAAAGTTTTTTTCGACAGAGATCATTTTTAAAGGTTAAACGTGGAAAGCGGCTGATCTAGCCATTCAGGTTGCAACATGACTGGAGCTTCTTTAGTACTGACACGTTTGCCTGTATAGAATTGTTAATGTCCTGCTATTGAATAAACTGCGCGGAACTGAACACATAAATACTGTATATAGGCTTGATGCAAAATGTCTTGCAATCTTTTGCATAGAACGAAAACATGCAGATTCTTGAAATCATTAATATGGTACTCCTCCTTCAATGATCAACCAGTGTTCGCTTTTTCTTTTGCGGAGACGAACGCTTTGAGGTGGTGCGACTGAGCTTGGGCTGTTAAAAACTCGGCCGAATTTTTGCGGCAGAGAACAAGAAACAAAATCCCAAATACAACATCTCATTTAGCTCGACAATTGATCTGATTACGTATTAAACGGGAGACATCTTCCGTCAACTTTACGTAATTCCTTCTCGACCAATCGTCTTGCTCTAAGTTAGAGCGATTCCGAAACAATAAGTTTGATTAACCTGCGACCTACAGACAACAGCAGTAGTAGACGATCGCACGCGTACAAGAGAATTTGCTGTAAGCTTTTTTCCAACTTCGTAGGACATCCTAAGCGCCGATCAAGCGCTGAGGGTGTCCGAGAGAAGTTCCTATTTTTCCATAAAACCGTAAAACGATGAGGATGATCAAATTCTCCATCGGTTCTTACGTTATGTCTGCACACACGAAAGGGTTTGCGCTTAAGGACTTTGACAGGCACTATTGTTGCACAAGTCAGTCAAACCAATTGCCGCATGACGCGACGACCAAGCCAAACCACGTTGATGAAACGTGTTCCAAACGATCAGACAGACTACTGTGCAAAAACTAGGGTTCAAACTTGCCGATACACTGCCGCTCTATTCCATAATAGCTACTCAACAACAGAGTTTATTTTGCGCCGAAGAAGTCAAAGGCTTGCACTAGGTCGCGGCCTCTACGCCACCTTTAAACTTTGTTTGGCAACACGTTTCCAAGCCGTCGACTGCTCAGTCGGACGGAAGAAACCCGCCTTTGACGTTTTTCGGCATTCGTGTGCATGTATATATATATATATATATATATATATATATATATTTTGTATATAGGGATAAAAAAAGAACGGTGGCTACCGTCGAGTGAAGAGTCGATCTTCTTGCTGGCAATCACTCTATGCAATCTTCTCGATGTTCTTCGACGACAAAGCGAGCGTCAAAAATCGAGAAACAGTAAACTTGTTTTTGTCGAAGTCTGAACCGTGATGCTGGAACTTCTCTGTGTAGACGGTTTGCTTAGAGTTAGCAACTCAACAGTCGATTTTTGAGAACATCAGTACGCCCATGGTCGTATCAACGAATATGAATCACCACAGAAAGCAACCTGAAATAATGAATAAAAGATATGTTCTTCTTCTACGTGAACGTGTTGTTGTCATATCGCAGTGCATATCTATGCGCGTTACGCGCGTGTCGATATATATATATATATACACCGAGCAAGATGGCTTAGTGGCAAAGCTTTTGCCTTGCATTCGGGAGGACTGGGTTTGAGACCCAGGCCGGCCACTCTTAAATTGGTTTGCATGGTTTCCAATTTAGACATGGTAAATGCCGGAGTGAATTAAATATTAGCCATGACATGAAAAAAACGTACACGGGCATAAACCTTACGGAAAATCTAATATATATATATGCTGGATAGCTCTCCGAAACGGATTGACTAAAGCTCCGTAAAGCCTAGTGATCTGCTTCCTAAAGTTAGAAGAAGTTACCTAACGCCGAGCTTCTCGGCGAAACACCTTTTTTCGTTCTTGCTGTTGACCCGTTCAGCTGCAGAGAGAGAGTACACAGCTGCTGTCTCCTACTAAGACTAGCACCGGGAAAATAACAGAAAGTGAAGCGAGCTATTGCAGCCGCGCCTATTTTTGTAGAGGGTAATTCTTATTTTTATCATATATATATATATATATATATATATATAATATTTTTTGTATAGCGGTAATTGTCGATGTTCGAGTTGCCACATGTCCAACGCTTTTTCGGAAAAATCTCTCAGTTCAGCCCGCCGCGGCCGTAAATTGCGGCCAATGTATATATTGCCCTAAATATGCATGCTAAATGTAGCATCGGCAAACTCCGACCAGAAAAACAGGAAACGCTCGAGCCGAGATGAGGAAGCGTGCAACGGTACGGGCATCAGGACAGCTAAAGTTCCAAATAGCCTGCCTTTGAATTCGTTGAGGATGCCCGACATGGACTCCGTAAAAAGCAAATCAGGCAGACTGCGATCGAAACAGCGAGCGTTTTTTTTCTGAACTGTGAAAATGTACTCGAGCATGTCGGTGGCGCGACCAAAACACTGCAGTTATCCAGCCACTTTGCGCAAGCTGAATTTTTTTACAACGAACAATCGCGACTTCATATTGTTTACTTCGGCTGGCTTCGACTGCCTACGAATTGAATCGACAAGCGATTTATGACCGCAGCGGCTCACTTACGTCCGCAACCTTTGCAATTCAGCGGGCGAAATTAGTCCTCAAAAGGTGAGAGTGCGAGTACCGCGACTGTTCGATGGTTGGACTAGAATGGTCCGACATGATTTGAGAGCTTCATGCTTGCCCGAAATAAGAGTGCTTGCGCCGAGAACGATATACATAGACACATATTGACTTTGTATATATATACTTAGATATTGAAATAAGCGGATCGATATATATATATATATATATATATATATATATATATATATAAAATATATTGTTTTCCGAACACGAATAAGTGTTGCATCACATCATTTGTTCATCTTTTGAACATCCTCGAAATATTTGATTTTTTCGAGTCAAAAAGTTTAGAAGAGACAGGAATACGTGATCGTTTGAAAGTGTATGGTTAGCGGAGTTTAGTGGGTGCTTAATATGTTCCCAGCCTAGGTTGTATATTTTTAACATTGGTGTTATTCACAAAGGGTTGTGCGTTGTCTTGATGAAAAATAACCTCCTTCACGAGTTGCTCACGAGTTATGGACGCGTTTGGGTACATTTATCTTTAACTCGAGGAAGTTGTGGGTAGTAGAGAACCGCCGTCTAATTCCTCTTCACATGTTCAAAGTGATTAATGCCTCGGATATCTCGCATACAATATAGTGGTTAAAAAAATTCCACGCAGTTCTGGTTTTGTGGGTTGGAAGAAATACGGGTGTAATAGGTTTGTGAAAACCGCACTTGTTGCTAACACTAGCTTATGGCAACTGGATTTTTGTCGTATGTCTTTGTGGATCACCTCCTATTGCTAACATCTCGCACTTCGGAGCGTTGGGACCAGCCCTCCCGGTTCGTCTCGAACTGTATGACGTTCTGTTGGACCCCCGCAACGACGTCTTCGGGACCACCCAAGGTTTGCTTGCAGCATCCAGGATCTAGACGTTAAACGGGCTCTGTAGACTTAACAATAGCTCAGAAATGTCAAGACAAAACAACGCTGTCCCTAGTGGATTTCTTTATAAGATACCGGTTTAGGACTCTACGGTTATATCTGTAGTCCAAGCGAGGATTGACGAACCTCTGTAGCTCTGGCACACCATCGTTAGGAACCTTCGAGACATTTATTGAGTACAGAATATATCTTGACGCTCGCAGTGGAACTTAAGGCCTGTGGAAATGGTTAGTGTGTTAAACGTATTTCGAAAATCTAGCTGAATTAGAATTCGTGTCGAGCTCTTTGCGTACAAAAAGGCGCGCGTGAGAGTCAGCCCCGAAAGGATTTTTGGCATGCACGATAGCGTCTGTTTGTTCTCGTATGGCAATCCCAACTTGACGATCATTTATTGCTGTCACAACGGTCTTTTATTCACGGGCATGGCAATCTTGAAAGCCGCTCTTTGTAAGATCAATTCACAGGTAATAGAGCTAATTGAGTTATCCTTTTTTCTAAGGGCGGTAGCGCTTCATAGAAATGTATCCGTTTAAATTACGGGGAAGTACCAAGTCATAAAGTGGGCATAAAGACACAACGTTTTTTCAGTACACGTTCTGAAGAAGAAATCTTCTAGTCGAGCATTTCACGTACATTTCAAAAAACAAAGGCCATTCAAACCGGCTTCACCTGTGAATGGAAAAAATCTACCGACCTATGGATCGGAAGTGATTCGATCTTATCAAGGTTTAAGAAGGCTGGTTGGTAAAGAAGCTCTAAACACTCTTGGCAGCTACGAAACACGGGTGATTAGGTAACCGCGGTTCGTAGTTTGTGTGGCGCGATGATGTCTTAAGGCAGCAGGGCTCGGACGGCAGAACGAATACCACCGCTTCTTCCATCCCTGCTTGATGTACACTTTGTCTATTTCTATTTACGACGTATCTTGTCGACTGCACCCTGAAGCGATCTAAGATCTATTTTAGCTTCATTAGTATGAATTATGAAAGATCGATATCTAACTACGGTCTGTGCAGTCTACGAATCATGACACGTTTTGTGCAACGTGAAGGGTCTTCATGAGTTACAGAACAGATATCGATGCAGACAATGCTGGAGCAAATGTGAGAGATACCACGCCGCGGTACAGCGTTTTGGTCAATAATATAACTAGCAAAACGCTAGATTATTGGCTGGCTCAAAACACTTTGAAGCAACATAAAAACATTTACCCAGCCCCGGTACCACGACGCATCAATATCTTGCTCTAGGGGCTATAACTCTGACAAGTCTTAAATTCATGTGAGCACGTGGCAGAGCGTGTATTAATGAATTCATGATCAGATTGAAGATTAGGATCTGAGACTAAACGTACGTGATAATCCGGTCCCGAACTATTACCGATAGATAGTCTTCCAGTATGAATCGGGGAGTGTAGGCGAGAGGTGTGGGCTTTTAGTCCTTTAGAGGTTCTGATAGAGCGAAAAAGCCGTTATTGGGTTGTTCTCGGTGGATGTGTAATCTGGTGCTGTGTGATTGTTGGCTGGTTTATTTGAACTTTCCATTAGGTAAACGTGCGATCAACAGCTGAAGGAAGTGTTTTATTTTTATTTTTTTATTTATAGATATGTTACAACCATTTCTCAAGGAAACCGCTTGCGCTTTACTTCGATGAAAAAGGTAGGTTCTTCTATGCTCTCTGTGTCCCTGCGACTAATTTTAACCGTTCGGCCCCGGCGCTTCCTGTAGACGTTGTCAACGCGTCAATCCGTTCCGTTTCTAGCCCGTTTTTTCTTCTTAGGACTCTCTTCACCAGACTCACTCCTAAATCCCATTCACGCTCATCCTCTAGCATGGCGGCAACTAGATCCGTCACCGCCGTGTCCGAGTATGCAAAAGCAGCCACTATCGGGGATTCCGTGCGTGTCTCTTCTAGTGCTGGGCAGAGGAAGATGATGTGGGTAACATCATCTTCCTCTGCCCAACCTCGCCGGTCCCGCACATGACGCACGCAAGATCCGGAGCCTTGCCTATCCTGTGCAGGTACTTGTGCAGGAAGTGTTGGGAGCTCTGGATCTTCAATACCACCCAGAAAAGCCTTCATAAAGGCGATGCTAATCTTAGACTGCCAATCTCTTTCGAAAAGATAGAACCTTTGATGAATGTCAAAGGTTCTATCTTTTCGAATCTCCCGTCCAGGCATGTCGACAGCATGACTTTTAGTTTTTTCTATATTTTTGGAACAGAAATGACAAAGGAGTTATTTGACGATACGTTTTTATTTTCTGTCTGAATTTTTTTAGACAGCTTCTACAGGGTCCGTTTTTTGTTTCAGCAGCCCGTCTTTTTGGTGCAGTGAGCGGCGAGAGATTGCTAAGTACCGTCTTGCCATTGTTGTGCAATGCCTGCTTAAGTTGTATGTAAGCGGCTGGTCGAGCGTCTTTCAACAAGCTCAGAGCTGACATTGTGTGGTTTCATTATCAGCGATGGAAAATCTTCTGAAACAGGGAGACGCGCAGAGATCTATACGTAGACTTTGAATCGTTCGGTGAAACGCATTTGCTACAGGCGAGGTCGTTTCGTTTTTGACACCCTGAGGTTCTGTGTCCATATTTATGACATTGTAAGAACTGCCCGGAGATTTAAAGATCACACCGACGATGTGCACTTCCGAGACAGGCATAGTGTCAAAACGGTGTCGGGCTTTAGCTGAATTTTTCCACGCCTTTGTTGCGTCGACGCCTTGAACTTTAAAGCAACCTAACATATCATCCTCGGTGAACTAAAGGTTTACTCCATGAATGCTACCCTAAATTGCAGATATGTCTGGACATTGCTGTACCCTTACACCACATGCTTTGTCCTTCCTTTTCGCCATGGCATCTGGTTTGGTTCTTTTAGGCAAAACGCCAATTTCTTTTGCCCCGTAGTTGGGGCGTGGGCACACGGAAAGACTATTTTTTTTCGCTCACCTAGTGCTGCGGGATTATTTGGGCAGTGAAACAATAGTCCCAGCTGTCCATGTCCGTAGGAATAGGTTTTTGTGGTCCCCGAATAATTGTAGGCGCAGTTTCCCTGGCTGCTTTTAACTTGTCCTCTTGCCGAGTTGCTGGAACTTAGCTCCATCTCTCGTTATCTCGAATACCGTAAGGCGTACCGCCAGTTGTTTTAGACGGCTCATTATCACACTTGGTCTCTCTACCAATCGAGCCATTCCCGTAGCTCTCTTTATTCTCTCCGATGGTCTGGCTTCTTGACGTCGGCGTTTTCTTGCTGCTGCTGTTTCGGTCCGAAATCTATAATGAGACAGCGGGATTAAGTCGTTAGCTACCCAGCAGACAGCCGACGATAATGCACATCTTAAACGTGACACATCTGTGGTGCGGGCAGCGAGCTCTTCCGCTATATCATATTTCTCGCGTTCACCGTTTCACCTTTCGAAGACGTCTTCACAACGACCTTTCTCCAATTCACCCGCCTAGTTTCGATCACTGAGTCAAGAAGAGCCGTTTAGACACTTTGCACCGATCACCGCACTGCATTAAAAAATATCACACTGTTTTGGCACCTTAATCTGAATGTTACTCCTTTTGGCAACCGAAAGCAAACGAATACTAGAAACGCTCGTTAAACACTTAGCCGCTTAGAGGCAAACAATTATAAACGTTCTGTATAACGGGCTACAGAACTGAGGTTATCATACGTTTAGCTAGCTCCTTCTACTACGCTTCAGAGCCAATGTTATGTTATTTTTAGCTTCTTTACGGGGACTTTAGTACGAAGTTCAGTCCTAGGAGCAACTTATTTCTGATCGTAGAGACTTTCCTCACTAACCGATCGGTTTCTTGTTTAGGAAAACGGAAATACTAAGATGCACTCTAACGTGCGGTACGGGTAGGTTTCGAATGCTGCGGATCTTACAACCAAGGCTATTGATGTTGATGCAGAAGCCTATAATGCAGAAAGAGCACCAGGCTTCCGGGATAAGCCGACGTTAGGGCTCGATCGACTAGGGTCTTATTTTTCATGTCTTCGTGCGCATATAAATATATACATGTAATCTGGTATGTGTTCTTTTCCGTCTGTAAGTCTGTAATTCAAGATGGCAAATTATTTTAATGTTATTGTCATTATATACAACTTGAACACTTCAGCGACCATCCTACTGGGCAAAAAAGTGCAGAGGCCGCTGATGCGTCCGGCAGCTTGCGGCCTGGTATTTAGCGCACGTCTGCAAGCTGAACCGGCAACGACAATGATCGCTCCCTGCCGAGGTGCACATTTACTTGTGCTGTCTCTGCCGAGGTCTCGGTCACTGTTCCCTGACATTCCAACAAAATTGCTGAAGTGGTCATGTAATAAGGGATTCCGGCCTGACTCTGGTTGTTGCCACTGCCGTTTGCCACTTTATTTCTGCAGATAGCTACTATGCGTTCTTTGTTATTATTGCACCGGTAGCACGAGACAGGATGTAAAAACTGCATGACTACAATATGCACTTCAGAGGTGAGAAACACCTCAGCACACGGCATTTTACAAACTTAAAAACTTATAATTGCGTCGTTACCGTGACCTCAAGCAGTTTCTGTATGTTCATAACACTTATCGTTGCCACCGGCACCATCCACACGTGGATGTACAGAGGTTATATTAGCGCGACTCGGTAGTTATTGCTTTTTCAACAGATTTTTTTTGTAATCCATGCAGGCACAAAGCGAAAATGAAGTTACTTATAATTTTTGCCTGTAGACTGCTATGTTAGCATGTGAAAATATATGAATTGGTGCAAATGTGTGAAGTGATGTAAATATGTAAACTGTGTATGTAAATTTGTGTAAATGAGTACAACATAAGACACCTTTTACCTATTACTTCTACAAAATACATAAGCCGTCAATAAATTAAACCTGTTTTTTTATTGTCGAATGGCTTTAGTTTAAAACGTCATCTTCTCGATAATTTAGGTTGTACCATTGTGGTCACATGGCTTCACTCATCGTTTGAATTGATGTCACAAACACTTTAGTAAGCATCAAAACGTGTGTGAAAAATACGCCGAAGAGAAGCCTAGATCACTGATTTTCAAGAAGGACAACCGGTAGTGATCCACAAAATGCGGCACTAAGACCAGGACTAAAAAGAAGAATGCAGCAGAGTGTAAATAGCGTGCATACGATAAAGTATATAATTAATCGTTGAACTAATAAACAACTGTTAAACTAAACGTGTATAAGACAGCACTAGTCAAGACCGAAAATGCTCTGCACTGCTCTGAGGTGCCCAAATACAAAAATAAATCATTGACTATCTGTAGGGCTCACGTCTTCTCAGTTCCCTTTAATTGAAACTTTTAAGCTAATATGTTGCAACCAGAATCATCACTACTAGAAAAAGGCAGACCATCCAGATGAAAAGACCCCAGTTTAGCAGGGTGCTATTCTTCTAACAGTGGTTTTTATAGTTACTACCAGCACAGGTCAGCGCTAATAATCATAACAAAAAAACGGGCTTATTAATGGTGCGTATGTCTATATCTTGCCTTGTCAGCCTATCGTTAATATTTGTACCACATGAGAGTGAAGAATAAATCACACTATGCTTGTTACATATTCACCTAACCAATGTATGGCCTGTTCGTTGGGTTTCTCGGCTATTCTACCTTACGCAAACGGGCCAACGAAGAATCTATCTGTGTTGCAAAAACCCAGTTCAAGTAACAGCGACGTGCGCGTATTATATGGATCATATTCCTGGGCTTGATTAGTCATTAGTATGCATTACATATCGTGTTGAGCGGAGAACAAAGAATCTTTGACTTTTTACCATTAACACTCGGGCACTTGTGAAATGCGATGTGTTTCGTCTCTTTTTACTGCGCAGCAGTTGTGTCTTTCTCGATTTCGAGATTCTCGCTTCACTAGCTGGATCTAAGATGAATGCAAATATTTGCTAGTCGACACCTGGAAAATCTGGTCTCGCAATCGACGACGAGGATTATCTAGCATCCTGCGCCTGATCAGCTCAATGTAGGGAGCTTTCGGCCGCCGGCTTGTTGTGTTTGGTTGATTTCTCCGATCGCATCGTATAGTATCGCGTCATCGTATCGCATCGCGTCACCGTATCGATGCTCCACCCCTCTTTTACCACACCAGCGCGACACTATCTTTGTTTCGACGCCAGGCACACAGCTTAGCCGAGGGTCGGAATCCTCGGACAACTGTCGATCTCTCCCCCTTCTCTCTCTGTCTCCCCCCTTCTCTCCCAGTCTCCCCCTTCTCTCTCAGTCTCCCCTCCTCTCTCTGTCTCTCTCCCCCCCCCCCGGTCTTTCGATCTGGTCCCGTAAGAAGAAAAAAATAAGCACAATCCTAATACAAGCATTATATCATCTCGACTCACGGCCGTTGTAATCGCCACCGCCTCCGTTGTGTTGTCATGGTCTCCTCGTAACGGGCCGTTGTAAGGGCGGCCCAAGGTGGACAGCTAAACAATTTGGTTGTCACGGTCGTAGATTATACGGGACAACGACACATCACTATCTAGAAATAGATCGGTGCGTGCCGACGACATCTACAGATACGCGTAATACTCATAGTTGGAATGATAATTAAGTAACAAAAAAATACACTTGGTGAGATTGGTGAGTGGTGGACCTGTCCACAGTTGACCGGCCTCCCCGGACGACTCGCACGGAAAACATGTGGAGTTAATTATCCAACCTCTGCTTTAGTAGTACATATAATTGCTCGTTGCACAAGATGCCTAGGTCATGCATTCCTAGGCATTTCGTCAAGCTTGTTGCACTTATCTTGCTCAATCACGACAGGTAGATTTCTTCTAGTTCTTCTAGACACGGACCGCTAGATTTCTTCTAGTTCTTCTAGACATGGACCGCTAGACATAGTTGCCATCGTTGACCTTAACTCTTTCTGTTGACGAGTGACATTACTTAGATGCTTACTGCTGGTTACCCTCACACATGTCCGGCTCTCGGTGCATTGAAGATATACCTTACGATGAGTTTTTTTTTAAATTAATAGACGGGGGGGTTAGATGATAATGCACCATTTCCTTTTATTGAAACATCTGTGCTCCCCGTTTTTTTTGTGCGATTATGGTCGATTTTTAATTCACTCCGGCCTTCGCCTTGTTTAAATTGGAAACCATGAAACCCCATTTAGGAGTGGCCGGTCTGGGTCTCAAACCCAGGCCTCCCGAATGCAAAGCAAAGGCTTTTGCCACTGAGCCATCTATCTAGCCATGGTCTAGAATTAAAACCAACCTCATTAAAAAATGTCTTAATTCTAGGTTACCCTCACAGTAATTCGCCAACGAGTGGTGGAGATCTACCGCTACCGACCAGATGTTTCTATCTGTCGCCTGGGTAAACGTGCTTGTGTAAACATTTTTTTTGGGAGATCGCTTTACCTTGTTGGGTTGTCCCGCACGTGAGGCTGCTATTTTCACCAGTGAAGTTATTTCGGCAAGGTTTTGGGAGCATCTGCATCATGACCCGGTGATATCAACACTTTTTCGGACGGACCTTCATCCAACATTTACCGTCTACGGGGTTGCAGTCGCATTGCTTCGTAAGACGGACCCCATAGATACCACTGTGCAACGGTGGGGATCAACCCCCATGTGCATCACTGTGTCTCCTCCGGTCGCGAGGCGCACGCGAATGCACTACGCTACTGGGCTCGGCAAGTCGTAATATCTGCCTTATTACGACTATAAGCTGTTATCACTTATGTTACTTATACCTGCGCTAATTATAACAATTGTCAATGGTGCAGTTACGCTACATATGCACGCTGTTTTAACGCTATGGCAATCACAATTACTAAGATGCCCGGGAGGACAATGATAACAACATTTAACAGAAACATCATACAAAGCCGGGGCTCAAATTGGAGATGGTCGGCCTGCCGTTTACGGTTGCCGCGGATGAGTTCCGCTAAGGTTCGTAGGCGGTTAACGCGGCGTTTCGAACGATGCGTAAGTCGCCCAAGCCACCGCCGCTACAGATATGCCTATCAGCATTGTTTCGCACTTAAATATATTTGGCAAGTAAGATATGTGGCAAGCATATGCTACAAAAGATGAGCCACTCTGAATAAACCACATAAAGATGGCATGGCCAGAAAGATCTTTTCCAAAACGTACTGTACAGGCAGTACACACACAATATGCAATATTCGTACAAATTTCTCGCAGAACAGGTAATGGAGTATATGTGCCGCCACAACAGGCCACCGTATGGCGAGTCTTCTTGTTCGAGCAAGGCAGGTATGCCTTATACAAATATTGTGTATAAGGCAACAACTTAAGCCTATATATGCTTTTATTTCTTGCTACCTGTCTATCCCATCGTGAATATGATTACGTACGTAGACAATATTTTGCTCCAACCTCACCATGTTTCACTTACAACAGGCGCTCATAACACTAGGCGCTAATGCCGCTAAAGCCGGTCTGGGGATTAGCACACAGAAGGCAGGTGCGATTAAATTGATTCGGTAAAACCCTTCTCATCTTGCAAAAGCGGAGCGGCTCGGCTTAGACAGATCAGCTTATAATCGCCTCGTTTACCTGCTGACATGCACCCCGATTTTTTGTGCAACTCAGACAGAGTAGTAGAAGTTACCTGAAACTTCAGCACACTGCCAATTATTCGATGTTGTGAGCTCAAGATTTAGAGTTTTGTATCGCACAAAGAATAATATCGAAGTAACAACAATACGCCGACGGCGTCGTCCGCTGGTGCTTTAAAAATAGCATGTTTCCCTTACCGAACAAGTATGTTGTGCTAACGCACACGGTGGTCACGACTTTGACTATACAATTAATGATAATATGCTACCGGTTTTTGCGCACATCCGTGATCGTTTAGAGTGTACGTTTCATCCAACGTCGACTTCGGTCATGACACTACCTGGTCGTAGGTAGTGTGATGTTTACTGTGATGATCGAACTATTTACCTACATTCGTCTGTACAAAGCACTTGCTGTTCCCGGGCTCACTTGTTGCTCTCCGGTTTTATAGCACCAAATAACTACGTTAAGTTAATCAAAGAATAGATATAGGCTATTTGAAAGGAACTTAACTTGCGTTAGGCTTTGTCCGCTTAGCGTATATCTATTCGTTGGACAGCGAAATCGAGACGCGTTACCTGTCAACTGCTTACACGTCTATTCTCTATTCGCTCTAACCTACGGAGTCACGGGCACGCTTCGTCCGACGGCAGTAGCCACGCCCGATCACATAAACGGACTGCTCGCTTGGCGAATGGCGAAATGGGCCCCGCACAGCCCGATCATACAACCCACTTTTTTTAATGAAACTAGTGTGCCCCTACGACTGTCACAGTACCAAGCGATTCGAATATATATTGATTGGACCGTCATCTCGTAATTAGATATGCTGTGCACGTATGCTACCATGTTGTAAGTATAACTAGGGGGTAGCACGACTTATGGGCAATATGCATTTGCAAATATTGCGGCTAACCAAGCACATTATGTCCCGCTATAAATCAGATAAGCGCATTGACAAAATGGACAATGATGATGACGATGTCATGATCTACAATACGTTTGTACGCCAGCAGTGTGCATTGATAATCTTTGTTGTGCGGTTCCTTTGGGCGGAATGCGGGTGCCGCTGGCGTGAGCGCTAGGCCACCTACAGTGCTAGGGCGTGATAATGTACCCAACCAAGTTATTGACTACGTTTATGTGGAGTTTTCGCTAAACGTTAAAGATCTCGAGCGTTCGACTGCTTCAATCGTGCGGCTGTGTTGAACTGATGTTCCTCCAATTTGTGTATTCGTATTTGTTGCGGTTCGAGTGAGATTGTTTCACTGTTGCAACAGTGAGAGCGTACATGGCTGAGTGTTGATTAGGGCACGATATATGCTCAACGGTGCTTCAGTTACCTGTTCGAGCAATCGGGCCATGATTGATCTCTTCGTAGAGTTCGAATCAACAGCATCGCCGCCAGCGTTAGCTTTTAATATATCTTACTCTTCTCGATAGGGTTAATTAACAAGGCATTTTTTTTTGTATTTTTTTGCAGAGATGGAAAATGCTTTATGCACACCCTCCGATGTCAATAGAGGGTAGTGTGGATCTAAACGCCGGGGAAGAGTATAATACTCGATCCAATCCGCGCGTGCTACCAAGGAGGTAGGCGACGTCCGGCGACTGTCCGTCCCGGCGGCACTGGCACTTTTCTACTTCAAGTTTCTTCCAACGCTGATGTATGGTCTTGACAGAGTATGGGAACACCTCACTCGGGCAAACTTTGGTTTGCTTGAAAGGTGTTTTACAATGTACATGAAGGATACTACTCCATGAACATCCTCCGATGTTAATGGAGAGTAGTGTGGGACTAAACGCCGGGGGAGAGTCTAATACTCGATCCACTTCGCGCGTGCTACCCAGTAAAAAAACAACTCTCCCACCCTCTCCTAGTTTGGAATTGTGAATCATTACCTCGAGACCAGGAGAGGGGAGTCCCATGCTGCGACCCTCTCCTTAGTCTACGAGTATGTCCTCAGCAGGGAGTGGGTCCTGCCCGGGAGTGGACACTAGAGGCTCAGTGTTGAATCTTACAATTCCAATGATGTTTATTTCACTCAAATTGAGTATAATCTACATTTCAAATGTATCTTCATGAAGCTCTATCTTCTTCACGCTTCCGACGAGAGAAGTAGTGCAACGATTTTCGGTCCAGCGCTGTGCATTCCACTGCATGGTACTGGGCACACCTCTGCAGACAGAACCGGCAGGTGCACAACTCGTACATTTTGTGAAACGTTGCTTTTGAACATACCAGGTAGTGATAACCATGCACTATGTACCTGATGTATACGTGGCGATTGTCACATGCAGGACCAGACAAAGGTGCAAGGTATTGAAAACGTCCAAACCACCGACCTCCCGTCTGGCCTGTTCGACTTTAGCTTCCCACTCCGAAATAAAACATTCGTAAGGTACTGTACGCGGCACCTTCAGCCTTAGTCGGATGTTTCGACAGCCGGTGGACAGTCTGACATGAGATACATAAAGCGGCTCCTTGCTCGAATATGCAAGCAAAGCACTTGCTTCATATATAATGAAAAACACCTTTCAAACTGGTCAAAGTTCGCCAGCTTGAGGTGGTTCCATACCCTGTCAAGACCATACATCAGCCCCGAAACAATCTTAAGCATGAAGAGCCTCACTGCTAAGAAAACGGACATTCTTCGGACATTGCCTACTTCCCCGTAAAGAGAGACAAGTGCCTTCCGTACTGTTTCGTTTGTATGCGCTGTAAACGTCATTCCTGTATAATGAACCCGAAGGCCAAGATACTGGAAAGAGTTAACAGTCAGCGTTAGTTTTTAATATATCTTACTCTTCTGGGTAGGGTTATTTAACAAGGGATCCTTTTTTTGTAGAGGTAGAAAATGCTGTACGCACATCTTCCGATGTTAATGGAGAGTAGTGTGGGACTAAACGCCGGGGGAGAGTGTAATACTCGATCCACTCCGCGCGTGCTACCCAGTAAATAACAACCTTTCCACCCTCTCCTAGTTCGGAATTGTGAACCATTACCTCGAGACCAGGAGAGGGGAGTCCCATGCTGCGACCCTCTCCTTAGTCTACGAGTATGTCCTGAGCAGGGAGTGGGTCCTGCCCGGGAGTAGACACTAGAGGCCTAGTGTTGAATCGCAAACTGCGGACATTTTGTTTACGCATAAGCCCGTCTAGGTGTAGTATCCCAGCGTTCCAGTCCGTTGCCGACTTGAGTATGTTGGTCACGATGGTCCTAGTCGGGCTACCCTTGTGGACATAGTGGAAGCCCCCGCAGTCTTCTCTGGTGTGCGCCGCGTCATCGGGTGACCCTGTGGTGCAGAGAACGCAAATATCTGTATTCGCCTTGCCTACGCGGAAAAGGTACGATTGGAATTGGCTATGCCCTGTGAGCACTTGCACGGAGTAATATGTAAGTGTGCCCTTGAGCTTATACCAAGTTTTGAAGTCATTACTTAAGTTTCTTGTCCAGGCTCCTCTGGTATCCCAGCTGGTGGGTTGGACCACATGCGCGCCCATGTGTCAAGGGAATACTCCCGTGCCTAGCACCTTGCGCTAGCTTCTTTCTCCGGCAAGTATGTCCCAAGAAATCTGGCAGGCGAGCACCAACAGGACGTCTGTCGAGACAGTTTGGTAGGCCCGCGTGACCCGGGTGGCCATCGCTCTTTAGGAGCTTCGTATCATGCGCCATGCCTTTGCGGTCCGCCGCGCCATACCAGCGCATATGGAATAAGGAATCCCGCTTAGGCATTTAGTGCCGTAATCTAAGTGACAGCGCGGCTTACTACGCACTTGACGAACCAGGTCGTCCATATCTCAATTTTTTTTATAAGGCGGTAAATTATGGGACAGCATTAAACCCTGTCGAAAACGCTTGCCGCAAGGTTGCCAAAGAAACGCGCAACGGTGAGGAACTCCGGAACGATTCAGAATTGCTTACTGGCCGGGCATAAGCAAACGAATGCTTCGAAGGTGGTTGTACCTTTGAAAGTGATATTTCACAGGCAGGAAGCCGTAATTTTTACGACTTTTAGCTCTACTTAGAGGCTGAGAACACTTTAGAGCTTACATTTAATGAGCTCTGCAATGATATCGCGTAGATCGTCGGGGAGGAAATTGAAGAGCCTCGCTTTATGAAAAAGTCGAACCCATTATAGTGTTGAAAAAGAAAAACGACCCTAGTTTCGCTCCCGGAGCTAGCGGACGTCAGGATTTTTCAAGAATAACCGGATGCGGTCCAAGGTGAAGAGCAAGATCACCGGGGTTTAGACTTCTATCTCGGAATCGAATTCCCTACAAGCACTACCGTCCTCCGGAGTTACAGGAGCAACTAGGGTGAAAGCAAAAAATCTAAAAACTAACGCTAGCTCTGTGAAGGAGCACGTAACCATGACATTTTCCGGCAACAGCCTTCCGGCTGAAATGTGTCTGAAGCTTAGGAACATGGCCACAAAGGCTGCTACGCACGGAGCAATTTAAAAGGGCCTTGCAAAGCACAGTAAAGAATATGCACGATCTCCGCCAGTCCCAATCTGCTTCCGACTAATGTCCAACGTTTAAGCATATATTATTGATTTTTCGTAGCGCAACTGGTCTTCGGTCGTAAAAATGGTACACTTTGGTAGTGTGCTGCAAGGATTCGACACTCCTCTAAAATAAATAATCTTATGCAATGGGCCTCGAGACAAAAATACAGAATCTACACAGAAATAGGTAGCTCGTGCGCTAACAGCCAAATACTTGTGGGGGCGAATAAAAGGGCGCCTAGAGATAAGGTGGTCGTAAAATGTATGATACGAAACGACCATGTTAGGCAAACATTGGTACTGACACTATGCAGGACAGCTCAATTTGACGAATGCTTGAAATCCGGGAAAAATGCCGGGAAAAAAGCTGGTGTCCTTATTATTATACATAAAGCATAGAAAATCATAGAAACTGAGCAAGAAGCTTGGATAGAAATAACAGTTGAGAGTTGCCCTTATAAGATATTCTTGGCGATAATATTAAATGGACTTGAGTACTTCCTCGAAACTAGAAAGGCGGTACACGAAGTGCAACGTAGATTTGGAAAATCGAAGTCGACCCATACGGTCCTGCACCGGTCTCTAGTAAATTTTTGGTAGAGTATTCGAACCGAGGAGAGCGTAAGATGCGGTATTAATAGCTCTTAAGGATGCCTTTGAACTGGCGCCGTGAGCAGCATTATAAAGAAGTTAGCCATGAAAGGGGTTCCTTATCGATTGGTTAAACCTTAAGGCACTATTTCTAAGGAGAGTACAGTACCTATGGACAATGACATGGGGACAGTAACGCAGAGTGGTCCAGAGCGATAAACTCAGGCCGTTGCTTTGTTTGTACAATTAGAAGGCTACCTGACCGGGTAAGGCGGAAGTGGTACTGAAAGTGAGTTTTTTTGTACGCAGAAGACATTCGCGATCTATGACAGGAGTCTACTTGAAGTTAAACCGGGATTTGAGAGACTGATTGATTATATGTTCAATATTGGCCTTGACATTAACTGGCAAATAACAAAGCAGTTAAGTTTCGAAGGGGTGGTCGATTGGCAAAAGATTACGTTCTTGGAGCTAGGGGTAATGTAGTGAAGTTTGTAAATACATTTACCTATTTGATGGTCACTATAACGCCAAACGTTAGCAGTTTCCAAAAATATACAGAAAGCCGAGGAGAAGCAACTTGAGCGACAGCGATTACTAAAAATCGCGCAAGACACAAACCCGACTTTCTTTCTTCCGCGGCCATCTGCGACCTGATATGGTGTTGGAAAGTTACCCAAAAGCATAACTGGCCTGCGGCCGAACGTTATATTCTATACAGAAAACCACTTCCCAGTATTTCGGTAAACACACTATACATAATAAATTGAGATGTATGTACCTCAACGCTCGATCAATTTTAAAACCTGGAGCTCTTAAAACTCTACATAGTTTTATCAAATGTTTGAATATAGGTGTAGCAATGCTAACAGAGACATGGCTCACTGAACTAGCGGTTTGTTCAGCCGAAATTGGCGGTGGGGGACAATTTCGTGTTTTTAGAAAGGACCGTGACTCACGGGGCGGTCGAGTTTTAATCCTCATCCGAAGTGAGCTGTGGCGTGTGATGCCATTTTTAATGACCGCACTGTGCGGCTTATAACAACGTATTTCTCGGCTACTGGCACACATGACATTTTAGGAACCTAAATTGACGTTTTAACACAAGAGCTATCATTACTAATAGAATGTGACCATACAGTTTTACTCACCGGAGATTTTAATCAGCCAGAAATAAATTGGGAGACGCCCAGCGTGCTACGACTCCTACACGGGAATTCAAAAGAACCCATACTCCTGAACTTCTGTTTCGAGTACGGACCCCAACAACATGTTACAGAAGCAACACGTGTTGGCAGTCAACGCGATTCTCTACTAGACATTGTCCTCTGCAACGATGATTCGGAGGACGAAGTTGCTGTGCGGCCAAACCACCTGTCCTCTGATCATCGCATGGTTCGGTTTGTCATAACGGAATGCAAGTGGCCCAAGCAAACGTCAATAACCAAGTTGGATTTAAAAAAAGGAAATTATGATGCCATAAAGCTAAACCTTGATTTTACAGATTGGACCCGATTTTTCAAGGTTGCCTCTCTTAAACTCGATGTACACCAAATGTATTGAGTATGTGCACTTTCTTATCCAACTACATATGCCACAGCGAACCTGCCGCACATCGTCAATTGACAGACATGCGCGTGCTCTTCAAGCAGCTTTTGATCGCGAGGTTAATGGGCACAACATTGGCCAGCTTCAAAAAGGCTCAACAAAGCATGCATTTGACAAAGGACTCTAGAGGAGCACGCTGTTATTTGAAATAGCGATGTAAACTCAATCCACAGATATGTCCGCAAACGAATCTCAGTTCGTGACTATGTGGCGTCAATTATGCGACCCAATTGTTTACTAGCTTCTGATGAATATGAAAATGCAGAATTAAAAAAAACATATTTGCACAAGCTTACCCATCGAATGATCAGCTATGTCTGCGAGATTTAGGAGTTACGCATGCTCCTGGTGGTTATGACTACTTAGTGGTCGTGAATGGTGTTGACGTCACATCTGAAAACCTGATGAAGCACCTAAGGGGTCTGAAATCTAAGACAAGCGATACCCCTGATGCGGTGCCGTCAATCGTGTACAAGCAGCTTG
Source organism: Dermanyssus gallinae (assembly GCA_003439945.1). Lineage (NCBI taxonomy): Eukaryota > Metazoa > Arthropoda > Arachnida > Mesostigmata > Dermanyssidae > Dermanyssus > Dermanyssus gallinae. The sequence goes on along the minus strand of QVRM01004189.1, from coordinate 233,536 downwards.
GAATCTCGATATGCCACCCCTTAAGCTTGATATTTCGTCGATCGCTGGACGATTCGATTGTACCGGAGGTTTTTAGGACGGCGATTGTTAGCCCTATACACAAGCGGGGAAATAAGTCAGACCCCAAGAATCAGCGACCGATTTCCAACACTGTTATAGCTTGTAAACTGTTAGAAATATGGATGTTTGGCTGCTATAAGTCTTGTGAGCCCTCTTCTTGTGTATTGTCCGTTGCATAGTGGGCAAGTTATTCGCTGTGAGTGTGCCGACGACCCTAACCCGCCACTGACTATATTACTGGGGTCCTGTTCCTGCAATAGCTGCAAAAGGGGTCCTTAAACCACCGCTAAGGCCTTAAACTGACCCAACAGGTCGGATCCGCCCTCTGATACGACTTGCGACAAATGATTTACAGCATCAGCCGTGGCGAGGGTAGGTTGTGCAGGTCTAGGTGCTCTGCGCTTTTTATTTTTTTTTAGCTGCGGCAGACAGGATTAAGCTTGGAAAGGCGCCTGGCTTGGATGGAATACCGCCAGAAGCAGTGAAATTCCTCTTCAGAGAGTATTCGTCGCTTGTGGCGAAGATCATCACATAGATCTTTCGTACGGGTAAGCTTCCAGAGAGCTGGAAGGCCGCCGAGGTAGTACTACTACCCAAAGGCAACGGGACACACCGCCCGATCTGCCTGTTAGGCACTTTAGCCAGAGGTGTAGAAGCCATTATGAAGGATCGGCTGAGGACCTTTGCCGAGGAAAATGGACTATTGTCAATAATGCAGTTCGGATTCCGAAAGCATAGGTCTGTTCTGTCGGCCATCCACAAAGTGGTGGCAAAGGCCGAACTTATTAAGAAATCTACTCGGAAAACCAGAAATTTGTTCCTAGTGGTGTTGCTGGATGTAAAAAATTCGTTTAACAGTATCCCATGGAAAGTGGTTCTCGAGATGTTCCGGCGAAAGAATGTCCCACCATATCTGGTGCGGCTGGTTTCCGACTACCTGAGCAATAGACGGGTAGAGAACGGGCGTACCAAGGTGGAGATGACTGCCGGAGTGCCGCAGGGTTCAATCAATGGACCTCTTCTCTGGAATCTGGCATACGATGACGTCCTGAACATTCAGCATCTTCCACCGGGAGTGGAATTGGTTGCGTACGCGGATGATCTGGCTGTGACAATCAGGGCCAGAACTAAGATAGAGCTGGAGACATACGCCAACATTGCGCTGACGGATGTCGATACGAGAGATGCCGGCCTAACACTCGCACCACAGAAGAGTGAATCTATTCTACTCATCGGGAAGAAGAAATGTGCTCCTCTAAAGCTTACGCTGTCGGGCTAAAAATTGAGCTAAATGACACGGCAAGATATCTGGCCATACACATAGACCGAGGATTGCGAGGAACTCCTTATGTAAGGATTGCGGCTGGAAAGGCGCAAAAGGCGGCTAATGACATCGCCCGTCTATTGCCCAACACGTGCTGCCCGAGAGATAGCGTCCGGAGACTTCTGATGTCCGTATCCGAGTCGATCATCCTTTTTGGCTCGCCCGTTTGGATGTCGCCTACAATGGACACAGACGCTAGTAAAAAGATCCTGAGGAAGGTCCAGCGGATCGAAGCCCTACGTATCATTCGGGGGCATCGCACCATCAGCACGGCGGCCTCGCTCGTGCTGGCGGAGACAGTGCCCTGAGACCTAAAGGCAGCCGAACGTCGGCGCTTGTGAATTAACCCAGATAGGGAGCTCGTACAAGAACGCGAGGTGACACTCGATCGGTGGCAGAATGAGTGGGATAGCATCTCGAACGGGCAACCAGGGGCGCTCGTGAGGAACCTCATTCCGAACATCCGCCAATGGATGAATCGTCCCGGGGGCCGTCTCACATACCACCTGACCCAAGTCCTCACGGGTCACGGCGATTTCCAGGTGTATTTAAATCGGATAGGGAAGGCTGAGACAACGCAATGCTTGTACTGTGACGGGGTGGACACTCCGGAACATACAGTATTGCGATGCGCCGCATGGATCGAGACCACACGAGGCTTGCCCAGAAAAAACACGCTGGGAGAGCTAGTCACGTACATGCTTACGTCGGTCAAAAACTGGGACGCGGCCGCAAAGCCTATTCAACGGATCATGAAAGCAAAGGAAGAGACAGGAAGAAGGAAAATGGTGAAAAGCGTCCGAGAATTGTTGCCAAGGCGCGACTCGACAAGCAGGACCTAAATATTTTAAATTTCCGAGACTTCCCCGCCGCCTGTATGTAGTTACTCTTTTGCGGTAAGGATCCCGCAGGTCGGAGGGTCATCTTAAGGAGGATACATATATGTAGGCACTGCCGTCTATATACATATATGTAGGGTTTTAGCGGGTATTGCCTTAATCCTTCGGCTCGACTCTTGTCAAGCGCCAAGACTTGCCGTTAGGTGGCTGAGTCCCACACTGTCTGAGCGTTGGCATGTTACGAGGCTTACCAACTCCAGTTATGCTTTCTCTCAGTCGTACGTAAATGTATTTTTAAACTCTAAACCTTCTCAAAAAAAAGTGCTCGGCGCACCGGGGTACGGGTTAATCGGCGCCGTGGGGCGAGCGTCCCCTTGTTGGTGTAGAATCCTCCCGGGCGTTTATCGGACTTTTTGGTGGGAAGTGGCCTCGCAGCCGGAAGTAACAGCTGCGCGGGTCAGGGTCATCGGGTGACTGGGAAATACCGCGAACGACGTTGGCGTAGGTAGGTTGCCCACTTGGATGTTGCGGCGGGGTTCCGGATTACGATGTGGCGTTTGGCCGACTGCTGGTGATCTCAGCAGCCGGATACGTTACCCGAACCTGCCGCAGGGTTTTGGTTTCGAGGAGTAATTTTTTCTCTCCTTGAGATAGATCAGACGGGGGCAGGATGGCGACCCGGACGGGTGAGCACCCCGGCAGTTGATACACCGCGTTTGATTGGTGCAACTTGCGGCAAGGTGGCCTGTGTTGCCGCACTTCCTGCAGACTTGCTGTTGTGTGCAACGTTCCGCGAAGTGTCCAGGCCGTAGACATTTGTGACAAAGCCTAGGCTGGTCAAGTTCGATAACGACCTGGTGCGACTAAAATCCCAAGAATATTGATGAAGGGGGTTGCCGGGCAAACAGCAGAATCACTTTACCCAGGGGGGTGCAGGTCGCGGACTGAAACCGCGTAAGCCGCTTTACATGGATGACTCCAAGCGGTGCTAGTTTCCTTTCACATTTTTTCTTCTGTGAGGCAAGTTGGGACTCCTTGAATTGGTGCCCAAAATGATGATAATGATGGACAGTGAGCCGTCACCGCGAAGTCTCTAAGGCTGGTGACTGGTAATAGCTTCTGAGTGGATTCTATATCAGGGAGCCACGGTATGATTGACTTTCTGACCCCGGATATCTTTGTCTTATGTGCTTAGGCAAAGATGTGCTTGTAAATGGATAGCAGTGAATCCTCGAGGAATTCTTTTTAAGCACATTCTGACGTCTCTTTTCTTTTAATGGTTACTTTGAACGCCCCCACCGATCCCTTCGATAAGTCTTCTCTAAATTTCTCCAGGCACTCTGGCGGCGAAGCTGGCTTTTTCTGCTTGGCGCCAATGCTTGGCCAATATGCCGGGCTCGTTTTACATGGAACATCTGTGTCCATCGTCGGAGTGGATTTAACGTTCTCGATCGTTCCCTGTGGTGGATGTTCGCTGGACGCCGGCACGGAGGACGCGCACTGTCGCAGGCGAGCTATGTCCAAAGTAGGTAGAGGCGAAGGCCCTCCCGAACTGTCGGGCGGCATTTTAGCGGCCTTCCGCTGAGAACTTTTGCAGTAAACGACTAAATAAATAGAATGGTACTCACTGGCGCGCTACCCCTAGCGTAGATAAAAAAAAGAAATACAGAAAAGAAAAAGAAAGAAAGAAAAAAAAGACAACGAAAAAAACACACACTGGGCGGGATTCGGACCGTGGCCGTTTGGCTAGCGGTCGCCTGCGGAACCAACTAGGCTGCGCTGTCTGATGCCATCCCCGCACACCTTAGTGTATATTATGCACCGACGATTGTTGCTACATGTAAACAAGGATGAGCTGCAAGTTTGTTATCAGAACGGACACGTATAGCCCTGCGCGCTAAGGAATGTTACAACTCCTGAGCACGCTTCGGGGCCAGTAAAGCACAGCAATCGAAACTTAGTTGTACAGGTAATCACTGTGACAGAGATAACCGTAGACGAGGCACTCAAACTTGTTAAATACGACCAATTTAGAAGAGCGAATTAACAAATCAAACGCGCGAAAAAACTTATATTATATGGGTTATCTTCCAAGATTCCGCTATAATCACGATGTTAGCCCTTTAACCGCATAGAGTTAGAGAAAGTCGAGGTCTCCCACTGTCACTGCAGCCTCATCTGCAAATACAGCGGGACCTCCACAGGCAACCTAGAAGCAGCCCTTGAGGTGTTCCGTTATTAACTACTCGTTTCGCAGTGATACTGTTCAACCCAAAGGCGACATTAAATTGATGAAAGCCTTGAATTAAGTAAAGATTTTTTTTAATAGTTCAGTAAGGCCACCCTGAAGTTGCCTGAAGCGTCAGTTATAACAGAATTTCCTAGCGAGATGAAGCGATCACTCTGTCATAGCACGCCTTTTTGACAATCACAGTACGCTATCTTGTACTCCTGCGACCCTGGCATTATGTCAACTGTACAACTTGTTTACACTGCGTCTGTGGAGACTGGGTGCTGCTAATGAAAATAATGCCAGTTAAAATGTCAACCTGTAAGATACAAGTCTGGAATAGCAACTTATGATGAGCTTCTTAAAGGAGTGTTATCATCTACAGATAGACTGTTTAAACATTACCATCAGCATAAGTCTTAAAAACCATTGAAAAACAGACGCATGTAGGGCACTCAAAAAGCCCAACTCTATCTCTGTGTCTGCTTACCGAAGGCGATCGGATTAGGCCATATCTACTATAATCGGCGCAATCATTTTTTACCTACGTCTTGCATGTTATCACAATATCGAAGTTTGAGTCTTCCCTACCAACAGAAGCTTTCAGAGCTTCAAGTTGTCTCATCATTGAGGTGAAATACTGAAAATTAATAACACTAAATCTACACGTATTTATAACTGTCTTAAATGAGTTGTGACAGCATCTAGGTCAACGCTTAGTACCATAGCTTAAGTAATAGATAGAGATAAAGCTCTAGGCTCGGGGTTTGCCCTAATTTCATCATGATTTTAGCTCCGGTTAGAGTATCGACAAACAATGTTCTGACGTCCGATGCACAGGACTTAACTCGCACCGGAGAAGATCCGCAGGAGAAGCCAAAGCTTCCGATGGAGCTGTTGATAACGCTGGAAGTGAACATCTGTTTGCTTATTTATTCCTGTTACCGTGCGTATGTTTTTTCCTTACATGCTGAAAAGAACCGCACTCCATCTACAGCTAGTTGATCTAAATGTGGATATCAAAAGTACGATCTTGAAGCCCTGTGCATTAACAGCTTTTTTAGACCAGGGGGAGTTTTGTAGGCCAGACATGCCTCTGCCGATGGAAATTTAGAAATCTGCGGAAACTTCAGAACCTCTTCAATATGCCTCCCAGGGCTATCATTACTCTTTAACATATTTTCGAATTTTCAACGTGTCGTCTGTTCACAACACAGAATAGTATATAATGGTTTTCACTAAGCTTTTCCCGAATGGAGTCGTTTTTTCTATAAAATGTTAATTTCTTTCTCTGTGCCATGCTTTTATTGATCTTTCACGAAGGGCAAAATGTTTTTCAGCACATCTGTCAGCTCTTGTAGCGGACAGTGTGGGACTCCACCCGGGCGGAAACTATTCGACCTAATCCATTGCCGAATGAGTAATACCCTACTATAACTACCTTCCGCACAGTCTTAGTTCGCAATTATGTAGCAGTACCTCGAAACTAGAAAAGGGGAACCTCCAGAACTAAAGGTGGGACTACATGGATCACTGCCAGAGTAGGTTGATTCGACCAGAAGCGTGACCTCCGAGCGTCCTCTATGACTACCTCTACCGCCCAGTCCGTGGAGGTTGTCATCATTCTGGCGACGATCTTCACTGTTTATTTTCCCTAGCCATTCCTGTACGAGGAGGCTTGTCGCGCTGCTCCGAATACGGTGCAGGTTGCAATTGTATGTTCGACGTGTGTCCGGGTCTCTCGATGTGGGGTCACAGCACGCACGTGTCGACGGTTGTCTTGCCAATTTTTCTCATATCTGTCTGCAACTGTTCATAGACCTGTCAGGGCCTGTGTTGCGTAATATATGAGTGGCCTTCTGTACCAGGCCCTTTATATCGAACCCTGTGAATTTGGGATGACTGGTGGCGTCTATTTCCCGCTGTGCTCGCCGCGCGAAGGAAGCCCATTCGGAAAGCCCATGCGAACAATAGTGGATTCGCGTGCTGCCACCCACGTCAGATCCCTAAAGTCCAAGGGAGCTGGCGTGCAAGGACAATCAGTACATCTTTACTGATGGTTCTGTAAGCCCGACAAACTCTCATTGCATTGCCTCCTTATGAGGTCCAAAGAGCTCGCCGGTTACGCTTTGTCTGGAGGACAAGGTCGGGTTGGTGGCTTTGGTTAACCTCGTTTACTTGCATCCGACCAATATCTGTGCGCATCAAGTAGGGCTGCAATTTAACAGTAAAAAGTGCAGGTCAAAGTCGTTTCTGGCCATCTTAGATGAAAAACACCTTTAAACCCTTCAAGATTGAACTTCAGTCATTATGTTTTCGATTTTGTCATCAGGGTTTCGAACAGAGATCGATAAATCAGAGCTCAAATAAACGCGCTGCCATTCGCGATAAACCACAAACGCCGTCTCAAATATTCATTAGAAGTATCGTGTATCAGCTCGGTGCTATATAGATGTCTAGGTTCATTAGAAAACACAACGCACGCAAGTCTAAAACTACGCATAATTTCATTATTATTCTGGAACTCGATCCCAACACGTCTAAACCAAAGGTCAAACACTATATATATATATATATATTCCCTTGAGGGAATGTGCTAGAAGATAGTCGGACTTGTCATCTGTTTCTCCGTACACTACATATATATATATATATATATATATATATATATATATATATATATTCTTATTGACACGATATTATAAAAGCACTATTTACGTGTGGTGCCAACAACGACAGAGGCTATAGCAGGATGGCTAGTGACCTTTCGTCAGCTCGCCTTGAGTCGCACGCGCGCCTGACCCTCACAATAACGAGGGAAAACGCCGCCCGCAGATATATGCCTATCGGGGAAATCGTAGGCGCTCCTCATTTCCCAGTTTCTCCCTCCCCACACGCGCACACTCATACACATACGAGCACTATTTTTTTAATTCGACAATTTCACTTTGTTCTCTAAAATCTTTAGTTTTTCTTCAAGTTTTGCCAGGTCTGCTTTGCTTGCTTCCTTCTGTCTTCTCGTTCTGCTCCTGTCGCCTCTATCGCTGGCAATCCGGCTCTTGGTTCGTCGTCGTCGTCGTCGCTGTAAGGCCATCATAGCGGTGCGATGAAATGAAGGCCAAATGAATACATGACGGCTTTGCTTGTCCCCCGCCGTTGCCCGCCTTGTCACCGTGGTCTTCTGGGCACTTCTCAATGCTGTCCCGAGGAGAGGAGCCATCGGGCGCGTCGCACCCCCGGGACAGCGTTGAGACGAACTCCTCGGACTTCCCGCTTCCCCGACGAAAGTCTTCTGCGCTCCTGCGTTTTGCTATGGCCGTCGTTGTCGCTCGATGTGGTCCCTTATTTCTTTGTTTTGCTGTTTTTCTCGGTCTTCTTCTTCTTCCTTTACCGCTTTTCTACCCGGTCAGTCAACCCTTTGCCGGCTTCTGAGCGGTATCTACAACGGGCCCTTTCTCTTGGCGGCTTCTAGCGTTCGTTTACCAAAACCTTTCTGTCATTTCTCTTTACCTCAATCCCTCCCATTTTCACACCAGGTTCTCCTTCCAGCGATAGCGACACCTCCCCGTTTCGCACATTGTCTGCAGTGGAACGGGACGACGGCGACCCGCGGCCTTACTTCTCTTCTCATTTTCAGGGTTCATCATGCTGGGGCTGGTGGCTTATGCAGGCAGGTTGGCGCCGTCATCCTACGTCTTGGGTTGCTACTGGCTGTATTAATCTTCATTACGAGTTCTAAGTGTTTTCAATGCTGCTTAAATAGCAAAAAGGATATATATATATATATATATATATATATATATATATATATATATATATATATATATAAATATATATATATATATATTCAGATATATATATTAGATAGATAGAAAACTACCGGAAGAAGCATTCTCTCCTTCTTGCTGTTTGAAAGCGCCAGGACGGAAAGGAAGGACCAGGTAAGGTGAAAAACAACGGGAGCAGCGACTGAGCTGTTAGAGCTTTGAAGTCCTAGTTCGAGACGCCGCGCTACGCTCTGCCGGCTGATGTCGTTTTTTCGTCAAGTCGAGAAGCATAACCAAGCCAGACTGCTCGTTCGGCCCTTGAATCCTTTAGACTTGAAGGTCTGGCTTTCCCTCACTGCAAACGGTGAATTCAATAGACAGAAAGAGGGATAGTTACGTAGATATGAATGCCCTGAATACAGTCCTGCAATTTCTGTGAATTTACCGCGAAAGTATGCACGCTCGAAAGAAAAATTTTACCACACTGTTTACAACCGCTTGCTTGCTTAGCTTGCATTTAGTGCTTTCACTAAAAGAAAAACAAGTATTACGCCAACATAGGTGATAATGATGACGCGACGGAATCGTCATAACGCGCACGGCTGCAATTAGTAGTCTTGAAATCGTCAAACAATATATATATATATATATATATATATATTATTACTCCAAATATGTTAGTTTTATACATTTATGATAATAATATATGCAGTTACACGTCTAAAAATATAATTAAAAATGCGGAAAATTGTTGTAAGTATGTCTTATTCTAGACGTCTCCCGATAAAGCATATTATAAAAATCGAGTCGCGACAAAAAAATCTTGCTAAAAGATAAAAACATAATATAAATTAATAAAAAAATATGTATATATATGGCTTAACTAATCATTCATGATAATGTATTTTACAGAACATAAATATGTTATAAATGTATTACAAAGTCAAAAGTCACTGTTCTACATTATACTGTGAGGACTGCAAAGTTATTTCTTTTTATCTGGTATCAAGCTCAGTATGTAGTCAATCTATGTAGTACTCACGATTTACAGTGCTGCAATTGCCGTTCATCTTCATCATTCTATGTCACACAGCCTACTTGCCCTGCTCATATATATTTGCTCATTAAAATTACCTTTTCAAATGCGTGCCACGAATTGTAGCGAACGATGATTTATTTACGTGACGAAAACATAGTTGGTCACAATCACCTATAAACACGGCAAGCAGAAAATACATAGATTGTCACGTAGGCAAACAACGAACAGAAAGGCCTTGACTAATTTTCCTGCTACGTCGCCTCCTTATTATTTTAATCCCTACAATAAACGCTTAGCGACATAATTCGAAACAACTTATTATTTCGACATGCAAAGAGTGACAGCAAAGAAGAGAACACGCACACCTCATATAATGTGAAACGGTGTCTGAATAAATGCAAGTTTCGTGTACCTCCAAAGTAAAGCTCGTAACTAAAGTTAGATTATGTCTCGTACTAAATCATGGGTTCTTTGAAGATCACTTTTGCCTAACGTCAGCGCTGCATTTATTTAAAGCCACCGGGCGAGGCCAGCGTCCCGCCAGTTGTTGATATTTCCGAGCGTTGTACACTAGCAAAAGTTGCCTAGGTACGTTTTTTTATACACACGTGTCTAATCGCGTGCTTGCTTGTGCTGGCTGACGAAGGCGTATTTTTTCAATACCCAAAGCGTTTTAGCTTACTTTTTTCATTTTAAAAAATTAGCTATGATGAAGGTAGTCAAATGACAATAAAATATCTTCGGTTTGTTTCTATCTGTCCCAGATCGCAACGCACGGTTTGCTTACATTGTAAACCTCCCTCATCATATCACATGATCGCCTGAGTCTAAAGCGCCAAATTAGAATAACGGTTGCAAATTAAGTAGGCATCGCCTTCGGAAACTGTTTAAGACTTCAGAAGAAATCGTTGACTCCTGAAGTCGTCAAAACATTCTGACACAGGCCTAGATTAAAGCAGGTTAGAGTTATGTTAGTCTCCTTTGCTCGGCAAGTTAACCATACTCGGAATTAGGCGTCTTTCTAGGAAGGGTGCTATTTGAAGCAATTATAGTAGTTTGCAGCAGGCGCCACTTTGCTTAACTTTGCCAATTCGTTCGGTTCTGGGAAACCTTTTCGCTTTGGATAAAAAGTTATTGCGTGCAATTTAGCTGTAAATCGAATAGCCGTGCCCATTATATACAATTTAGTTGTACGTCGAATAGCCTTACGAGCCACTATAACCACACATCGGAGTTTTGCTGGGTCCCGCACACTATACGAACACTCATACGTCATCGAATGGCGCATGAGTTGTTTGTGGTTTTTAAGACGCAATATAAACACTGCTTACATGTTTAAACACAAGAAATAGATCGCTTACATCCGCGATCAAGCACACCAGAAGGACAGGGAGGTATTTTGCACTATATGCCCATACAACGCCACCACTGGTAGAGTTAAGAGTAGAAAGTAACTAGTGAATGAGCGACCATTCACGCAGTACTTGAGATACTTCTCACAAATGTAAACTGAAAGCTGCTTGTTCGAAGGGTTTTAAGGTAAGTAAAATCACGAAAGTCCTGAAGTTGAAACGAATTCTTTCATCCTAGAGTAGCCGGTAGAGTACTATGTATGTGATTAACTCAGTAAAACAAATACAAAATGGTCCATGCTTAGATTAAGAGAGCGATAGTTTTTGTTCATTTGGTGCAAGATAAGTACTAGATGATCAAAAAGTTCGTGGCATCGCCTGCTTTCCAGTTAAAAGAAATTAAGTCGCCTACAAAGTCCAAAGAGAGAGACGCTCTTCGGAAGTAACGAAAGTAGGTATTATGTGAATTAGTCTAAAATTGTGCTTGTAGCAGGTCGCGCAACTGTAACATGCTAGACCCTGACAATGAAACAGAACGAGTACCGTGCTGCGATTAAACATAATTTTTTAAAGGCGCAGCTGCGACACAAAGTACACCTAAGTAAGATGCAGTTTACAAAACTAATACATCTGCATTCAGTACTATTACCGAATGGATTGTTTCATTTAAGAGAGCTAGTTTAGGCACCAAGGTTGCAAAACGCTCTGGACGGCCAAAACGTCTTCAGATGGGAACACTAGAAATGCTAGAAGTCTATAAACTCGCCATAATTCACGGCCGATTAAAACTGTGCAAAATATCAAAAAACGTTGAGCATTAGCTCAAGTGTACTACATCAAATCAGCATTTATGCATACAAAACAATAATGCAAAGTGACTAACACACGAGCTAACAGTTAAGCAAAAACGGACACATTTGTCAATTTCGGAGAGCAAGTTGGAACCTTTTAAATGAATTCCACAGACGTTGTTTGGCCCACCCGTAACCGACGAAATCTGGATCTCCTCTTCTCCACTTCAGAACAAGAGGATGCCACCAGAGACTCTACTGCACGTAAAGGCCTTCTAATAGGATAAGGAGGCATGAGTCGATTGAAAGGTTTTGGCGACCGTTTTCTGAGATGCTAAATTAAATACCTCACTAAAGGAAGAGCAATAGGGAGTACTACGTAACGCTCTTGGACCAGCTAAATGAACTCATGATTGCACTACGGCCCTCAAGAAGAAAAAGAAAACCCAAGGGAGTGCATTGGAAAGAGATACCAGAGAGCAAGAGTAATGTGATATGCGTCGTAGACGACGTAGATTTTGGAAATGTTTAATAATAAAAAAACGGTATGTTTTGCTCGTAGGATCATATTTACTACATGTTTTGAGCTTCGGGGGAGACTATACCGAAAAGTAAAAAATCACGTAGTCTTTGTCCGTCTATTGCCTGCAATCCGTGGTGCAAACTTTTTGATCTACCTAGTACACATTCTTCAGATGCGTTGTGAATGTTTATGTCTTCTCTATGATTACCGCAATTTCCCTTTTTTTATTTGAGTGGTTTGAAAATGGTTACACATTATCAGTGTTTGCAACTGACAACACCTTATTATATTTCCACAAAAATCTCAGTCCGTTCGATTGCTATACAAGGCCCACTAATGTCGAAATGGGGAGCCGATGAAAATCAAAGAAATGCATTTCTTCCAGACTCGGAATAGTAAATCCAGACTCTTGCGTATGGCAAGAATCCACAATATTAATTTTAATTATATTATTTTGTTCATATAAAACAACCTTTCGCTCTACTGGCTTATCATGGTTCCGCAGTCTCAGGATGCATGAAGACCCACCACAGGAGGATTGCCAAGGCCCTTGCGGGGAACCGTCGCCTCGACCGTAGCTATACGACGGTCTTTCTGCAGAACGCGGCCTTTGCGCGTTCTTTTGGCATATTTTGTCACGCATCATGGATATCATATTTAGGTAAAGAGCTTTTTTCTTCGTTGAGTTTGAGCGCCTTTCATGATGCGAGCAACTATGCTCTGCACAGGGTGGCCACCCGAGTGCAGGTCGGAGTGTAACGCGGCCGTCCTGAAGCAAGACGCAATGTCCATCTGCGCCTTGCCAATTCGTAACACATATGACTGGAATTGGTCATGGCCAGCGAACGTTTGTATCGAAAGTACGACAGAGCCCCTCCCCGTGGATCGTATCATTTCCTCAGGTCTGGGATGAGAGTTTTCATCCACGCGGTCTGCCTATGGCCACCCCAGTACTTCGGGAGAAAGCCCACTTGTCCAGTATTGTCTACCCCGGTCCGTGTTGCTTTTAAATTGTCTTACGCTTTTTGCCCCCGTCTAGGAAGTCGCAATGAAGCTGCAAGGATAGGGGCGGCACCCGTGCTCGCCGTGCAGTACGCGCGGCATGTCCCAATGACCACCAATACGCTAAGCCACGGAGAGTCCAGGTCGCCAATGACTCCGCGACGGTGGCCAGGAGCTGTTGTCTCTCCGAGGCGCCCTTTTCTTTAGGAATTATCCTAGTCAGGTTCTGGGCAACATCATTCAGTTACTTGACGACGTTTTTTATGTGTACGGTACGGAAAAGACCCGTGTCCAGGGTCACGCTGTAGTGTTTTAACGTATCTTTTGATTACGAGTGAGTGGCCCGTCTATTAAAAGAGTTCTACCATTCCACAGGCGTATACGTATAATACGAACCTATCAGTGCCAATCTGTATCTAACTATATGCGCAATAAATTACATATGTCTCCATGTCAACAAAAGCATTTAATATACAGTGTAGTCTCTACTTCCTACAGTCATATATATATATATATATATATATATATTGCCAAAGTAGATTAAAATTAGCCATGACATGAAAAAACCGTACACGGGCAATAGCCTTACAAAAATTATTTAAAAAAAAAAATATATATATATATATATATTCATATACCCTGAACTCCGTCTGAGTTTTAATGATTCTGCGCTACTTGTGTCCTTCCTTGTGTCGGGACGAATCCTGTGTCGTGTCTGCCCCAAATAGGCTCGTCGTTGAGGCCCAATGCATTGTGTACGCCTTTGTTTCTACTACTTTTATGATCATTGGTATTGACTGATTACGGACTCACTCTGGCCGATTTGATACACGAGTGATAGTTTGGTGCTGTTCTGGCCCGTGGCGGCCACTTTGCTCTACTGTCGAGCAGCACTGGTCTGCACTCCCTGCCGTTTCTAGTCAGCTAGAATTAAAAACATTTTTAAGGAAATTGTTTTTAATTCTCGATTCTCCTCCGTTCCCTACGGGCTTGGAACTCAACCTGAGGTATATCTTCAAAGCACCGAGAGCCGGACATGTTAAGATATCTAGGGTTTCCCTAACAGACCTTGTGGCAGCATGACCGCTGACCCTCAGCGGTATGGTTATTCATCTAATCTCAATGAGGATTGCTCAAAGAAAATTCGATCAACAATAGGGATCGAACCGGGGACCGGTAGATGACAACCATGACTAGCGCACTAATCCCTTAGATCACGCCGCCACTTTCTAGTCAGCTAATTCTAGTCATCTGATTGCATACAAATCGTTTTGAATCACTGGCCACATATTATGGCCGACCATTTTGGTTATGTGTAATCTATATGCAATTAATGTCCTCCACGCAAATAACGATTAACGGAAAGATAATCGTCGAGACGAGGAAAAGGGCCAGTTTGAGTTGTACACTCAAAACCATTGTTGAATCAAATAACAGAAAAGCGAAGTAGCTGCGTTGACTCGTAAGAAGGCGTCCGCATCGACAGTGGTGCTAGCTTATGGAAATTATTCGGAGTCATCTGCTTCGGAACTAATAGTCGTAGTTGAAGTTTTTTTTTATGAATGTGCTGTCCCAGGAAGTTGATGTTTCTACGAAGTGCAATGTCGATCCCCACTGTGATGCTGAGGATCGAGAATGCAAATTTTGCGAGGGATGAATGGAAGGAGGTGGGCTCCAAAAACACGCATTTCAAACAGCTGAAAGAACAAATCAGCGCCATCCGGTTTAACTCGCTCAATCAGCTAAAGGGTCTCTTTCGTGTAGTGGTCGCCCGAAGAAGGTTAAGAAATATGGGGCGACTTTTTCTACAAGTGAGCCGTTCAGTGAAATGGCCGCTGGCGGCTAAATGCAAAAAAAAAGAAGAAACAGAGGTTGGTAAAGGTTTTACTGAGGAGGACACTCTCTTTGCTTTCAAAGATGTTGGTGTCGTTTTGGCGAGTAGAGAGAGGATGATTAAAAGAACACCGTCATATCGATCCCTACTGACAGGATGATGATCTACTTTAACAAGGTTTTACCAACTGACATGTTTCTCGCTTTTAGGTCGCATAACATCACTATGTATGCGGGAACGCCAACGCCTGTCTCGTATTACAAGAGTCTGAGGCTTGGCCACATTGCGAAATATTGTCATTAAGAAGGTATATGTATAAAGTATGAGGTCAAGCTGTTAACCTGGCTCTAAACTGCAATCGCGAGGCAAAGTATGAAAACTGCAGGGGTACCCACGTATTGTTTTCGCTGTGCTCCTCTATCCGACTGTGTGAAATAGAAAAACGCAAAGTCTTATCGGATGTCGTTTGTTGCAACAGGTCGTATCAAAGCATTCTAAACCTTGTTTGGACTGACCCTCAGCCAACATTTAACGCCCAC
Organism: Dermanyssus gallinae; assembly: GCA_003439945.1. Taxonomy (NCBI): domain Eukaryota; kingdom Metazoa; phylum Arthropoda; class Arachnida; order Mesostigmata; family Dermanyssidae; genus Dermanyssus; species Dermanyssus gallinae. Next base: position 218,236 of record QVRM01004189.1, on the reverse strand, counting down.
GGAATTTATTCTTTATTTATTTACATCCAGGCTGGGTAAGTGTGTTTATGTTACATCACAGTATTTCGACACAATAACCGGCCTAGCGTTTTGCCAGTTCTACTATGGACCGAACCGCCGGACAAACCGCGGCGTGGCATTTATCACATTTATTTACTCCAGCATTGTTTGCATCGACATTCATCTTGAGGTTCATGGAAGCCCTCCACGTTGCATACAACGTGGTGAAATCCGTGTGCTGCAAAGGCCGTTGTTAAATGCCGATCTTTCACCCCGCTAGCCCTCCACCCAGTGCTCCTCATTGCTGCTGTCCCATAAATTCCTACGTCTACCTCGCTAATTTTGGTTTGCCAGTTTTGCATATAAACGTCAAAGGCGCACGTTTTCTTTAGATTCCAATGCCCACGGAATTGCTTTCGCATTGCTTCGTAATACGGACCTCGTAAATACAAATGTGCAACTCGAACCCGTGCACATATGTGTCACCTCCGGTCGCGAAGCGCATGCGAATGCACCACGCCACCCGGCTCAACGTGTCAGAGCATCCTACGGTAACACAAATTAAGGTTATTGACTCGTCCCAGCAGTATGTCACTCTCGTTTGTCTATGTTTCCCCCGATGTTTGTGTAAATCTATCGCTATCAACACCTCGCCCTAATAAGCCGATTCGCGCCGCGAGGACGTTAACTACAGGAACTCCTCGTAAGCCCCTGCAAACTCTCTCGATGTCAACCTAAGATTTGTTTGTCACTGGGTTTTCGTCATGTAGAAAGACCTACAACCCTTTGTTGTTTTGCATGTATTGCATTGTGTGAATTATACAAATCAAAGTTGCACGCGAAATGTGAACTCTTGACAACGTTCGGATGACGTCAGACTTAGGCTCAGGAGCTATCGATCTAAACGCAGGCAATGGATGGTTAAACAAATCCGGTCAGTGTGTAAAGATTTTTTTAGAGGAAAAGGGAATCCTGATGTGGTTTGAATTTGCTTCATCAAGTAGAGGCCCTGATAGATTAGATAGCGGTGTCGGCATTTATGAGCATTCCACCTGCGGTAATTTATCGTCGGGCTCTGATAGTAGTCTTGATGTTAATATTTAGGTGGTACGTTTACACCTGAAAAACGGGCCGGTCTTGACTCTTTTATTGTGGGGTTTTATTCAAACAGTGTTGTAGGGACACCCTGCTCAATACTCTAGACGATGTGTTGCCGAAATGTACCTCAACCCCTGTCATTCTTCTGGACGATGCAAATGTCAATCTCCTTTCCGTCCCGCAGTCCAGCGACTATACATATTTTCTCCACAAGTTTCTCACACACTTTTTTCTGTATTAGATCGCATATTCAGACCCGCGTCGGGTACGTGTATGAAACACAATGCAATCCGCTCTACAAGGACAACATCACATCGTAATCGTTTTGAATTCTTACGTTGAGACTCCTCTCAACTCTGGAAATTCGTCGACCTGCTGTGTGGTAGGTGTCACAATTCAGTAAGCTTTTAATCCGCGTTTTTTAGTTGGCGATTATACAATCGTAGAAGACTCGGTTGGAATTTCAGACGGTGGTGCGTGGAAATGGGGGGAATCGAGGGAGACTACGATACAAGATGGCGCCGCGACGCCTGTCCCATAACTTTGAAGTAATGCCAAAGAAATACCGAGGCTGGGGAGAAGGAATACGCGTTTAGCGGGTTTGTGAGTTCCACACTAGTCAGCCAGCTCTTCGTGACGCGTGTGCATCAAGCATTCCCGATGACAATGACGAGAATTTAGGATGATTTTAAAGGCTTGCGATGCCGCTTTCCGGTAGAAGAGCGCTTCCTTCATTTTCTTGTCGAGCCCGGTGGCACGGTGGCATGCGTCTGCACCTCGCGACCGAAAGAGACACATAGGTGCGCGGGTTTGAGCCCCAATGTTACACATTTATATTTATGGGGGTCCGTCTATAAAGCAATGCGAAAAGCAGTTCTATGGACGTTAAATCTTGGCTGAGAGTCAGCCCGAAAGGATTTTTTTCCTTATGTTTCTTGCAGATTCCATGTTAGCTAAAAACCAGTATCTTCATGATGAGCAGCAGGGGTGCGCGCTGATCCGCCCATGTTTGTTTCCGCCATGGCATATAAGACGGGTGTGTTCTGGGTGTCTTTCAGTCCATCGCCGCAATGGATGCACTTGGGGTGGGAGACTTGCCTATCCTGAACAGTTAGAACTAAAGGCCGCCATGACCTTGCAGGACCTGGATGGTGTGAAAGGTAGGTTTCCTGCGTGGCTGGTTTAGCCAGTATTTGATGTTTGGAGCTAAGGGCGCGGAGACTGCCGCCTAGAGAACGCAGTCTCCGCGCCGTAGCAGCCCCCGAACATTCCTCACCTCCAAATACATGAAGAAGATATGCTGTGTGAAGGTCGTGCCTATATCATAAACTCTAAGACACAAGTATATGAAGGAAAAAGACAGAAGTATGTTCACAAATTTCAACTCTTGACCTTCGTAGGCAATTTTATCTGTAGCTTCCAGTCGACACTCACGACGAAGTTATTGTTTTTGTCTTCCATAAATTGATTTGAAGGCCTTTGCTGTGGACATAAGCCTTGACCATACCAGCAATTCTATGAATAGCTCGAATATCGTGATGGCAACCACAACGTCATCCGTGTACATTACGTATATTACGACAACAACAATTTTAAATTTGGCCCGCACAAGGCAGCTATTAGTAGAGCAAATTGACATTCTGCGTGCCGGAATGAGTCGACTTACGGGTGGCGAGGGGCTTTATGGAAAATCTTTGCTCTATTACGTCCATCAGTTCGCAGATGGCCGCCTATTAACCGTATTTTGAGCTGCGATTATTTTATTTACCTTTATTCGCATAGGTAAACGTTTGTACTGCCATTGCCTTTGTGAAATTATCAAAGCTATATGTTTTAAAGCTCCAATGACTTTATACATGCAGTTGGTACTCGAGTGCATTCGCTCTTTGTTGTCAGACTGCCCCCATTTCATCTATATATTTCTTTAAGCCTGACAACTCTATGTTGAAGTATTTCAGTATTCTCGTTACTCATAAGGGTTGCTCTGTTAAGAACCGGTGTTCGTAAATAATTGTTTGAGAACACAACTATTGCACTCTTTCCTAGTTAAAAGTGAAGTCGTTTCCTCCTCAAACTGAAAAGTTTATTAATGTATTTATTGTAATCAATAACCAAAGTAAGTACATGACAATTTGGTCCCTGCGAGCGTGTGTATCTTTGCGAAGAGTCTAATGTAGGGTCCAACCATCACTGGAGGGTTCCCCGGACCGAGGCCGCGTTGCCCCGTTGCACATTCAGCGACAGGCGCTGTCTAAGAAAATCGCCCGCTCGTCTATCAACGCTGGCTAGAACTTATCTCTTCTCGACCTTTTGTAGAAAATCGCGTATTAGACGGGCCCGGCCCGCCATGGGTCTCGAAGGCAAGTGGGTGATACCCGTACGGGCACTCGATGTACTGGTATTTTCTCACCTTGCCTGCCTCGGCGAGAGCTGAAGCATATCCGGCTCGGGCCGCGCCAGCACTGACCATTGAAAGTGCTAATAAGGCAGTAAACCGCATGCAACCGTTTTCGAATGGTATTATAGTCAGACCGTCATGCCTCTTCCTGCCTTCTCTAAAACGTTATATTACACTTTATTCAATTTGCTCTAGTTGCCCGCCGAAGAGTGTGAACTATAACAGGGGTTTGAAACAACTGAAATGCAAAATTATTGATCTTCGACGCAATAAAGGCGGCACGGGCTCGAATTTTTACCTAATGATATACTGGAGTGGCCTAAGTAGGTCTCGATTTGCAAGTAACTGTGTTATACAGGGATATAGTGCATATATATTACACGTAGAACAGGACATTCGCAAAGTATTGTAATGTTTTGATATGGTAAAGTACGGCAACTCACGGGTTCGTTTTGCCTGAACCGGGCTACCCAGATTACTTCAGAATACTGCCTTAAGCAGCAACGGCATTTCCCTGCTTTTGACCAAAATTTGTATTTATAGTGTGACTCGTTGAGCGTTTATTTTGCTGCCGGTGGAGGAGGGTTTTGAAGAGGTTCTATCTGTTTGTCATAATCTGCTAAACAAATGCGCGCGCAACAAAACAAATGTATACGATCGTCGGCAAACAGATAAAAAGGTTGACAGAGGCACAAACGCAAGTTGCATCTGAGATACTCTCACTATTACCGCTTGTACTCTGCTATCTTGTACTGCTACTGTAACTGGTGCTTGAAAAGCCAGTCAGTCATGGTATGTGGTTGATGTCTATATGTATGCACCCATCAAACCGGTACAATATCTGTGTGCTCATCAAAGCAGGCTTGTAGCCATTCTTGCGAGAGACTCGCGCTGTATCTGAGCGAGGATCAAGGGGGGGGGGGGTGAATCCTCGAGGCCTCAGAGACCAAGCAAGACTCGTTTGAACGCAGTGGCGCATAGCGAGCGGGTCACTTCAACGTTATCTCCCGAATTCGAGCTTCCTGTCTGAGTTGTGGGGTTGCGACTACGAAAACTGAAATGTCGGTCACTCGGCATAGAAAAACGTGGAGTCCTGTAAACTACATATCCAGCAGCCCCAATTGCTTCATCGTTAAGTCGGCATGTGGCCACAAAGCGAGCTTTGTACGCCACTGCACAATACGGCAGGCGTGTACGGCTGAATGCTTGTATATATGTATGTCGGTAGCACAAAGTGACTCAGATGTCCCGGCGTTCGCCAATTCAAATGGCGGGATCATTTGAGTGACTTGGTTGGTTGGCGCTTAGCCGGCCCACTTGCGCTGGCAGAAGGCTAAGTCATTTGAAGCTCCAGAAGGCGGCCAGGAGATACGAGGTCCTAGCTGCTGCTGCAGGGCCTACTGCAGATGGATTTAGAAACGAGTTGGTTGTCAACGGATACGCCTTGTCCGGCCGAAGCTCCGATCGAGACGGCTATGACACACACTCCTTAGAGCGAGAGAAACATCCTACTAGTGTCGTTGTCGTTGCTCCTGCTGCCTCTGGTATAGCAGCAGTATAATGGCATGCCATGTAGAGGGGTTTGTATCCTCTCATATATATATATATATATATATAGAGAGAGAGAGAGAGAGAGAGTTTAAACCCAGTTAAGTCCGACTTGAGGGAACCTTAGTACTCAAAAATAAACATGTTTTCCAATGAAATGGGGGGAAGGACGGTGTTTTCTGTAGAAGAGGCAGTGAAATTACTAGCTTTGTTTTATACCGTTGAGGTTGGCTGGTCATTGTTTCACAAAATGTGCGGTTTTATAAGAACGAGTTATAGTCGTATTGAGAGCAGTTTGCAAATATGGAGATCCTGTGATGATCCTCACATTTATTCCTCACGTTCAAATAATAAAAATGCAAGGCCCCTCTGGCCAGCCAACGATTTCTCGCCACAAAGGTGGTGAAGCCAGGGAAGCAAAAACTGGGACGTCACTATTTCAGAGGTAGGGAACAAGAGAGCTGCGGGTTCACAAGAGTGCCAGATGGGCCAGTCTATTCAAACAGAAAACTGGATTAAACTCTAGACATGCTTCACGTGCGAGAGACCAGGCCACAGCGCCATAGATTGCACAGGAGACGGCGCCTAGAGTATACCATCAAGGACAGACTGGGTTGTGGATTCGGCAGCGGCGACGGCGGTGTGGCATACACTTGTGGTTAGCCACGAAGCTACCTAATTGGACGAAACAGGACCGGGCCTGGAGAGAGCCTAAAGATTCCTTGCAGGCGAAGCACTCTAGTTTTCCTTACTAGATCGGTATGAGCAAGCTACCCCCATGTACTTCAGAAAGTGCTTACATACCTCTTCCCAAACCAGAGAGGAACAGAATCGCTCCCGAGGTGGCCAAGATGGCAGCGAAGATTCCCGTCCCGATGGACGAAGGCGCTGGTACTCATGCACAAATTAAAAGGCCCTCGGTCTAGACGACCCTGTGCTTGCTGGTCTTTCGGGTCGTTCTCCGCTAGAGAACGAGATAGTCGGCCAAAACAAACAAGTCTTGGCTAAAGGTCAGACCCCCAGTTGGGCTCCTGAAAGGACAGGTATCTCTTATATGACCTGGGCACGGTTCTGTGGCGGGCCGCTTTCGCAGGGTACCGCTGAAGGGCTTCGACCTATTGATTCTCCTGGACGTGCAAACGGCGGTCAACTCAGAAGATTGGATAGAGAATATGGAGGCACTTAAAGAGCTCTGAGGGCAAGAGACACCTGCCCTGGACACGCTTCTGCGACGAGCCAGTCTTGCAGGGGGCTTTGTTCTATTGGTTTTCCTAGACGTACAAAAAGGCGGAAACAACACTCAGAAAACTAGGTGGATAATATAAGAGCACTCAAAGAGCTCCGTGGACAAGAGACGGCTGCTTGCAACTGTGTACACATATCAGGGGACCGCCATTCCTGGCGCTTATGGAGCCGCTCCGAGTAGAGGGCAGGAACGCCCCTGTTCTGGTTTACAGACAATGCCATTAAATTCCGAGTCGGTGGGGGTGCAAAGGAATCTGGGTTTAGTGGGTTTGTGAGTCCCACACTAGTAGCTGTTTGCTACTGACGCATGTGTCGCATTCCTAAAGCTTCCAATCCAAAAAAATACAGGCAGTACGCCAGCCGCTAACGTAACTCATTTTAGCCTTCTATGGGAATCAGACATCGGGTGCGTGCGAAATGGGACTCTATGATAATTAGACATCAGGTGTGTGCGAAAACGGGTTACGGTAATCATAACACCAATGGAAATACTATCGATCTTATACTAAAAGTATCCTCGTTTTCTGGGCGTAATAGCTGTTTTTTACCACCGCCTCGTTCTCTTGCAACACTGTACCACCAGCCACATCAGTATACCAAAAATAAATAAGCCGCCTCCCTCAGCTTATTGCAAAAACAGCAAAACCGATGCAACAAAAGCTGTATATGTATATATATATATATATATATATATATAGCTTTTGTTGCCTCGGTTACTATATATATATATATAGTGCGAGTATGTCGCACCTTCTTCGACGACGTATGTTCTGCAGAGGAAGCAGAATGTCCTCTGTGTCCGTTGCAGGACACACGTGTTCGTGTTAGAAGACTGGTCGTCTTGCAATCGCACATTTAGTGCTCCTATGTCGGGCCACAACTCTCGCTCCAAAATAAGACCTCTCAGAGACTAAAATCCAATGGGAAAATATTTGCTTTAACGAGCCCTATAATTATCTGTATGTTCTCGAGAGCGTTATAGGTAACCCCATGTATATATATATATATATACATTTTTTAAATAATATATGTACGGGGTCTATTGTCAAAATTGAGGCGCATTGCAGGATTAACACGTATTGGTATTCTACTAGACATAGGATTTTGTCAATACGACGAGGATTCGAATCTACACTATTTCGTACAATGCTAGTAAAAACAAGCGCGCCAATTTAGACCGTCGACTTTGTTGGTGTGTAGGCAAATTGAATACAGTACACCAGCAACGGCGCTAAGCATCCACCATTGAAAGTAACGCATGCACCTAGTTAGCCAAACGAAGAACCCAAGTGAGACAAGGGAGATGCTCAGCTGCACGCAATTACGCACTCAGTACCGCCAAATTTAGTTCACATATAATGAATAATTTAGAGGAGCGGTGAACTTAGTCGCCTTGATAAGTGCGTGTCGTTTCTTATGTATTGTCAGGGCGCTCTTACGCGACCATGACCTCGTCGAGAGCCCTCCTTAGATAGCGAAACTTTTGCGCGCTTTCTAGAGGACTACATCCCACTTACGTCGAACATGTAGAAATATAGAGTAAGGCTATAGCAGATGCTCTCAGCCAATATACAACGTCAACGGGACTGTTTTTACATTGCTTTGTAAGACGGATCCCATACCTATAAATGTGCAACGGTGGTGCTTAAGCCCGTGCACCTATGTGTCCTCTCCGGTCGTGAGGCGCACGCATTTGCACCACGCCGCCGGGTTTGTTTTAACTAGTGGAGCTAGTCTTCTGCTCTCAAAACAATAACTTATAAAGAGCGATATATATATATATATATATATATATATATATATATATATTTATATTTATATAGGTAGTTCTACAAGTTCTTAAAATTAGCTTTTCAGAATTCGAATTTTTTCGCGCTTTCACCGCTATTGGAAACGGCAACTTTTCGAATGCTAGCAGTCAAAATATTATGGTGATTGGCCGTTGCGATTTCGTTTGATCGCTTTTCCCGTGCAACGTATCAGCGTGATTTTGAAAAATTGAGAAAAAAGAGTTTCGAGTGGCTATCAAGCGTTTTTATTTCAAAAGTTGGAATGCGACCCAAGTGAAAACTGAGTTAGACGAGGTGTACGGTGACTCTGCGCCATATTTTTCCACTGTTTCCAACTGGATTAAAAAGAGGTCGCAATAGCACCGAGGATGAACTACGTTCAGGACGCCCAAAAACGGCAACTGATGAGGAAAACGTGGAAAAGTGCGGAAAATCGTTTGCCACAGATAAGCGAGTGAACATTAGGGAGATAGCGGAGGCCTTGGGGATCAGTTTAGGCAGAGTGCATTTCATCCTGCACGAAAACTTGAAGATGAAAAAGCTCAGAGCAAAATGAGTGCCGCATTTGCTCAACCAAGGCCAAACAGACGCGCGTGTTTCCGCTTCACAGCGAAATTTGGCCAAGATGTCGAAAAATCCGTCGGATTTTTGGCGCATATTCGTGACCGTCGATGAAAGCTGGGTCCATCACTACACTTCCGAGACAACGGCATCGGCCGGAAAGATGATGGCTACGGTTTTTTTGGGACCAACGTGGAATAATTCTGGTCGACTACCTTGAGAGCGGTAAAACGATCGCGGGAGAATATTATGCAAGACTGTTGGACTGCCTGAAGCAAGAACTCATCGTAAAACGGCCCGCTTTGCAGAAGAAGGTTGTCCTGTTTCACTAGGACAATGCTCCCGCACACAAGTCGCGGCAAGCAACGGCAAAACTGGCCCAACTGAGGTTCGAACTTATTGAACAACCTTCCTATTCTCCAGACCTGGCCCCCTCTGATTATTTCCTCTTCAGACATTTGAAGAATCGTCTCGGTGGAAAGCGTTTTTCCAGCAATGAAGAGGTTACAACTGCTGTCAATGCCTATTTTCAGTCTAAAGACGCAGAATTTTACTCAAGAGGTATAAATGCTCTGAAATCTCGGTGGGAAAAGTGTATTGAGCTTCTCGAGGAGTATATCAAATAAGAAAAAATTAAAAACAAGATTTGGAAAATTCTTGGTTTTTATTTTAAAAACTTGTGGAACTACCTGTATATATATATATATATATATATATATATATATATATATATATATATATATATATATATATATATATATATATATACATACATACATATATATATATATATACAGGGTGTTCCTATTTGTGTGTCCAAAACGCTAGGGTATGGTCAAACTTGGTGAGAAAATCATTTTTGCCAATGGGTGGAAGCCGGGAAAACGTTTTGTTTAGGAGTGAGGATGAAATTTATAAAAGCAGTTATTCTGTCTTTTTTCTTCTACATAGTTGTGCAAAATCTACGTTTGCGGGAGAACCAGTCAACGCACAAAGGAACCGATCATACCGGCGTGTTTGGCGGAAAATTCTGCACAATAAGGTATACATTACTAGCTTGCGTAGCAAAAAGCGAATAGCCAGATTAAGGAAAGTCATAAAAGGTCAAAATGTTACGTTAACGCTTTTTTGTGCAACATCGTAAATTTTTCCATTACGACCAAAAATGCACGTCCAAAAGACTACTCTCAGGCAATAGCAGATTTAATGCCCACTACATTCGTACCAAAGTGATGGTGCTGCGTTACGTATTTGCCAAGTGACTAAGCTTTTTCGACAGTCATAGTTGTTATGTTTCACGTTGAAGTTTTCACGTCCAGAACCGTAGCATTTTGCCAAGACGTTTCCGCCCCCTCTTTCCATTAGAAAAAATTATTCTCTTGCTGAGTTCTACCAAACCTCAAAATATGTACCTAACTTTCTCATACACCCTATGCAAGTATGCATGCCTTCGCTTTCGATATGACTGTCGAAAAAGCTTAGTTACTTGGCAACTACGTAACGCAGCACCATCACTTTGGTACGAATGTAGTGGGCATTAAATCTGCTATTGCCTGAGAGTAGTCTTTTGGACGTGCATTTTTGGTCGTAATGGAAAAAATTACGATGTTGCACAAAAAAGCGTTAACGTAACATTTTGACTTTTTATGACTTTCCTTAATCTGGCTATTCGCTTTTTGCTACGCAAGCTATTAAAGTATACTTTATTGTGCAGAATTTTCCGCCAAACACGTCGGTATGATCGGTTCCTTTGTGCCTTGACTGGTTCTCCCGCAAACGTAGATTTTGCACAACTATGTAGGAGAAAAAAGACAGAATAACTGCTTTTATAAATTTCATCCTCACTCCTAAACAAAACGTTTTCCCGGCTTCCACCCATTGGCAAAAATGATTTTCTCACCGAGTTTGACCATACCCTAGCGTTTTGGACACACATATAGGAACACCCTGTATATACATATATATATATATATATATATATATATATATATATATATATATATATATATATATATATATATATATATATTAAATCAGCTGGATCTGCCTAGGAAAAGTACGCATACAAAGTGGGAAATATCTGAAGGTTTTTGACATGGTTGAAAAGAGGTTTCTAGTTAATACGGCGATTGCACGCAGTGTCCGTTGAAAATGAGAGGCGAGGAGCTCTGGTCCGCGAGGAGGTCCCGACAGCACAGGAAATAATCTTAGTAAACATTGAAATTGTTTTGTTGTTTTACTTAACCATGAAATAAATGCTTCTTGTGGTGAGCGAGAAACCGTTTTTATTTTATAGTACTGAGAATTGCACTTAAGTGTACCGTATTTGCATTATTCTAGCCCATATGGCATATCCCACAAAAATGCCAGATTGTATTTTTTACCATAATCACCTTCTTATTGTTTGCTATTTTGCGTGATAGTTGTTTTTGTAGTGTTTTTGTTATGTTTAATAGCGGCATTATTTGGTTGGAATTTCACTTATTGTATTTATTTTGTTTTACATAAAATCTTATAAATAATTAACTAATATTAATAATATAATTAATATATCTCATAAACAGTTTATGGTCGTATATGTATTGTTTCCAGTGTGCGTAATCCTGCAACAAGAACGTAACTAATTGCCAAATAGGCGAGTACTATTTTAACTTGCATGCGCTCATTTAGCTGTCCCCCAACTGAACAATCCGTTTACGAACTCATAACGGGCCACGGCTTTTGGGGTGATGGATCACTAATTCCTTAGAGTTTTGGAGCACTCCTCAAAAAGTGACCTAGCATATCACATTTTGTCAGTTGACATAGAGCCTAGATACGTTTCTTTACTCAAAAGTAAGTCTTTACTAGGAACAACGTCAGCTGACACGCTTTGAAGGTACCTGAACTGCAGGTGTCTCAGAAACGTGTCCTGGACTCTTTCCACTAATGTTCCTTATTTGGTCATATGGGCCCACAGACAGGAGAGCAATACGCAAGTTTAGAAAGAGAGTCTATACACATCATACATTTATAAATGTACATATGAAGAAAGCCGTTACAATGAAGCAGCGGAAGATCGTATAAACAAGGCGCAGTGATGCCTCTACAATCCTGGTAATATGGAGGTTTGAATCAAGGTCAGGCGTAATGTAACGCCTAGGTATAGGATTTTAGTATTGTTGCGTGGCCTCACCACGTGCTACTGTTGCTTGTCGGATTAATTTTCCATCAAATAAAATTATTTCATCAATTGAATTCAGCGTTTCAGGAAAAATAGGGCTGCGATATCCAATCATAAATCCTATTCTCACAGCTCAGTATTCCAGGGACTAAAAATTTAAATATAAAGACAATTTTTTACTGCAAAACGGGAACTCAAACTTGAACTTAGATGCAAATTTAGTACGTACGGAAAAAAATGCACAAAGTGCCTTAACGACAACTGAAAGCTCAAGATGATTCACACCTAAGAGTGCATCTAAGAGCACAATATAACACAGGGTAACTCAAGTTGCCTAAATGATGTTCGCGAATGGCCGCGTAGCCAAGGTACGTTTTTAAATAAATGTGCAATATGTTGGTATTGAACTCCCGCTGTGGCCTTGATTGGCTACGCTTGCGATATTGACGTGGCCAGCTAATAAGCCTCTTAATGAGGTACGGCTGCCACTCATGAAGTTTTGCGGAGCACCGAACGCCTGTCACGATTGATACACTTAAACTTTCTAGTATATCTATGTGTGGACATATTGGAGCTGCGAGGTCATGTCCGTTACGCCAGTATCCAGAGAGATGGCCTTGAAAATCTGACTTGATTTGCTGCCCAACGTCCCAGTGGCTTAAGGCTAACCCAACATTGTCGATGGGTAACTTGTCAGTATTTCCTGCAATTCAGATTTTCAATACTATGTAACGAGCGGCGTTTTTCTATATTTTATGTTCGTTGCTATATTTTTCACATTTATCTAGAGCACAGAAAACATAGTCATGTACCAGGCATAAATCACATAGCGGACTTTGAGCAATTTTAATGTGGTGCTTGCATAATTGCCTTGTCGCATTACAGCCTATGAATGGTGACTGGAGAAATAATCAACTGGCTATTGCTTTTCGCCGTAGCGCCGTGCAGTCTGTATACTGTTACTTTTGGTTGCAGGTGCCTGCCTCGTCCAAATCTCACCGTACTTTTTTAGTGCATCTTTTTTCGCCTCAATCACAGCTTTCCCGAGGACTGTAGCTACCTTTCTTCGTCTTGGCATGCAGATTCTGTTTCGCCAGAACATAAGACACCTTGTTTCATGTTGTTGATTCGCAACACGCCTGCCCCTGCCGCAAATCCATCCGCCGGCCCACCCGTGAAGCATATCTGGTCTTTATCTACTGATGAGAACCTCATGAGAACCTCACCCGCAGCTCGTAGTTTACACTCGTGGTGTGTGCTTCTTAATAACATGATTTGTATCAATCGAAGCCGAGTCGACACGTTTTTAACCGCCGATACGTCAACTGCATGAGAACCAGGTCCTTGAAACAAATCTGAGCCCTGTCGTGCCTTGGCTGCCAAGATGTCGGACAAAATATATTTGTAGCGCGACTGTGCGTACTCTAGCACAGCCCTAGAAGGTGACATTTTAGAATACAATGTGTATGCATCACAGCGGGCATTATTTTGTACTCTGACAACACAGATGTTAATGCGCGTCACAGAAAGAAGTCCTAATGATATTCTACCACACCGTGTGATAGAAAAGTTTATCACACATTGGTATTTTATGTTAATTCAGACATTTCCGCAAGAGAATAGTTACTTTTTGATAACAAGAGTGCGTTTGCTAGCTTAATCGCAGTGTACTTTCAAGGGACTCCGCAAGCACTGTTCAATAGATCCACAATTTTGGTTCTTTTCCTTGATGGTGTCAAGCTCTTTATTTCATTTGCGCTTATCTTAAGGCGTTACTCCCAATAATCTCACCTGACTGCCTTACTCAACCTGCAAATTTGCCAGTATTGAGATCGATAATGTTATAAGCTCTTTCGAGGTCCATGATATGGTCCTTTTTGGCGGTTGCGCCTTAAATATCAGTAGATTCATTCAGAACTGCCCGGAAATAATCGTACTGGCTTCTCAGCGGATATATAATGAAGTTGTTATGACTTACGTTGTACACGCGACTCAGTAATAACAATTTATGTGCTTTCTGTATTTTACGTGGCAGCTGTCCCTTTTTTTAAGGACTAACTGGAAAATGCGGTACGCACGCGCGGACACCACCGCAGGAAACTCATCTGCAAGTGTGGGCCGGTAGTGTGGGGCTCCAACCCACTAAAAACCAGTCATGTCCTTCTCCCCGCAATCGATCGGGAACTGCATAACTTCAAACGATCGAAGGGGGAGAGTAGTTTAAGCATTTAGCTATCCCAGGATGCCCCGCGGGATGATGTCGTGCAGTAACGGTTTTTCTTCTCCCTAGCGCGCAGGATGTTTTCCATAGTGCAAACAATGTTGGTCCAGTCGTCGTGTGACTTAATCATAAGCTATATGATCGTTCTAAGGGTGCCGTCGTCAGCCCTAGGTAGACCCGCACGCTGAGCGGTCCATTCCGGGCACCTGTCCCTAATACGAGTACACTGTAAAGCATCTTACTGAGTAAATTTTTAGAATTTTTAGAAATTAGCAGAATAAGAGTATGCCTTTTATTCTGCTAAGAGGCACGCTTAGTAGAATAAAAGGCTAATAGAGAGTAGTCCTGACGTGAGTCAGATTTTTCTCTGAGCTGGTCCCTAGACAAAATAATAACACAGTACAGCTGTTTGTGGTGTTGTACAGCACAAACAGCTGTACTGTCTTAATATTTACATTATCTGCTCTTGAGTATGAGCTGTTCATTTGCTCCTGCAACCACATTTTAAATCAGTTCGCAATGAATTAGGCTGACTGTGACCCGATAGCGTCTAAGTGCATCTATCGTCATCACGTTCTTGCTACTACTACTAGATTTATATAGTCTTTCTCCAGCAGATGTATGGAGAAGCAGGGCAGCGACAACGACGTCCAATAAACACAATCAGCATGGCCGGGGCTCGAGCTTACGATTTTCTGTCAATCATGGTTGCCATGATGGTATAAGCATATTCTCTACAGTGTAATCAATTAATTCGGTTGCAAGTGAAGGTCCTGGTACACTAGTCGGGCCTTCAGCAAAACACGGCAAAACAGCCAGCTAAATACGGCTTTAGCTGTAAAGCTAAAGACGGTGTCCAGCTTTTTCCAAGGAAGTGTTGCATGTCTGAAGCTTTTTCGTGTGGCATACAACGGACGCTGCGCGATGAATTACTGCTCACTTTATCAACAGATCGCTTACAGCTGTATCTGAGGCACGTACGTAAAAAAGTCACAATCACAGTGGAAAAATCGACACTAAATGGCCATGGCTTTTAGACCAAGCCAGCCACGTTTTTAGGGATCGTAATTTTGGTTCGATGCCATCGGCGAGTCTTTAGACCCGGTCTCGGTTCTATAGCGCTGTGTCGTTCTATCTTTAGCGGAAACTCGGTACATCGTTACCGCTAACAGTAGTATTAGTAGTTCTAATTATAGGGCCCATGCTGGTAGTAGAAGTAGCAACCTTAGTTAATGTTGTTAGCATCATAACGGTCGTGACAACGGTAGCAGGCTGAAATGGTGGATGCAGTCGTATCAGTAATTTGTCGGACCCATTGCGCGCCGAACTGCGTCTTTCGCCACTTACGAGTGTCGTGGACGTTCAGTTCAATTCGGCCGCGGGGGGGGGGGGGGGGGGGGTCGATGCACTTAGCTGCGAGCCACCCCCGTCCCAGCTTGTTCATGGTCCCACGCACCACGACGTCCTGAAGCTGACGCCCTGATCCAATTAGCTTAGGGGGGTAATGCTCGATGCGTCGACACACAGACCTCTCACACAGACATACACACACACACCCTTTGGGTTCCTTTCAGTGCATGACCCAACATATACACTCTTGTTGTCCTTTTCTCAGTGATTCGGATCGGGTCGACCCTCGCTAGCGCTTGATGTCCGTTCCTCGTAGAGCTAACAACAATGTTACAACAGCAACTGCTGGGGAAAAAGGAGTCCCTCTATGCTTTTGCGTAGCACCTCTTCTACAGGCAGCGTGCCTAATGCAAGCGTGCACACGTACAAATGCAGCCGACCAGCACCAAGTTTGGCAACGAGCATCGCTTTGTCTTTTCCCATTGCCTGGTGCTGCCAAACAATGGCTCGTCCAACTAGCCCGAGGTCCAACTGTCCCGCTGCACCCCCCGGAAGGGCGACGGCTAAACGCAGCCTCCATCAAACAAACTTTTCTCAATGGCGTCAACCAGCCCAGCCCAGCCCAACCCAACCCAATCCAACCCTCAGTCTTGACAATATTGCTGTCCTGCCACAAACTGTGCCACAACAACGTAACGGTGTTAGTAAACAATAATAATAATAATAATAATAATAATAATAATAATAATAATAATAATAATACAAGATGCTTCCGGAATATGCGTTCTAACACAAAGGTCAAATTTCGCTTAGCGTTACTGTTAAATATTTAACAATGTATGCTATACTATCGTATACTATGCTATATCGTGTCGTTTCTATAGTGTAGATCCAACAAACACAAGATGCATTAAATTTAAATTTATAGCGAATTATTCGTGTGTTACGATGCGTTTTACCGATTGCCGGCATTAGGCGTCTACCGCGGTAGGTTCCTTTTTTGCCCACAACTAGAAAAGGCAGCTTCCGCTTCGTGCGAAGCTAAACTTCACAACGTTGCCTCAGAGAGCTTCATCCTCTCTAAGGCCGTTTTAGAATCTACGGGAAACGTAGTCACACATTCCTGACGTGAGCCAGGTCGTTCGTTGAGCTGGTCGACAAAAGAATAAGTGCTGACTGCAATGTAATGTGCCGTCATACGCTTTTGCCGGCTACAATGCATAAAAGGCCCGTAGCCGCTTACCGCTCTACTTGGCGAAAGCAAAATTTCAGCATTTCTCTACTCACCTTCCCTTTGTCTTTTTCAATAAGGCGCATGTGTCTACAAAGCTCTACTTTACCAAACCGTTCGAGAATACTCCTAAGATGGTTCCGTAGCGGGTAATTAATTCTACCACCTTCTTCGTAAACAAACCGAGTCCATAGAAAGATTCTAATAATTAAATTTACTCGAAGATACATTTACAGGCGCAAATACAGTATCAGACTTCCAGACTCCAAAACGGACATTAGGAGGACGCTGTTGGCCATGCGAAATAAACAGCTAGCCTATATGCCGCCTATCTATTTTGGCGATACGAACTATACTTAACGGTGCTTAAGGTAACAAAATTGTGCAATTCAGCATTTGGATTTGTTTTGTCGTAAAAAGAAGCCAACATGTGCGCTCGTTTTGATGACAGAACATACATAAAAACATTCAAGTTTTAATATATGTGCTAATTTAATTATTATACAGAAGTGTTAATATAATGAATTAATTTGAGCTCCTTGAGTGTAGTAAGATGCTGACCCATACAGGTAATGTAGACATAGCAAAATAATTGATAAGGCGTCGTTTAAGTGAATCGCCCTGAAACTCGCAGGCTCTTTGTGGTGCGATACCCCTACTATATTTATATATATATATATATATATATATATATATATATATATATATATATATATATATATATATATATATATATATATATATATATATATATATATATATATATATATATATATGGAGAGAGAGAGGACACTCTACTTTAACGAATTCCTAGCGGTAAGAAAAACATCCATGCTAATATTTTCCAATTTTAGTCCTGCTAATATATCGTCACATGTAAAATTACCAAGGTGCGAGATGCAACAAATAGGCTTGTGCCAGTACTTAACTCGGCAAGTCGTTTAGGTTCATATTTAGGTCAATTTAATATTCTGCTAAAATTTGGCAAATCGAAATAACCTAGAGGAACGGCTTAAACAGCTTGTACTATATAAATACCTCACAGCTTATAGTGGAAGAACTACAAAGTTACAACTGAAATCAGATGAAAGGAAAAATAAATTCACATTACGTACATAGGTGCGCCTGTTTTATTTAGCTGGCGTACGGTGGTAGGACGGACGGTTTCTCCGGGCTTAAACGGCTCTAAATAAGCTTACCACATGCTGTTGGCACCGCGCCACGCTTATTACACAGTTAAGTAACGGAGCGCTTCGTGCTTGGAGAGACACTAGTACGCTGCTAGAATCCTTTAGGCAAATTAGATCTGCAAGTGACCTATGAGGGCTACTATGTTACGGTAGACTTAACATGCGCAGCTGATAAATGGTGTAGACGTCTACTATGTAATACAAATATAAATGCACAGCAATGCGTTACAACTACGACTATCAAGAACGAAATATAGTATAGCCCGAATAAGTCAGTTTCTAAAATGCACTTTTAACGTAACTCTTTTTCTTCTGTAAATTCAATTACCTCAACCAGAGTACTCAAGCGTAAAGAACGATCGCTTTAAACAGGCGTGTCACCACGTAGCGCCTGTTTTATGGTGGGATGTTCGAGCCCGGGAGGAGGAGAACCCTCGAACATCTACCATCCGAGTTGGCGGCCTTCTTTTCGGCACCCATCTGGTCGGTACGGTCTACGAAATTCTCTATGAGGTGGCGTCAGTGAAAGGCCTTAGGCCTTACGTCTAGCTTGCTGACGCGCCACGAATGCACATCTATCTATCTATCTATCTGTCTATCGACAGGCCAAACCGCCAGTTTTGTTTGTACACTCGTACAAGCATTCTACTCCGGGCGTCGTGTCACTAGCGTAACGGCTACAACATGCGTAAAAACACGCAACTAAGCTATTATTGTAGGCCCATTCAGCTTCAAGGGAAAGGCGGGTGGTGTCCAACAACGAGACTAGTTTCGATGTCGCTAGGACTGCAATGGTGGGCAGGCCTAGAGGCTGCTCGTTCCCGCATGCAAGGATGCAGTGTCACTTTCGCTTCACAACAACAACAACAACAAGAGTACATTGACGCCATTGGCTTGATTGGTCAGTTAGTGGTCTCACGTAGTAGTTAGTCACGTCGTTAGGCAGGTCGTGGCGACGAAGGATCGGCCGCATCGACTTTCTGCAAAAAGACACGAAAGCAAACTCAGCTTTCCGCATCGCGTCTCGGTGTTTCGAGACACTCGAACTTTCGACTCGAATCGAATCTTCAATGCCGGTTTTAGTAGTTCTAGAACGTCGTTGTACTAGTAGAACATGCACTACGTACTTAGGTTAATGAAGGCTAGACTTATGGTAAAGTTCACTAGTCAAGTTCAGGCTGCTAGCCAATTTAATCTGGTTAAGTCGTGAAACCTCCGATAGTCGTTTGCCTTTTTCCACTGTTTGCGTGCGCCGATGCGTACTGTTGTGGTGTATAGCGCAACTATGTGAGACGAATGCGTCAAAATATAGTATACTTGACATGATACGGAAGCTGCCTATGATTTATGAGACAATTATAGAGCAACTTTCACCTTAAAACAATCGTGCAAGATATATGCTTCTGGCTTTGCTGATTGAGTCCGTCCCAAGAGGTACATAAAAAATATGGCAATGATGAGGACAACACTTAGTCTACTACTAAAAGGCAACACACGTGTATGAAAATATTGCTTACCGATAATTTGCAGGCTAACATTTAAAGTAGCAACTGTAGTAACTCAAATAAGACTATGTTTTGCGCGCGCTTACTGAACCTTAGGTTGATGTAATGAATTTTAACTTTTTTTGCTTTTAATAGCCGCTTTACCAAAACATAGAGCACCCGTAACGTGCAGCAAGGACAACAAAAACAATAAACAATGCCGACACGGATACGGGCTATTCGTAAACAGTTGCGCTCTTTCTCGTGCCAGCGAATTGCCGTATTCAAAACGTGGACTAAGAGAACGGCATCTAGGCCGGAGAAGTTAGTTCTATAACGCTAACAAATCACTACTGTTGTCTAGGCGGTCTGCTGGTAGTGCTTGTGGCCTCGCATGATACGTTCAAACGCAAGAAAGTCCACTTTTTGATACTGTATCAAGTGCATAGCACTACGTTATCTTGGCAAAGTCCTCCCACGCTAACACATCGACAGTTCTTGGAATTCCCGGTACCGCGCTATTCAAAGGACGATGTCCTCTGTATGCCTATTAGTTCGAGCCAGCAGGGAATTACCAATGCCTTATGTTCGCTAATCACCGCTTGCAAGAATCGGTGCGGCTCGTTCGTTTTTACAACAAGTTGGACTCTCTCAGACGCTACTGCATGTTTGTCTAGCTTAGTTTTCGCGGAAATCGTACATACGCTGTGCTCATTCCACTAATGTCTCTAAAGTGTGACATAAGGGTTCCACGCACGTGCTGGCATGCCAGTTAGCGTTACGAATGTCGACGTTTACCTAAAAGTACAGAAGCGTGCAATATGCCAACGTTCGTTTAAAACTTTCGGGCTGTAAGCTGCACAATTCTACAAACGATTTCTGCAGCGCTGCACACTCTGTAATAGAGCTAACATATTATGCAGGGATATTATTTAGCAAATTGTGTAACCTTTTCACTGCGAAGAAACAGCCGATTATTCAAAGCTGAGTTAATGGAGGTCAGCTAATTGTCACCGATAGACAGATTTTGCTTATCTGTACACAACCTAACGCATACGCACTTTTAACAAAACGCGCGAATATACCGAATTTGACCTTTTGGCCGACGCCAGTTATGCGGAGGTGTGTTGCTTGCTAATAAAAATTTGAGCTGCATCGCAATTCCCGACGGGTGCTAGAGGATATAATT
Source organism: Dermanyssus gallinae (assembly GCA_003439945.1). Classification (NCBI taxonomy): domain Eukaryota; kingdom Metazoa; phylum Arthropoda; class Arachnida; order Mesostigmata; family Dermanyssidae; genus Dermanyssus; species Dermanyssus gallinae. The sequence continues at coordinate 197,768 of QVRM01004189.1, read as the reverse complement.
TACAGAGAGAGTGCAAATTTGAGATCAGTAGATGGATGCTCAGTTTTAGGCACTTTAAACGACTTAGCAACATGCGAGGCAACCACTAGCGCGGTGCTGCGTTCAAAGGAACTTTCGGTCATGTGACTGTTTCCGATCGGATCAATGACTACATATACATGCAGATATGTATGTATGTATATATATATATATATATATATATATATATATATATATATATATATATATATATATATATATATATATAAATTGTGATGATTTATTAATCATTTACAATAGGTTTGCACACTCGGCAGTCTCGGCAGTGCTCGCCTTAATAACAATTGGTGGTAAAAAGGTGTCACGTGAGGTTGAGAATCAGCTGTGCGTGAGCTTGCTTGATGGTAGCCCCCGCTTTTACTTAGAGCGGTATATCCTCAAGGTTCCTTGCAACGTTAAGACGGCAAGATCCATAAGATTCCTCTTCTTGACACCGAGCCCCAAGAGCGTACTCGCAGATTCGAAGTCCCATACACCACTCACACTCACAGTGATGGATCCGAATCTGCGAGGTTTTTGCGGGTCGGGGAGCGCCGCTCGTAGGAACTCGACGTCATATTTGGTGACCTTGTCCTGTCGCGCCTTTGCCAGGTCCCTGTTCGGGCCGCAAACCTCGGCATCTAAAACCCAGACCTCAGTAGGTGTTGTTATTACGAGGTCGGGCGTTAGACCCGGTGCGCCCGGTCGACGGAATACTCGCTCACGAACCACCTCATGACCCCTCTCGCGGAGAAGACGCGCCACGCGATCACAGACGTCGTCCTGTCCCTTTATAGTTTGTTTGTGTGTTGTATCGCACATCTGAGCGACATGAGCCAACGTCTCATGCGCATGACACTCGTGCCTACAACGTTTGTTGTAGCCCTAGCGTCCCCTGGCCAATCTGGCACGCGTTGGTAGTGCGTTGATTCTGAGCTTTAGTAGATTTAAATACTCCTTACCAGATAGGTAGAGCATACCCTCGATCTAGTAATGTACAAAGGGCGTTTTGTGTGCTTTTCTAAAATGTGCCCCATCGAACGTGTTGCGTAGTTGTTGAGACCAGTAATCGGTCTCTTATGTAGCGGTTTCAATGGAGGTTCCCAAGCGCTCGCAAAGAAGTCTTGTTTTTGCAAGGTCTTTTTTGATGTGCTCGGTGGTTAGCATCTATTGGACCCCAGGGGGCGTGGAGTGTTGTAGTGCTGTCAGGCCCGACAAACCCATGCTGAGCGACTTCGTTGAAATAGCTCTACAGAAGGGCCAAGGGTTCAAAGCGAAAACCCGGAGAGGAAAGTTTTACAACTAGTTCTTTGAAAACTGTGAAGACCCCTCAAACTCAATACACCTAATGCCCCCGTCAGCGTTTAGCTCTGTAGATGCTGTTATCCTGAGAGAAACCTGGTCCACCGCCCCTATATATCTACCGAACTTAAGCCAGACTGGACGTGCAAGTGGGAGAGTGGCTGTGTTATACAACGACCGATTGGGATGCTTAGATCTAGTGCTCGCTGAGAATAACTGTGTTGTGTTATGTGGGGAAGTCATCAGCATTATTGCTATGTACGCCAGGCCACCGGGTGCCGAAAGCTCGTCGGAGATGATTGAGAGACTCGTCCGCTGCCTTCAACTGATCCCCCGAAACGGCAAAACCGTCGTCGCTGGAGACTTTAACGCAACACTCGACAAACCGGGTGATAGCAGAACAGTCGCCCTTACTGATGTGCTATCTGACTTTAGTTTCTGGAATACGAACGATCCGGCAGTGTTTACGTTCATGATACCAATGGGGTCCTCAACAATAGACCTGTTTGCCACGAATCTCTCGAATGACGAGCTTGTGTTCCAGGGCGCAGATCACTCGCGTAGCGAAGGAGAACGCCTCACTTGGCACGTTCCGGTCGGTCTCCGAATAGCCGTTAACGCCACGACCAGTGCCTCAGATACTCGTCAATCAGGCTCCCGCAGCCTAGACGAGAGAAAGCTATTATTATTATTCGTGGAGATAATGACAGCGGCGGGGAATGACGATGTTTCAGCTCTTAATGATCTATTGACCAGTGGCCTCTAGAGCTGCGTGAGACCGAGACTAATGCCCAAAGATAGACAGTGGTGGAACAGAGACTGCACCGAGGCCAAGCGAGCTTAAATCCGGCTAAAAGAACTTTGCAAGTCTCACCCCACCATGAACTTTCTGCTAGCCTCAGCGAGGTCCCGGTACAGAAGGACTCTTACAAACGCGAAAGCTGCATTTCAAAAGCTCCACGAACAAAAACTACTGGTGGAAGCTGAACGCGCGCCTTATATCTGGCTACGTCACGGAGCGCCAACCAGGTCCACATATCCAGTAAAGCCAGACGCTCTGCAGTCGCACTTCAGAAATGTCTTGGCGGCCAAGGATACGATTCCAACGCACACCCCTCAATATACCAGTGTATGGTCCAAGGTGGACGAACTCTTGTGAGATGAGGTGGAGAAAGACTTCTCAATTGGAGAAGTTTATGAAACCTCGTCCTGGAGAGGTATATCGAAGATGTGTTTACAAGCTCCTATCCACACTACTAGTCCGCCGCCTCACACCTTTTGTGAGTCCAGAGGAGTCCTTCCCGATGAACAACATGGATTTAGGATGGGCAGATCGACAATCTCGACGTGCCAGAAACTGAGGGAAGAAGTGCAATCGACGCTAGCAAGACGCGTACAGTCTCTTTGGTCCATCTTTGTAGATTTCAAAGCAGCATTCGATTCAGGATCACGCTCGATAGTGCTAGAGACGCTCGCAAAATCTGCTGTACCACTCAGGATACTAGAACTCCTCAGAGCTATTTTACAGAAGAATATGATCTCAATCGACGACGGGGTAGTGATACGCGATAGTCTCAAGCAGACGACGGGGTTCGCACAGGGGGATAGCATCAGCCCGCTACGATTCGCGGTTCTCATAAGCGATCTACCATCACGGATCATCACGAGGCATCCGCTCGTCAAAGTTATTCTGTACGCTGGCGATCTGGTGATGTTCAGTGCGAGCAGACACCACTTGCAGCAAGCAATAGTCACAATGACGAGGTACGTCAGCGAGGTTGATCTTACTATCAACAACAGGCGCTCAAACTCCGCAGAGGGGGTCGTCTGGCTGCTAGCGACGAACTCCGCTTGGGGGGTGCGCCAGTCAAGTATGTATTTCTTTACATACCTCGGCATAACTCTCAGTTCCGTTACATACCTCGGCATAACTCTCACCAAAACAGGGACTGCGTTCCGCCTGCACGTTGAACAACGGGTGAGGAAAGCTCTGATTGCGCAACGACAATCGAAGCGCTCCAGAAGCTCTCCATCGACACCTCCCTGCGCCTATTCCATCTCAAAGTCGCGCCAACGGCTACATACGGAGTGCAGCTGATATGGCGACACCTCAAAATGAACGACCGCGCAACGCTGAAGAGAGTTAAGCCCGCGTTCTTAAAGCTAGTTCTGGACATGCACTCCTCCGCTCGCAACCGCCTGGGTTATGTACTGACAGGGACTCGCTATTCGTAGAAGATATACGAAAGATGTATGGGCTGCAGGAGACAGAGGCATTCATTCATTTAGCTTCAGGAGGACAAACTGGCCGACATAAATCCTGATATCTTCATAACACCTAAATACACATGTCACCCTTTTATATCAGGGGCTACTATATCCAGGAGAACTATATCCTTGGCGGAGTCAACTCTGCCATTGCTGTCAAAGTCGACTTCCAGATATCTCCATCGATCACTCATACCTTTAGCTGACAATTGCCGCTCTCCAACGTTAAATTCTGGTACGGTATTAATAAAACCTTTACCTTCCTTGCTATTAAATAGGTGGGAGATAGTAAAGCTTTTATTAATATTAATTTTAAGACCTCGGGATTTTAAAACGGGGTTCGCAATATTAAGGAGCCGTTGGAGAGCAGATTTCGTGGAGGCTAGGATGATGAGATCATCCGCAAAGGCTAAGCCCATAAGGTGGAAGTCATTAGTTAGTTGGTTCCCGATATTAGTTTTGTCTAATTTTGAAAGAATGTCGTCGAGAACTAGATTAAATAAAAGGAGGAACAGAGGATCATCTGGAGGACATTCTTGTCCAAATTCTATGAGAGTTTTAGATGAAAGGTCCAAGCGTTCGATATAATTAATGAATACCTCCAGGTATCCGCGAGTCCGGAGCGACCACAAGACGGAATCATGACTCACCATGTCGAACGTCTTACGGAGGTCGATTGAGACGAGTCTGAGCTCACGTATTGCAGACTTGGCATCGTTAAGGATGCCATCCAGAACCGCAAGATTCTCGAAGGTACCATTATAGCGGAGAAACGCCCGCTAGATTGGGAGAAGCTTAATAGAGTTCTGGAGGCGTCTAGAAGGAATTTTGTTAAGCGTTCGTTGTAAGCATGAGCTAATAGATAGGGGTCGCTTGGGGATGTGGCATTGTTGTTAATTTTAGGGATGAACGCTAAGCGAGCAGTTTCATGGGCTGAGGCAATATCGCTAATTAATAGTATGTTAAGAATACAACAGACTACTTCTAACGGGAGTTTACGAAGGGACGAAAGACAAATCCCGTCCAAGCCTAGTGCTTTAGAAGGTCCGCGGAGAGCTACGTGGGTTTCCTTTAGGGAGTTAGGGAGGGAAACTTCGATGAGATCAGAGTTGGGAGTGTATACGGGGCAAGAGAGTGGTTCAGGGGGTGGTTGTGTCATCGTGTTGGCCCAGTGTTCTACAACTTCGGTGGCCTGCATGTTGTGTATGGTGTGTTTGCCGTCTAGCACCTCATGAGCGCATTTGGACGTCGCTGTTGCCTTTTAGATACTCGCGCTTCAGTGGAAGGTGTTTCTCTAAAGGCACGACGTCGGACAGTGTGTGTAAAATGTTTGTTCAGAGAGTCGTTTAAGGCGATAGTGTGGTCCTCACCTGAGCAAAGTATATTTGACAGATGAGTAAGGTCTGTTAAAATTATGTTGCGTTCGGGAAATGTATTTGTGAGGGCTTGTATTTTCAATATAATAATATCTTTTTGGGAGGGATTATAGGGGCCGTCTGACTCAGAGTATCGAGGCCGACTAGGCCCAAAAAGCTCAGATCCGTCAGGATTGAAATCCAGGTGAGACCTCTTTTTACGGAGGTCCTCTACCAGATCCTTATGCGCCTGAGAATTACATTGGCTTCTAATCGCCCCAAGTGTGCGTGAGTTAAATTTAGTAGCTAAAATGTTGTCAATTTCTCTAGGTGTTTCGTTATTATTATTATCTAATATAAAATCTGCTCCTATTGTTGCTAAGAAGTTCTCGGTCTTGTGGGTTCCATCTGGCCATCTTAGAGGGGGGGGGGCTAAAATATTCTTATTAAATTCGTCCGCATGGGCATGACGACGGTGTAAATTAAGACCTGATTTAGAATTAAAAGCCTTTAAGCAAGTATCAGATGGACATCTATAATTTGGCTGGGAGACGCGTGAAGTACTAGGGGAATTAAAACCATTAGTAGAAGCAGCAGTGTTATTTTGTGTGGAACTTAAAATCAAATCATTAGTCTGTGATGGGTTAGGAATTGGGGAGGTGGCACGAACTTCTCGTTGATTGTGAGTCAATCTAATGTGGCTCGCGAGGCCCGCGCCAGATTTACATACTCGCCCGCAAGTCTGGCAGCTGAGTCTTCTGGCGGTGTTGTTGCCGTCACGTGATGCCATCGTTGTCTTAGTCCACAGCGGTGGTAAGATTTTTTTTATAAGTTTCGTAGGTGAACGATGGCGCAATTTTACGCAGATGTCGTTGTTAAAATCGCTAAAATAAAGCGGCCTTTAGACCATCATTATGTTTATCTCTACGCAGGGAGCACTATGTCATTTCTCGTCACGTACTGTATTTACGCAAGTTAACGCCGGAAGTAGAAGTTAAAAATTGCACATTAATATGTACAATAGTTGTGTCGGTCTAAGATATATATTTGCGGTAGTTAGATGGAGGAGTAGCATCAGACAGATTAATTGCTGTCTCTTCGATTCAGTGGAATTGAAGCATCTATCGCAAGCATATAGTAGGTATGTAGGCAGTCAATTAAAATATATAGTAATGTAAAAACACGATATAGCTGCCCAGTATATCGTTACTTATTGTATTCTCTACGCTGAGTTCTATTTTAAAGCTCGGAACAGAGCGTATCGATACACTACTTCATATATGCACTGTCTGGGTTTTGTAACCAGTGCATAAATATATATATATATATAGAAGTTAAGAATAGTGAAATATAATTAGGGCCGCTATAAACTATATAGTTGGACTTACCTTACCTGAATTTAAGAACCGGCACAGTCAATTCCACTTAAAAACGCAAAAATACACATAAAATATGACTTTGCAATGGTGAACGCACTGCTAACCTATCTAACACAGTTACGCTACGAATTATAACAAGTTTGCATTTTTTTTAACGCAGAAAAGAACTGTTTAATAGTGCTGGATTTCACAGTTCGGTCACACTGGTGGTCACGATGGTCTGTGACAAAACTCCCGTTAAAGAGCCAGATATAACTTGCAATCTAGGCAATTTAAGCGGGAGCTCGCACCAGTGCGACCGTCCGGCTCAACAGCTGAGTAGAGACTATATATATATATATATATATATATATATATATATATATATAGAGAGAGAGAGAGAGAGCGCGCGAGAGAGTCATTCAATTGCGCTAGACCCTAAAAGTATAAAATCGAAAGCATGCGCCGTTCAATACACCATTAAAGTGTTGCCAAGCTAGGGGAACCTATGCACTGTGCCTCTTTTTTGTGCGTGCGCTGCGTGATTCTGCGACTGGAGAAGCTGGCTTACCTTTTTAAAACTTTTCTCGTTTATATTCTAATGACGTGCTCGTCCAATTAACCAAACGGAGACTCGGCTATATATGTAACCCGGTCTTAAAAGACAGTAAAAGACGCTTAGCCCCAACGAACATCGAGATAGTAATCGCAGTATAAATGATCTCGGATGTCCAAGCGAATTCTTCTTAAACGTGCGTTAATCGTCGTCACTGTCTGCTGGCCATCAGTCAAAGTAAGTAGATAAATATGAAATCAATAGCACTGTTGTCTAGAATTTTATTTGCTAATAGGACTGGGGTAACAATTGTCTCCTTATGAACGTGTACACTGGATAAAATAAGTGAAAATGTCACATATCCTCCAGGTTCGAGCGTGTCCAGTTTAACAGAGTTCCGCGCACAGAGGCGGCGTAACCCCGCTGAATAGCACTGTTGTTGTAACAATCAATAACAACTATTGTCGATGTTTTGCCTAATACGGTGCAGAACGTAGGCCATCTTGAAAAAGTCATATTGGGCTGAAAGATAGCTACGGAAGGTTTGAACTTTTTTTTTTGTTGGAAGGTCTCGGAAATGCGTAATGCACAAGCGCTACTGGCAGCTAGCAGCAGCTAGTGTGGGACTCGCGCCCACTAAACCCGATATCCTCCCCACCCGCCGAAGGCCCGGGATTGCATTGGCATTCCTTCGACAACCCTGAGAGGTTTGGACCTCCTACAATGTAGCACGCCATAGGTTCACCATGCATACTGGGTATAAAGGATATCAGCCTTACCTAGAGTTCTCGCGGTCGTGGGGATATATAAATATATATATATATATATATATATATGGCCGTATAAAGCATAAGGTGTCACTATAACATAAAATATTAGCTTCACATTTGACTGTTGTACAAGGAAACGAAATACATATATTTTGTTTGATAAATATGCTGCTCAGTACTTTGTTCCTTTGTTTCAAGGTTTCATATAGTCGGCAATATCCCTACCTTGTCTCCACAAATTAAAGAAAATACTTATAAATAATAGATTATCCTATACTTGTTTTTGAAAAATCCTACTCCAATATGGCATCTGTTGGAAAACTCAACCCTAAGGCAGATAGTTAAATCCTTCTTTATGTCAACTACCAAGTTAGTATGTCGGCCGAGAGTGGTGCAAGAATATGGCGGGCTGCGGCGTGGCCAAAAAGCGTGTTCACGACAAACCAAGTGCGTTTCAATATATTGCAAAACTTCGCCCGCGAAAAGCAAATACGGGTTTCTAAGCCACTATAAAGGATAAAGTTTCATCCAAGGTAACGGTACAGCGCCGGTATTAAAGGTTGTGTTGTGTGCCCTTTTGTTATATATCTCGAGGACAAATTCCGAAGAGGACATTTAACTACAATGACCGACGAAAGGTCACTGTGTTCTACAAAAAGGCACTATGAGGGTAGCAATCAATTTAAGCATATAATGCAGTGCATGGCTAGAACAGATATTGGTCCGGGATGCCTACGCGCTGCATCGGATCTTACGTGACTGTCCTGGACGCGTTAAAATTGCTTGTCGGTAATCGAAATTTTACACAGGCCAAAAACAGAATCGTTTTTATTCAAAAAGGGTCTGAGGTTCTTTATAGAGAGGCACACAGCGTACGTTGCAAGTGATCAGGCGGCTCAGTAAACGCAGAACGCATTCAAGAATACGGCGATCAAGGTAGTGTAGCCAGCTATTTATTAATCTCGTCTGGCTTTGCGCAGTTTCTTCTACTTTCTTAATGTAAGGAGAAATTACTTTGCACAACGGGGACTCTATGTCGTTAAGAGCGAATTTAAATACGTAACAAAATTAACATTTTTGGGTCTGATTCGACGCTTGAATTTCACGCTTTAAGGAGGGCATTGTGTATAAAAAAATTACGTGTGTACAGTCCACTTATTGGCGCTTCGTCAAACATTTTGCAGTGCTGTATGTGTTAGCCTGAAATAAGGGTCAGTTGACTATGTGATTTCTCTGCAAGAGGCAATTAAGCTGTGAATGTGCCGCCAACCATAAGCCGGGCTAGTCGTCACACTCATCGCCGTCGCCGTCTGGCAAAATTGAAAGTTTTACGTACTGCAATATTGAGCAGCTTTCCTTTTTTGTCCACGCGATGCGGCTATGGATGGCCAAATCTACCGGTCCGGTGTCGTCTGTGTTTTCGCCTCAATGTCTTTGTTGCCGGGTCGGGCGGTCGGTTGGTTGGTTTCGATCACTCGTCTTTGCACGTCGTCGTCGTCGTCATCGACGTCGCCACTCACCAGTCGGAGGCTGCGGCGCCAGTGGCACCACGCCACCACACGTCCATGCGGCCATTGCTAGATACGCACTTACGCAGCCTCTCGTACCTAAGACGCACACAGCCACACGCTTAGCGCAAGTATCGACGCTGACTGTGGTGGGATAGGTCAACGGGGGGATAGGATTCTGCTGGCAGTCCCTCTCATAGGGCAGCCCGGGTCGTTGCTGCCGCTATCTTCCCCCCCCCCCCCCCCACGTCCACCATCACCGCCTCTGCGCACCCCTGAGCTTTGTGTAACCCCTGCGCACATCGCGCGCAGGGGTTCCACAAAGCTCTCCCCAACCCCTTGTGACGATCGACGAAAGGCCATGACCGACGTGCCGTTCGTTGCCGCCGCCACAGCCGCCTCCACCGCTGGCACGGCTGCCTGTCGGCCAATGTATGGAGAAGATCCAGCCCATCTATCTGTCTATCTATACGCGCGAGGCACGAGGCAAATAACAAGCGATAGAGATAGAGAGAGCTAGAGAGATACTAGGGAAAAGAGCGAGGCAGAGAGAAAAAGAGACCGAAAAAGCTCTTTTGGATCAGGACCTCTTCCAAGGAAAAGGGAACCTATGCCCCGAGCTGCTGTCGCCGCTACTACAGCAGCTGCTTTCGAGCTAAAAAAAGACAGCGAAAGCCGACGACAGACCCCTGCGTCCCCTCTCCCGTCGCACCCCCGACTGCTGCTGCTGGACAGACGACCAGACGCTGAGCGGCTGTTATTAAACGCTGATGAGAACGAAGGACTACAACTGAACGGATCGCAGACATCAGCCTCTATCGTTCCTTTTCTCTACCCCCCTGACCCCTCCCCCCTGACCCCCCCCCCCCCCTGATCGCCCCGACTCCCATTTCCCTCGGCGGTGTTTCCTGGCCTCTTTGACGGAGAGACGGGCAACGCTTAAGCACTCACGCCAACGGATATTAAAGTCAGCAAATACACCCAAACACACGCCCACACACATACGGGGATATATATATATATATATATCGTTCAAATTGTGAGCACTTAAAATTTTAATAACACACTGGACACATATTTGATGAGCGAGAGCAGGTTTCACTCAGCACTCTTCTCTCGTTCAACATAACAGAGTTTCTCTCAATTACTACTCGAGTGGAGCAAACTTCTGCGAAAAAAAAAACCCGACTCGAACCAAACGACACCGCTCTCCGCCTAAGAGCTTTTTGTTTTGTCTTTGTGTTGTTCTGGTCGTTCAGAGAGTTCTCATTCTCGATGTTTGTCTGTAAAGTGGAAGGGCGGGAAGAGCCCAGGCAATCGCCAAAGAATCCTAGGTGTAGCGAAAATAGCGTGAGGGTCCTCGAGAAAACCCTCAAGTCGATGTCATCGAGGCAGCAAGCAACACCGTTTGCCGGACAATACTACTACTCTGAAGCAAGTCCTTTTAACAAAATGATAAAGGTCACACCCGGGTTCACCACGGAATGCATAGACCTATGAACTTAGGTCATCAGCAAATTGCAGCACTGAGCTACCAGTTTAGCATTAGATAATAATTGTGACACACGGAATCCGTTTAGAGCACTTCGGCCTCACCTGCTCAAAGCATACCGTTTGTGAAATGCTTTGTATAAATGTCGTATTGTGCAAACCATGTCAAACAAGCTACAAAAGTGATCAAATGCGCGCAAAAAATAAGAAGAATAACATTTAGGGTGCACGGTCTGTCCCTGCTTCCAAGATAATGGGCGGCTAATTTTCAAACTAATTAGAACACAAATTTCATTTATTGACACATTTAGTGTCGATAAAACCTAAGTACAAAGATTTGGCTCGGCGTCAGGACCTCACAAATGCAGTTACCAGAATTGTATATTATATAGAATATAAACATATACAATATACAAAGTTATGATGACATTAAACGGGCCAACTGATTTAGAGACCGAATGTTCCTACAAACAAGACCGTGATATCTAGAGCATTCGGTATGACAATATTTACATCTGCAGTCAACATCGAGATCGCGAAAGCCTTCTGCACTGCATAGGTAATGGTGGTAGCCGTGTACCGAGAAACGCACACGCATATATATATATATATATATATATATATATATATATATATATATATTTATTCTGCATAATCCGAATGACACCCAATGCAAGCTACAAAGGCAAATAGATGGACTAAAGAAAGTCATAAAAAGTCGATATGTTGTTATGGCTTACGCTGAAGCTTTCACGTGCAACACTGTAAACCATTACGTCCAAAACACGACTATTATCAGACGATAGCAAATGCCCGTCATTTTCGTACCAAAGCTGCGTTATATAGGTAGTTCAATAAGTTCTTAGAATGAGCTTTTTAGAATTCGAATTTTGGCACGTTTTCACCGCTAATAGGAACTGCAACTTTTCGACTGCTAGCACTCAATATATTATGGTGATTGGCCCTTGCGATTTCGTTTGATAGCTTTTCCAGTGCAACGTATCGGCGTGATTTTTAAAAATGGAGAAAAAAGAGTTTCGAGTGGTTATCAAGCATTTTTATTTCAAAGGTTGGAATGCGACCCAAGTAAAAATTGAGTTAGACGAGACGTACAGTGACTATGCGCCATGTTTTGCCACTGTTTCCAACTGGATTAATGTGTAAAAAAGAGGTCGCAGGAGCACCGAGGATGAACTACGTCCAGGAGGCCAAAAAACGGCAACTGATGAGGAAAACGTAGAGAAAGTGCGAAAAATGCTTGGCACAGATAAGCGAATGAACATTAAGGAAATAGCGGAGGCATTAGGGATTAGTTTAGGTAGTGTGCATTTTATCCTACACGAAAACTTGAAGATGAAAGAGCTTAGAGCAAAATGCCTGCCGCATTTGCTCAACCAAGGCCAAAAAGACGCGCCTGTTTTGGCTTTACAGCGAAATTTGGCCAAGATGTCGAACAATCTGTCGGATTTTTGGTGCAGATTCATGACCGTCGATGAAAGCCGGGTTCATCACTACACTCCCGAGACCCAAGAAGCATCTTGCCAATGGTGTGCACCTGACCAGGACCTCCGAAGAGGGTGCGGACAACGGCATTGACCGGAAAGGTGATGGCTACAGTTTTTTAAGACCAACGTTGAATAATGCTGGTCGACTACTGTGAGAGCTGTAAAACGATCACAGGAGAATATTATGCAAGACTGTCCTGCACACAAGTCCCGGCAAGCATCGGCAAAACTGGCCCAACTGAGGTTCGAACTTATTGAACAACCCTCCTATTCTCCAGACCTGGCCCCCTCTGATTATTTCCTCTTCGGACATTTGAAGAATAGTCTCGGTGGAAAGCGTTTTTCCAGCAATGAAGAGGTTAAGGCTGCTGTCAATGCCTATTTTCAGTCTAAAGACGCGGAATTCTACTCAAGAGGTATGAAAGCTCTGAAATCTCGGTGGGAAAGCTTCTCGGGGAGTATATCGAATAAGAAAAATTTAAAAACATGAGTTGGAAAATTATCGGTTTTCATTCTAAGAACTTATTGAACTACCTGTATAGTTGCTGAGTAACTAAGCCTTTTCGACAGCCTTATCGAAAGTGAAAGAATGCATATTTCCTAGCATCTTTACCTGCTTCAGCAAATAAACCACTCGAGCATGTTCAGAAACACACCAGCATTTTTTTTTATTTTAAGAAGTGTTCAAAGTTTCGTTCGCCTCTACTAAACACGTTCTGTAGTGATTGCACAGCCTATCTTGCACTCGTGCAAATATTGTGACGAAGTCCACCCACTGTATACGCACCACGGCGCAATTCAAATCAGGCCTAACCGACCACGTCCAACGGCCATAGCGTCGCCGTTAACGTGATTCAAATTTACCCTAACCGACTACGTCCAACGGCTGAAACGTCCGCGCCAAAACCTCAACGTACCCAACGTTCACCGACCGATACATGTCTCAACCTGCCAGCGGAGAACAGCCACAGCCTTTCGTGCTGAAACCCCAACGTTCTCCGCCGTCCAAACGATCATCGGCCGACACCGGGAGAGGGTCGACCTATGATCGGCAATCCAAATCAAACCTTAACTTATCCTGTATTCCTAAACAGAACAAACACACACCGTTGTAACTTTTGACCAAATTAAGAGCGGGTTCCGACACCTATTGGGGTGTCAGTATGCCGCGGTGCCTCGTAAACCAATAAATAGACCGAGCAGCATGGCATAATAACCATACGTTCCTCGGCTGTGCTTTGCATTAGACCTTATGCCGCGTGTCGTCATTCATCGTTCCTGAGTCTCTCTGGCTGCAGTACCCGTCCGGCTGGGTCTACATTCCCCAGCTGACCTTGCGTAACGCCGCAACGTTACATTTGGTGGAGATGCTTTGATCTCTCTCTACCACTGGACGGCGGAGGACGTTGGGGTTTTGGTGTGAAAGGCTGTGGCTGTTGTTGGCAAGTTGAGACATGTATCGGTCGGTGAACTTTGGGTACGCTGAGGTTTTGGCGCGGACGCACGTCTCTTCTGGTTGTAGCGGTCCTTGTTCGTTGCTTTGGCGCGGTTGGCTAATGATATCGCCAGGTCTCTTGCTTTTTCGGTGTAGAGGATGAGACGGTCTACGTAGTCGTGAAGTGGGAGGTTGGTCGTTGTCCAGCGCACGGATGTGATCCGTGCGCCGTGTCGTCATGCCCAGCTGGGCAGATAGAACTGTCGCTTGTCCGGAAACCTGTGGTTCCGGAAACCTTCATGATGGCTTTAAATGTCGGCGGTAGAGGCAGCAGGATGCGAGTCTGGATCTGTTGAGCTGGCTGGACGTGAGTCTAGAACGATTGACGTGGCTGGACGGGAGTTTGGAACGGTTGACGTGGCTGGACGTGAGTCTGGAACGGTTGGCGTGGCTAGACAGGGGTTTAGATCTGTGGACTGGTGTTGATTCTCTTAGTCGCGTTCCGTGTGCTGTTTCGTCGTCGTCTATTGTCGCTTCGGTTGGTTCGTCGTCCGTTGGTAGAGAGAGAGAGAGAGATCGAAGCTCTCCACCAAATGTAACGTTGCTCACTGACATCGTTCGTTGTCGCCTCGATTGGTTCGCCGTCCGGTGGTAGAGGGAGATCGCCGCACCTTCACCAATTGTAACGTTGCTGTGTTACGCTAAGTCAGCTGGGGGATGTAGACTCAGTCGGTCGGCGACTACAGCGCGAGGGAATCAGAAACGATGAATGACGACACGCAGCATAACGTCTAATGCAAAGTACAGCCAAGCAACGGATGGTTCTTAAGCCATGCTGTTCGGTCTATTTATTGGTTCACGAGGCACCGCGGCGTGCTGACACCCCAAAAAGTGTCAGAACTCGCTCAAAAATGGGTCGAAATTTACAGCCGTTTGTGTTTGCTTCATATAGGAATACAGGTTAAGTTATGGTTTGACTTGGATTGCCGATCATAGATCGACTCTCTCCCGGTGTCGGCCGATGATCGGTTGGACGGAGGAGGCCGCTGGGGTTTCGGCGCGAAAGACTGGCTGTTCTCTGCTGGCAGGTTAAGACATGTGTCGGTCGGTGAACGAACTTGCCAAGTTTTAGCAAACCTTAAAGTAAGTACATTTGTTATATATATATATATATATTACGAGGGTCCAGTGTAGAGACCAGCCATCTCTGGAGAGTTCCTCGGACCTGGGTCGCAGTGCCCCGTTGGCCATTCAGAAACAGCTGCCTGAGAGAATCGCCCGCTCTCCGTTCTTCGCTGGCTAGAATCAGCCGCTTCTCGACCTTCTGCAGCAATATGCGATTGGATGGGCCCGGCCCACCAAGGTCTCAATGATCCTCTCTGTCAACTCCAACGGGTCCAGCAAGCACGGTGGGCTACTAGATGGCCCAAATTTGGTATCTATGCGAAAATTCACGCCGTGTGACAATGTGCTTCGGTTGCAGTCGCGACATAAGCTTCCTATTCGCGTATCGCACGTTTTTGTCAGAACTTAACACTCGGTACACTGTGGATCGGTGCGCTGGTACTCTCAAAGTGGTCCTGATCCTGGAAGAAGACATTTGGTCATGAGTAGCCAACTGTATGATCCTAGGCCGATTTCGAATAGTCAAAACTGGCTTACGCCCACTGTTAGATCTGCACCTTTGATTCACTCCAGGGTGTAAGGACCTGCTGATGGTGCTCTTATGCCGTCCTAATCTGGTTGCTATAGCATTTACTGTATGACCGAATCAAAAAAAAATCAAGCCGCAATGATCACTAAAAATTATGAGTTGCTATTTTTTTGCAACGCACTTATATATCATGTGTCGGGAGTTTCAAACGCCGGTCATCCAAAATTTGGACAAGGTCAAATAAGGCCTTTGCGAGAAGTGGGACAGATTTGACGATTTCTACCTGCAGGAGGCTATGGCCGTGTGTGAATAACAGGGGCTAATTAAATAACCATGTCACCTAAAAAACTAAACCCACTATCGTTATTTTAAAGTGAGCTCTTAAAGTGGTTGCCATACTCATGTCCCACCCTGTATGTGCTTTCGTTATTACAATATTGCTTAGCATAACATATGTACGAGGGCGTTCGCAGAGGTTCAGTCCGACTTTAATATATATATATATATATATATATATATATATATATATATATTAAAGTAAAAGTTACCTATATATATATATATGTGCGTGTGTGTTGGTGGACGTACGGTAAGCAAATTCTACTAATTTGTCATTGGCTCATTTTCGTCATCTATCGTCCTTAATTCATTAACATTAATTAGCTGCTCACCGTCGCATCGCTGTCACTCATTGTAATATTTAGCATCAACGTTATCATTAGCGACACACTGTTGGGACACCTTCCAACGAATGTCACCAGTTGGTCCCGTCGACAAGTATATATACAAGACTATTATACTAACTCACGTCGATTAGTCGCTGTCCTATCCAAGCGAAGCCTGTATGAGCTGCCATGCAGTCTACTTATAATTACTAAATAAACTACATATTGCTCGTATTATTATTGAACGTAACGTAAGGGAAGCATTTGAACTACTTACCTACTGACAATACCCACAGGGAACGACGTTTTAGAGGAAGAAGAATTATTACGGAGGAAGGAGGCTGAAAGAGGAAAAATGCGGTAAGGTGTAAAGGCATCTGGGGGTTTAACAAATATATAGTAACAAGGAATATATGGAAGGCCATGTTTGTACCAGGATTGACGTTTGCCAGCGCCTCTCTCGTCTACAGCGCGGGGTTGGGAAAGGAGTTATAAACAGTACATCAAAAGTAGTGATAAGATCCAAATTTAGCAGTTTCCTAAGGGGAAAGGAAGGATGCCAATATATATACAAAGAGAAACACAAAGTAAGCTAAGATTTAGTATTAGGATTAGAAATGTGATCAGTAAAATACGGGTTAAACAAATGCAGCTGGTGAAGACGTCATTAGGGATCCAAACGAAGTGGGATCGCAGAGTAGAGTTTGCTGCTAGGAAGATTGGGTACAATAGTCAGCAATGCGCAAGCGCGAGGCTATTGGAGAAAATTGTGAAATAGAAGGCAAACAATTCATAAACGGGCTTAGATATATATACCTATAGAAATTGGCGATGGGTTTCGGATCGAGTTTATATATAAAAGGTATATATAGAAGAGAAGTATATATGGAAAGGAAAAACGGAAAAAAATGTGAATTTTCTCCGTTTTTCCTTTCCATATATACTTCTCCTCGAACGCCAGTAGGCCATCCTCGAGCGGGTACTCGAGGGGTTGGTCGACTTCAAGATCGATCCGCAGCGTTTCGAGGTACTTAAAGAGTCGTACATTCGGAGCCTCAAGAACTTTGCCGCGGAGCAACCATACCAGCACGCGGTGTTCTACACCAATGCGCTGCTTTCCGAGCGTTATTGGACCCATGAGTAGACTCAGTAGGTATTGGATGATACATACGGGGAAAGGGCGGGGTAGAATGGGGAAACGATCATTTAAGAGCGAGTGGAGTATTGGCAGATGCCAGGGCAGGGCAGTTGGATACAAGAGTAAAAAGAGCCTTACAAAGGGAGGGGAAACAGGATATCGAGCTGGTGGGTTAGGGAATGAATTATTTGAAGATAAACCTCTCGGCGGCCCTAGCTTTACGACCAAGTGTTAAGAAGGACTAGGTCGGTAAACCAAAAAAGAAGTTGTCCCAATAGGAGACAAAGACTCTGTAGGTATTGGAGGATACATTGATTATCTGAATGTGTGAGTAAATTATATGCTGTCGCTCTAAGCGGCTTTGATATAAAAGGGGTGACATGTGTATTTAGGTATACATATCAAGTGCATAATAAATCAGGTAATTAATTGCTAAATTCGCGTTTCCAATCGGCTAAGCTACGACAACAACGATCTTGGCCTTAACATTAAATAGGCATAAGGCATGTCAACATTATGTATTGTTTTGCTCTTTACTGCAAACCAAAGTCACATATGAAATTACGTTAGTATTCACGACGGGAGCAATATTTAGACATTTATTTGATAGACAGTATTTTGTTCCTTGATTTACTTTTCAAGCTGGGCGCCTTTTTACATATCGACGACACAACGAAGCACAAGGAGATGAAGTACCTACTTCAGCATAGCAGCATCGCGGTGCCATCGCTAATACGCTCAGCAGCTAGACAGATACAGACTCAAAGTTTTTTCGTGTTTGTGTGAGTATCTGTGAGTAGTTATTGGCACTTCTGTAGTACACATATCGTTTCTCAGATAGCATTTAGACAGGTAACAGAATAACATTCATACACCGTTAACCAATTTTTGTTAAATTCTTTTCATTATCGTCCCCCCCCCCCCGAATCAAAACAAGAAACAGGAGGTAACTCTGTGTGCGTTCTGGTTGTAGTCTCTCGAGGGCTTTTTTTGCACCGGCCTACAAATGAAATCGAAAGATTTCCACGCTGCTCGCGTTGCGAGACGGAACCACAGACGCGAAGACAGGCTATAGCATACGGCTACATACGGGTAGATTCTTATCTGTCAGCCTGGTGGCGTTGGTGGCAAATGGTACCAAGGGATGAAGTAGGTCGACCTTACTACCGCAGCAGCGTTCGCACTTTGTGATGCTGCTACTGTTGCAAAGACTGCTGCTGCTGCTGCCGCTGGTGGTCGAGACGTGGTAATAGACCACGGCATAGAACACGGAGCAACGCCGAACGCCGCTGTCACAGCGATAGTTGAAGGCGGTCGTCTCGTAGATCACTTGATCTACTCGCTCACTGCTGCCTGCGTGATTCACTCTGGTATCGCGTACGTCGGCCGTATGCCGACGTCTGCATCTAAACGCCTCCGATCGCGTCGCGCGGCGATTCCTCAATACCACCACGCCACTATTCCCTCCATTCATCAATCTGCCACCGCCCGTGTGGAATCGGAGCAATATGTCGCCGTAGAACGTCCACCGACAATGACTTGGTGCATTGTGAAGCGTATTCAGAGCTCCCGTTTACTGGATTCGGTTTTGCTCTGGTGGCAGTAGAGTTGGTCAGGCAGGCAAGGAGGGCATTGCTCTCGCCGAAGCTACGCGCCCATGGACGGCGCGAACCACTGAATGTGCTATTGACAGCGTGGCAGCTCGAACGATAGCGTATTTACTTCTGATGCGTATAGGAGAGTCGGCGTCGAAATTCTAGTAGGCACTGCATAACGATACGGGTACATGTTGGTAATAAACTACACTTTAAGGCCATCAAGAGACCGTGCGGCCATCTGAGTTCCATAGTGCCAGTTGTACACATTAGCACACGCACTTGGTATATAATATAATTACCTCTCATGAATATATAGCCTAGTTTACCGTACATCTATATATATGTATATATATATATATATATATATATATATATATATATATATATATATATATATATATATATATATATATATATATATATATATATATATATATATATATATATATAGTTTTTCTATTAGTCATTTCGAGAAGCTCTAGCCGGCTTTACGCACAGCCAGCTGCTTCATTACCGAGGCAACCTGGAAACAGGAACGTCTTCTTTTGGCTTAGAGGCCACCGCTTGTCGTTGCTAAACTAATTAATTTCCTCGTCACGGTGTTTTGCAACACCTGCTAATAAATTCTATGAAGATGAACTCCGTTGCTGGTAAAATAACTAGCCCCGCGAACTTGTCAATGCAATAGTAAACGCGAAACACTAGGAAACAGAACGTATAGGGTTCCAATAAGTTCGAATGTACCCGGCGTGTATAAGGCGTGTCTTACTAAAACTGGGCAATGAAACGTGACGGCTGCTGGTTACAAGATTATACCGTCTAGATGCTCTACCTCACCACGGTTTAAATGGAACATCCACGCTATAACCTTCTGGTTAATCCAATATTATCCATTAACAATCAGTATTCTATTGGCAAGGCAAGCAGTTAGATTTGTTATCTATACAGCGTTCACTTATCCAGCCATACAGCGTTCACTTGTGCATAGGTAGGCTCGAATATTGTTCAAGGTGTCACCGACCTGCTATCTTGGTTTAATGAACAAAACGAGCGAGTAACCACTACACAAGCTAGAGGATAGCACCTCGCATTTGTGGTACAGGCCTAGCACTTTAAGCGTTTTTACCACTACGATTTTTCTATATATATATGATTTATTAAACATTTAGGATACGTTTGCACACTCGGTGCTCATCTTAATAAAAATTGTGGTAAATAGATGTCACGTGAGATCAAGAATCAGCTGTCCGTGTCCTTGCTTGATGGCAGCCCCCGCTCTTATGGACTCGGTGCCAGCGGTATATCCTCAAGGTTCCTTGCAACGTTAAGACATTAAGGTCCATAAAATTCCTCTTTGTGACGCCGAGCCCCAGGAGCGTACTCGCAAATTCGGAGACCCATACACCACTCATAGAGATAGTGATGGATGCAAATCTGCGAGGTTTTTGCGGGTCAGGGAGCGCCGCTCTTAGGAACTCGACGTTATATTTAGTGATCTTGTCTTGCCGCGCTTTTGCCAGATCCCTGTTCGGGCCGCAAACCTCGGCATCTAAAACCCAGACCTCGTTAGGTGTTGTTATTACGAGGTCGGGCGTTAGACCCGGTGCGCCCGGTCGACGAGCTACCCGCTTACGGACTACCTCATGACTTTTCTTGCGGAGAAGACGCGCCACGCGATCACAGACGTTGTCACGTCTCTTTATAGTTTGCTTGTGTGTTGCACATCTGAGCGACATGAGCCAACGTCTCAGGCGCATGACACCCGTGCCTACAACGTGTGTTGCAGCCCTTGCGTCCCCTGGCTAATCCGACACGCGTTGGTAGTGCGTTGATCCTGAGCTTTAGTAGGTTTAAATACTCCTTACTCCGGCATCTAATCACCAGATTTGCCGTCCGCGGCTTCCATCTGAAGATCTGTGCGCGCGAGAAGTTTCATAAGATCTCGCCGGAGTGTATATATAAACTTTGTGGCTGCCCGTGTGATCTATATCACATTCAGCGCTGTGAAAGAGCAATTCCGCTGTCTCCACTCTGGAAATGCGATGTGTTGGCTTTGATTTATATCATAGACATAGTAAAGCACTTGATTGATGGTTGTGTCAAAACACTTTGATGTAACAAAAATACACATGATCAGCCCGGGTGTTAATAAACTAAATAAATAACGCACGGCATGTACCGCATAGAGGTCTTACGAGAGGAACACCCATTGGTTCCCTATGGCCTATAATGCCCGATACTGAGCAGAATCATCTGCCCTATGTCACGTTAAAGGAAGATATGCAGGCGGCTATTACGAGCATCCCCAAAAGCTCCGCTAAGGACTAAACTTTATGAGACCCCGGTCGTTAATGGACCTTCTTCCCCGTCCCTTGCAGGCGTCGCCGCCAGCCTGCTCTCCGCGTTGGCGAAGGTTGTAGACCCTCCTTCTTCTCTCCAACCCTTGATATTTGGCGCATACCTATTTGCTTTTAAGAAAAAGTACGGATCGGTACGTCCTGTTACGTGCTTGCCTACGCTACGCACGCTCGCCGATGATCGGATCATTTACCACGTAACTGGTGCACACCTATTGATATTCGCAATGCTGGCTAGGACCGAGGTAGCCATTCGCGCAATCCGTGCCTTCCTGCACTTGCGCGAATTCGTGGGTTGTTGTGAAGCTCGATGTTAGAAACGCTTTTAACAGTGTAAGACGCGATCACCTGGTGAATGTCGTTGCATCCCACGTTCCTCATCTATTACACTATGTCAGACTGGTATATCGGCATTTTTCACACCTTGTCCTCTCTGAGCAAGTGATTCCGTCTGCCACTGCACTGCAGCGGTAGATCTCTAAGCACCACCTCTGTTTTGTCTGAGTTTCAAGGATTTGGTACATTCTTTCAGAAACCCACTGAACCTCTGGTACCTTGAGGATGGCCTACTGGCAGGAAACGTTGACACAATGGCCAAGGACATTTGACGAGTAATAAGCATCGGAGTAATATCTGGGTTGAAGTTGAATCCAGCAAAGTGCGATGTATGGCTCTACCCATGAGGCCTCCCCCAATATACAGTCACTCTCCTGTCCGGCTGCAAGATCACCGTCAAGACTAATCTAGAGCTACTATGTGTTTATGCCAATTTGCCCCAAAGGGCTCACAGCGGCAACCTAGTGCTGTAGGTTAAAACTGGAAAAATGCCGTCGTTTGTCTTTTTCTTTTCTAAGAGCCCATCGGGGACTCTTCTTACTCGGGCCGTCTTTCTCCTCCTTAGGGCACATTTTCCTTCTTCGACCTATCTAATCGAGCCAACGATTTGCAAACGCTCAACGAGTCGACACTGTCTACTTTTGACTCCCTGCTGAACACATCTCTACCACCTAGCGCACGGCAATGGTATTACCACCTGTTTCTAAAGAGAGCCTCAGAGTCGGTGATTTACTGACCCTAGCCGGGCCTGCCAAAGTCTCATCAATGCTAAGAGCCTAAAACTCAACAATCCCTCTGTTAGGTACAGCGGTCAGTTTAGTCTAGCTTCAGAAGAACCTTAAGCCCCGGTGCGGAGGCAGGAATAACAAAGTACTATCCTAACGTGACTAGAGTGCCCCTTTGCCCTCTGAGCTACAACGGCGTCTCTTCACTGACGTGGCCGACGGAACGACCAAAGCTCGCCTAAACGCCGTATCCATCAAGGATTTAGGTGCCTTGTTACATGCGCTCCCCAGCGCCCCCATAAGTACCGTTCTTGATGATGGAACAATTCGCATAGCAGTAGGACTACGACCAGATACGGACCTACTTAGCTCTCATAGGTGCCAATGTGCTCAACCTGTCGACAAACTGGGACATCACGGCCTATCGCGTATCATCAGCGCAGGACGACACCCTAGACGTGCCGCTATTAATAAAACCTTCAGTAGAGTCGTTAGGTCATACGGTCGTCCAATGCATCCTTAAACCCCCAGACTTCTGCGCGAAGGCCGGCAGGCAGTGCAGACGAGGTGACATTTACACCATTCGAGCAAGGCAAAATGCTAGTTTAAGGTGCCGTTACCGACTCCCTAGCCATATGGTTAGTGGCGGCGCATCCGAAGCTGGCTATGCAGCTCAATTTGCGGAGACCAGCAAGCTAAAAAATACTCATAAATAGGGTATTCCTACGAATTCTGCCCCCTTGCGTCTGAGACCTTGGGTGCTCCCGGTGTTCGGACTAGGCCGCAAAGTCGGAACTTTGTTTAACCTGTCAACGGTGATAGCAAGTCGCTAGAATATGCTTCTTGCCAATATGCGGAATTCTGCAGTCGTCAGTAATACTTGAACAGTATTTATTATTATTATGGCCCAGGTTGGGTAAAATTATAAACATATACATCAGACACAACTAGTGTTTCCTTCACGTCATTGGGTCCTCTCTCATCTTGTTAGTTCAGCTATTGAATAAACTGCTGGGCATGCTGCGGCGTGGTATCTCTCGCACTGGGCAGAGCACCTCGTACACCTGCAACACTCCTGAGGAATGTGGAATTCTTCCGTGCTGCATAACACGTGATGACCTCCGTGGGCTGCAAACGCCGTAGTTAAATGTCTGTTCTTGTATCCGGCTGCTCGCCAGGCCGTCCTTGCCATCGTTACCGTATTATATATTTCTAAATCGATTTTCTTTATTTTTTTTATCCACTTTAAAGTATATACCTCAAACGCTCTTGTCCTAGGTGAACCCCATCGAAGTTGTAATTCCTATGACATTGAAGTCCCTCCCTCTAAGATATGAAGTTGAATAGTATTTGAGAATGAATGAGTTTTCACAGTGTTTTTACTACATTATGTTGAGCCTAAGTTGTTTCAGTAAAACCCTCATGCTACTTACGACAAAAGTAATATTAGCTCTAAGTAAAAGCACTAAATGTTACAGTTAAGTCATTGAGTTACCATTATTGCGTTTCTGAAGTTAGGTTTAAGGTACTCTTGTAGATATGTTTACTACGACAAGGACACAGAGCAGGATTATGGTAAGGCTGACTTTATTTTTGCAATAATGGACAAAATCATCCATGCTAAGGAAAATGCAATCATGTGCAGAGAACAAATTTCAAATATAAGGAAACATGTAAACTTAAACATCTACTTGTAAACGTGTTAGACTGAATCTCTTTTTGGCAACCGTAAAATACCGGTTAGTCCAGTATTCGATGCAAACCACACATGAGTTTCGCAAACCCGTTATGCTTCGAATGAGGCTACAGAGTCTCGACAGATCTATGACGACTCATATAGCGGATATGCAGCGCATCGAACTGACCATTAGGTACTAAAGATCGTTACAATGTCCTAGTGACCCAAAGGCTTTGGAATCTCCAGAGAAGAACTTTGCCGCTTGCACCACTGTCCGGGTTACGACAGCTCGGGGAAGCACATTTGCAGACGCCCATCAAGATATTTGGACCCTGCCACACACGCACCCAGAGTCTGCGTCCAAACGGTCACAAAAAGCTCCGAGAAGGAACTCATTCCTCGCTTTACTTTTTTGGAAATTCCGGAAACTGGCAAAAACATTAGGGATCATCAGGCAGATTGAAGGGCGTCAGATGCCCTCAGGGAAACCGCCCTATGGGCCGTTCACCCTCTAACAGGCGAAGCTACTATTGAACGGAGGCAGGTTCTTGGTCTATCAGTCAACGTGACTCTTGGCAACTCAAAGCCCGGGAGTAAGGGAACCCCGAGCTGGTATGCCTTTGTAACAGCCCTCGCTCAACTACGCGACTTTTGCGGGCGCGCAACCTGGGGAAATGGACGTGCCGCCCCAACGACTACGTGTGCCTCCCGACCTGCTTTTAATGCCAGCGTCCAGGCCACTAGGTGATCGCCTGGATTGATGGTTCGGCGGTTAGGGCGTGCGACCTTTCTTCCGTAGCCGAAAGAAGGTCACGACGCGCAAGGATAGGAAGACATTCCCGTTAAAGGACGGCTAAGAATACTAGACGGTTGTGAAGACAAAGAAACAGAAACCCCAATGACCGGTACAAATGCATAAAGATGTCGTGCTACTCAGAACGTCCTTGAACACCAATAGCAGATTCCGGCGGCAGGGTAGGTTTTGCCTGGTTAGAGGTATATGATGTGGCAGCTGATACATATACGTTTGCACAAGACGTCCAAAGGTCCCACATTGACTTGACGATGGCCACTCTGGGAGTATCTATCACCTTCTTTCGGTCTGGACTGTCCTGGAAATTGAAGAGTCATTAAGCGATCACAAATATAAATGCTTTATAATACGTAGCTATGAGCGGACGCAGATCGCAGCACACCAACAAACTTTTTTTTTGTTCTGGGAGGTTTAGGGAATGCATGATGCACATGCGCCACTAGCAGCCTGCGTGACTAGTGTGAGACTCGCAAACCCACTAAACCCGGATTCCTCCCCACACCCCCCCCCAGGCTCGGTATTACTTTGGCATTACATCGAAGAGCACACCAACAAACTGCCAGGTTTGTGACAGATGCGGTGGATGGGCAAGGAGAAGCCGGTTGCGGAAATAGACGCCAGGGCTTCACGTAAATAACGGAGCAGAATTACTTGGGCTTACTTGGAACACTGTTTTAGACAGCTCGCTTTGTGGCGGGCCAAAAACAACAAAACCTTGGCTTGAACTTATTGAAGTGGTGGGGGTAGACCCGTGGGGCCTGCCCTATCTAAATATGATTAGCAAGATAAGAAAGCTCCTCCGACCAGAGATATCGCGGAAGCGGTGAAGTGGCACCTTTGAATGGTCGCAAGCGTATTCACAAGCATTTATCGAAAGGGACAAATTTCTCCTCAGTGAAAATAAGTTAAATTGGCTCTGATTTCTAAGCCTGTGGTAAATAAAAAATAAGAGGCATTCCACCCAATCTGTCTGCTGGGCGCACTTGTCAGATTGGTGGAAAATATCATAGTAGAGTGACCCAATGATGAGACTACCACAAGCCAGGCATTGTCGTACGCTAAAACTGGATTACACAGGTGCGGTCTACGCAGACGCATTCAGCTGGAAAGGGCCCCTGAAGCGAGTCCCACGCGCTGAATCAAATTCTGTGTAAGCGAGCCTGGTTGGTGCGGATAACCAACGCCAGAGTATTTTCTACATTTGTTAGCATCTGCTAACCTGTGCGCATGATCTGCCTGGTCCGCTCCTGCACCGACCATCGAAGGGGCTAATGAGTCGGTTACAGTTGCGTCCTAAACAAGCATGCGGTCACGCTCAAAGGGGGTTAGAGTAAGACCGTCAGGCTTTTTTCCGTCGTCTCTGGATAGACCTGGAGGTTCTAGTATACACGGAAAGCCGGCAGACCTCAGTGCTCGACTGATTAGTCCGTAATTTGTCAGCAACTTTACAAGGAATATGACCTCCGTGGCGACTGGCTTAGGAGATATTATTCAGCGAACTACTGCAAAAGAAACCGTTATAAAGTACTGTTACAAAATGATAGAAAATAATTGTCCACTATGTGCAAATTCCAATGTCATATAGTCACACATGATTTATTTACACACCAGATTGGGTAAAATATACAATAGTACGATCGATATCACTACAGTCTCGTAATGATATTAATATTAAAAATCGTTCAGTGCCAGCTTTGTTAGAGAGGGGATTGCATTACACTCACTGCCATGATATCTTACGCATATACCATAACAATAATTACAAACACATGTGTCACAGGGTTCATGGCAAGCGTCTTTCTGACATACAAGGTGATGAAAACCGTGCACAGCAAAGCGGGTGGTCATGTGCCTGTTTGACCTGCTCGTGCCCTTCCATTCTGACCTAACCATTGCATCTGTCATATAAAAATGTGGATCGATCTCTGCCATTTTCTCTTCATATCGCCGTATGAACTCGCTGTATGCAGGGGTGTCTGGAAGCGCAAACTGTTTTTGACCTGTTCCACGAATAGTGGAGCATCGCACAGCAAATACGTGAGGCGGTTGTATGCTGACGTATGTAACCCTAGTACCCGCTTCAAATAAGCTGGTTACACACGGTCGAGAGCACCGAGTTGAGTCGAGCTTAGTTTTTCCCATACAAGCTGGATCCCGTATGATGCCATTGGCGCTATTTTCATATCAAATAGAGCTAGCGCTGCCTTAATCGAGAGCATCTGGGGCTTCTTAAGGGTTGTCGCCGCAATCAAGGCGTTTCGAGGCCTCTCCTCTATATGTGCAGCGAAGGTCTTGGCTGAGGGGGTCACTGTGATACCGAGATATGTGAACTTATTCACATAGTTCAGGTCTTGTCCATTTAACCTAAGTGTATCGGTCACGGCCAGCCTGCCCGCGTGCCTGAACTTCATAGCTTCTGTCTTCTGCATATTTATTTCAAGGCCTACCACGTTCACGTATGCCGACAAAGTGGCCAGCGCCTGTTGCAGATGGTATCTGCTGCTACTGTAGAGTACTAGATCGTCGGCATACATAATTATCTTGACAGCTGGGTGTCGGGTCTGTAAACGTGTTGGTAAATCGGCTACCAGTATACAAAAAAGCAAAGGGCTGAGATTATCGCCTTGGGCAAAGCCTGTCGTTTGTTCTATGCTTGGGTGCTCCGCTACACCGTCGTCCAAGATGATCTGATTGGATTGTAGCACGTCCATCATCAATGTCAGCATCCGTATTGGGACCCCGATTTCGGCGAGTTTAAGCAGGACTCGAGTTCTTGAGCCTGAATCAAACGCGGCTCGGAAATCCACAAATACGCTGTGTAAAAACAGTCCCTTTCGTGACAGGGTTTGCTCTATATCTGCAAGGAGGATTGCACATGCAGTTAGTGTTGACCTCTGCGCACGAAAGCCATGTTGTTCGTCTGGTAATGCCTTTTTGTATTCGACGAACGACGTTAGACGAGCGGCTAGGAGGCTTGCAAGCAGTTTGTAAGCGCAGCTTTTCTTGGCAATGCCCCACCAAGAAGAGGGCTTGGTCCGCGGTCCCTTGCCCTTTGGAATAAGTGCCATAACGCACTGTCTCCACGCTGATGGTAGTCGAACGTTGTAAATGCACCTATTAAAAAGCGCGGTCCAGTGTGCGGTCATTGTGGCTGCCTGCTGCAGATGCTCATTACAAATGCCATCTGGCCCAGGTGCTTTGTTTCTCGGGAGTTGACGCAGTGCCTCCGCAACTTCTTGGACGGTGAAGTATTCGTCCAGTTGAGTTTTCCATTTCAGATCCTCTTCTGACCAGACCGACATGAGAGTAGGCACTGCCCTTGGCACTGTGTCATGTGAGCTGAGGATCGATCTAAAGTGGCCATAGAGTACATCGCTTTCAACTGGACATGCAGACCTCCCCTCCGAGGTGTTACGGAGCCACAAATATGGATTTTATTCGGTCTTCTGAAGCAGTCGAGTCTCCAGTTGTTGCTCGTGTTGCCTTTTAGCATTCCGCAGAGTTCGTCGGTAAATGGACCTCGTCGTTGCCAATAGAAGTCTCATTTCCGGCCTTATGCGTTCCAGCACCTTTGCTTGGTAGTGAATGGCCTTCGCTTGGTTACATTCCGGAGTCCACCAACTCCTTTCTCTTCTCAATTTCACATGGTCTGCGCATGCTTTGAGTGCTAGGGTGAGCAGTTGCATTGTAGCTTTCTACATCTTGCTCTGCTCTTTCGATGCCGAGAACTTCTACGGCTTCTTGTAGGCGGTCTGCTGTACTCTCGACAGAGGTTTCCGTTTGTGCTGTCGCTCGTGGCGGGCTGGGACCGTGATATTCAGACCAACGGGTTTATGCACCGTCAGGTCCGCCCCTTCTCTCATTTGGTGATCTATTCCCACAAAACACACATTTCGTTTCGGCATATTTGTAGCAAATAAATCTATAGTTGATTTACCCATTGCACCATCAAATGTTGACAAACTTGGGTCATTCGCCACCCAGAAGCCCATATCCGATAGTGTTTCGGTGAGTGCTTCAGTCCTCGCGTCCGTGGGTCTGTCGAGTCTTGCGTTCATATCTCCCACAATCACCGTGGGGTGAGCACGGTCTACCTGTTGTGCGCACTTCGTAATTTTCTCTATTAGTGTGAACGTGTCCTCACCTGCTGCTGGCTTCACATACATGGCAATCAAATTCAGTCTTCGACCTTCCATAACCACGCAGTTGTCTTCTGACAGAAGTAATTTCATGTCTCCTAGTCGGCTATTGTAGAAAACTGACACACCTCCACTGGGACGGCCTAAAGAACTAGATCGAGAAGCGAGACAGTGCGCTGCATAATATCCTTGGACTTTGGGGGGCGTCAGACACCACGTCTCCGTGAGCACCAGAACGTCGATTCCGTTCAACGCTGAAGTGGGCATGAGACCTAACGATTGGTCAGGACCTTTGCAGTTTCACTGAATTATTCTTAGTGTGTCCGTTGGCGACCCACTAAGTTCAATAGGTCTGCTACCATATCGTATAGTTTTGACTTCTGCGGTGGCCGGGTGTACTGGCGTAGTTCGTGATTCGTCGCGATCGGTCTGTTGGCCCAACGCCCTTCCAAACGGGGGTTGCGGGCGTTTTTGTGTCCGATATTTGTCATTTTGCGGGCGCTGTTCGCAGGTACGTGTGTCCATTCTTGTCGGCGGGGTTTTTCGTTGGCAGTTCTCAGTCCCGTCTGTGGCCACTTGCTGGACGTCTTCGTTGGGTTTTTCGCCGGGGGCGTGTGTTTCTTCGGCTCGCCTCCGGTCGACTCCCCCTCGGCACGCTTTTTGAGCGTGAATTTCAGGCCTAAAAAACCGGTTGCCTTTCGACAGATCGCCTTTGCAACGGCGTCAGTTACCTCTGGTATCCCTTTGTACGAATATACGTTCCGATGAACCATACGGCGGTGTACATGTTGCATTGGGATGATATCGATGTTTAGATCCTCTTTGCGTGCGATTAGGGTGTCGTTTGCTTCTTTGCAGTCAATGCTGAACTGAGGAACAGTGACGATGGTTAGCCTCGACTCGCTGTTCTGTTCACGCACCTCTGTTGAGAACGCTGCCACTGCTTTGAGAAATTCATCTTTTCTGAACTCAACACAATCGTCAAATACACAGTGGAGGATAATGTTGGTAGGGCCCACACGGTCAAGTAATACTTTGTCAGCCTCGTTTAGCACAGAGACAATGTCAGCTTTTCCGGCGGTACGCATGATTAAGGCTGCCTTCCTTGGCAACTGGCTCATTATGTTCCTCTTAATTGATTTGATCGAGTGATCTCCCACGATTAGCACGCACTTCGTCTGACGTTGAAGTTGTTGTTTCTGCTGATGATGTGTTCGTGCTAGTTGGCCATCGCCTCGCTCGACGTCCATCTCTGACATCTCCAAGGTTTGGGTTATGCTGACTTTATTGGCGTGTTGTGCTTTGTACGCCGCAAACTCGCACTCGAGAGTACGAACTTGCTTGAAAAGCCACCACATCGTGTTGAAGAACTCGGAATCAATATTGAATTGAATGTATTGTTTATTAACCAATATTTGGTTTATGCACATATGTGCTACAGCTCTCCTAAGTAACTTTCATCAGCGACTTTGCTTTTGTACACTGTTGGAGATGATACAGATCACATGATTTGCCGCATAGGTTGCATTCACACTCGGCTGATATCTCATGCCACCCATTTCGTATACATATCTTCATATGAAATCCATGCATTGCAAACCCAGTAACGAAGTATCTGTTTCTACAACATGGGCTCTTTCAGTAGTCTGTAGTCATCGCTCTAGTCTCATAAAAACGCAAATCTACATCCGCAAATTTATACTCCCATTCGGCAAGATGATTCTCAAAGGCCTCCGTTTTCGGTAAAGCATAAGTTGCCCTGAGCTCCTCCACAAAAAGTGGTGTCGAAGCCAACAGATACACAAGACGATTGCGGCTAGTGCGGTGAACTACTAGCACTCTTTTTAGAAAGCTGGCTTTAGTTTTGTCAAGTACTTCCAGATTTGCTTTTGATAGGTGGGGCCATATGACCTGTATCCCGTAAGCAGCGGTCGGCGCAATCTTTAAATTAAAAAGTTTGAGAGCGACATCTAGTGACAACCGATGAGGCTCGGGGATATTATGAAACGATAAAATGCCCTTACGAGCTCTTACCTCGATATGTTAAGTGAAATTTAAACCCTGCGTTGAAAAGATTACTCCAAGATAAGAAAAATGTTGAACAAAATCTATTGGTGCTGAGCTTAAGCGCAATTCGTCTTTTTCTGCGAGCCTACCTCCGCGGCGAAACTTCATTGCTTTCGTTTTTGCTACGTTTATCACTAGAGCATTTAGGTCAACAAACTTTTGGAGTGAAGCAAGCGATTGCTGCAGATAAAATCGATTCCGGGAGTAGAGGACGAGGTCATCAGCATACATGAGTGTACTAACTTGCGGGTGTCGACGCTGGATTTTGTCCGGGAGATAGCTCACCAATATTGAGAATAATAGCGGGCCAAGATTATCGCCTTGTGCAACTCCTGTAGTCTGAGTAATAGGGGTGTGTTCAGTTACCCCGTCGTCGATGATTACATACCCCTCCTGCAGCATAGCTTGTAATAACTTCAGTATTACCGCTGGAACACCACATAGCGCTAATTTCTCTAGGATTATTGTTCGTGACGCCGTATCAAAAGCCGCCTTAAAGTCTACGAAAACAGCAAAAAGAAAGTTACGTTTAACCCGGTGAGTCATTTGAATACTATTGAGAAGAACGGAGCAAGCCGTCATCGTCGACCTCCCTCGCCTAAAGCTCTGCTGCTGCTCTGGCAAGCACTCGGTACTGTCCAAAAAATCTTCTAGTCGACGTGCTACCAATGCTGACAGTACTTTGTAAATGACGCTTTTCTTTGCTATGCCACGGTACGACGAAGGTATCAAGGGATCCCCTTTTCCCTTCGGTAACACACTTAAAAGGCTGACTTTCCATTCTTCAGGTAAGTGCGATGTCTTCAAGATTTCGTTGAAGAGAGAAGCAAGACAAGGAACCAGAATAATCGCCTGCTGCAGATGTTCATTCCGAACGGGGTCTGGGCCCGCAGCCTTTCCTGACGGCGCTTTCATTATCACATCCACAACCTCCGAGATACCGATAGGGCGAACCAGCTCCTGTCGAGCTTTGGTTGTCCTTTGTCCCCAAACGGAATTCTTTGTTTTCACTCGGACTGCTTTGGAGACTCCATACGATGTGAGAGAAGCTAATATGGCTGCTTCGGATATAGAAGGGTGCACACCAGAAATCTTGCCTTTTACTGAGCAGCGAGCTCCGCTTATTCTCGCAGATACCTTAACTCCCGCCAACTCTTGCAGCGATAACAAAGTACCTCTGTCAACCTCGTCTTCTACTGCAATAACGAGTTCCCCATTTCTAGTAAATCGAGGTTCTTCAACTTTGCCTTTGATATGTTGCGCAATGCAGTGACATACGTCGTTGAAACGCGTCTCCAAAGCGTTATCATCAGCTGTAAATATTACAGCCACCTGTTTGGCGAGTACCACCTTTGACTTACGCAATCGTTTGTTGCGCGTCACTGTTTGGAAACCATCATCGTCGGTGAGATCTTCTTTTTCTTGAACGTCGGTATTGACTGTTGTTACATCGTCCCTCTCTTCAGTTAGCGTTCGCTGCGCCACGTTCTTTAAATTCCCCCGTTAACGCCCCCTCGGTTGTTTCGCTGGCAACCTCCGTGCTCGCTGGAGAAGAATCAACCTGCGATACACGCATATCTTTGTTGCGAGTGTCTTCCACCGGGCTTGATGCCGCGCGCTTCCCACAACTCGTCTTTAGATGACAAGCTGGACCGCCCGCATCGCTGATTGCTTCATCAATACGTTCATCGGATACCACTGCACGTTCTGCATGCACCGGTGTACGTGGTTCGGGCGGCTCCTTCCCTTGCCGTCTCGGTGGAGTTCGTTTCACAGGCATGACCAGCTGCTGCGCCGCGCCTGTTTACAAACAATATATTGTTTGACTACAGGCGGACGCAGGCCGCGCTGAGTATGATGTTCGATATTATAACGCTGAGTATAGCGTTCGATAATGATTACGTAGCGAGGATAGAAGCTGCAGCGATGTCAATGATAAACCTAGTGATGATGGCTAGTGGTGGTGACGGTGGCAGCGATGATGATGACTGTGGGTGATGGTTAACTGAGGTGAAGGATGATATTGATGATAGAGGTGTACTGATGATGATGACGCTGAAGGTGTTAACTGATGGAGAAGATAAAACACAAAGATGATGATGATGATGACGAAGATAGTGAAAGTGTACTAATGATGATGTCGCTGAAAGTGGTAACAGATGGAAAAAGTAGAGCACATAGATGATGACGATTAGGATGGTGGTGAAGACGCCAATTCACGGATGGCGATGATAGTCAAGATGAAGCTGACGATGATAAAGTTGATGATGGCGATGACTGTGGGGTGGTGATGAGATCAAAGATGCTGGCAAGTGATGATGAAGTTAAGTGGTGCTGATGATGATGATACTTGTTTAAGTAGATACCGCACGAATAGTTAATTTGCATCAAAGTAAGCAGCAGAGTTTTCGCTAGTCGATTCTACTAGTCTCAGAGGTTGCTAGCCTCGTGAATGCTTAAGGATTTCTTTGCCAAATTCTAGATTTAGCAGTACTTTCCAAGAGCCACACACAAACACGTCCGCACCGTTGAGATTGAACAGCTGTTCGGAATCAATATTCGCATTCACAGTAGTAGCGTTAGGCTGGGCTAGCCTCAACTGTGTGCATACTCGGCAGTTCCATACGGCGCCGGGATGTTCGCTTGGTTGCTGTTCATCCGTTGTTTTACACGTCGGGTGGAACATTCGTTGGCAATGCCCGCACTGGAGAGCGATTGCTCCCATTGGACTTGCACATCTACAACACAGGTGTTCCATTCCGCACTGGCTATTTGACTGCGCGGTTATCACCTGGTCTTTGCTCAGCTGAGAGACTTCGCCAGTCCTATGTGCCGGTCTGTCAGTCAGCTGCGCGGGTGCAAGTTCGAATGTCGCCTAGTCTGTTGCTGTTGTTGTCGATTTCTCCTGCGCTATTTTGGCGCGGGTTGATATCGGCTGTTCCGCTACTGAGTCTGCCGTTCTCTTCCGTCCACCAGTGCCACTGTTATTAACGCTCGGAACCGAAATTGCACCGGTGCGAGTTCGAGATGGTGATTGTAGGATGGGAGTCCTTTGTACGAGTTTCGCACTGATTGCCTGGGATTCCCGCGTCGCTCTCGTCGTGCTCGGGCTCACCATGAGTACTACTGTGCACTTCACTCGGGTCTTCGACCCCACTGTCACCACTCACAAGACAATTATCGGGAGCGCAAACTTCGTGCGACTTGTTTCGAACAGTTGCAGCAGACAATATGTCCCAATGTCATATGTTTGTAGAACTGTAATTGGGAAAACTTCCGTTGAGTTGTAACAGAGACCTGGTAGTTTATATATATATATACATGACACGACAATTGCCTAGCCCCATACGCAGTTTCTATTGCGGTTCGCTGAGCTTCTTCGGAACCAACTACGCGCATACCTTCTGGTAACCTAATCCGTCTTGCACAATTGTCCACAGGGTTCCAGCGCTAGCTCCAACCATCACTGCCAACATTCGCTTTCAATCGCCGAATTTTGCAATGGACACGCATGGTGTTCTCACGCGCACTTGCGCCAATTAGACGGGAGACACAACCGTTTCGTACCGTTTCATTTGAACATATATATATATATATATATATATATATATATATATATATATATATATATATATATATATATATATATATATATATATATATATATATATATATATATTTATATATATATTAGTCTCGAACATTTTATAGGGTCCTCAAATTTGTGCATCGAATAGATGCTTCGGGGGTCAGGTTCAGCACTGTTGACTGGACTTGTATCAAAAGAATTGTCAATTTGTCGTCAAGCTAGAAAAGGGCATTCTCAGCACCGCTCCCGTGTACCTGTAAAGGTTGGAACAATAAAGTTTTCAAATAACTTCTAAGGAACGCCACCGAGTGTCATATATATGTCTGACAATCGTTGCTCAGTACAAACTCATCACTCATTAAATCTGGATATTAGTAGATTAGATCTAGACGATTCACAGCAGGGACGAAAGCTTAGCTTTAGTCCTGCCTCTACACGAGCCTGACTGAGGACTATCCACGGCAGGAGGGTAATACCTTGCAGTTAGCTCAATTGTATGCCTTGTAGAGCGCATTACTAACTTGCCGGAATGCACTAAGATACTTTGTCTCTACTATCCCTATAGACTACAATAGTTTCGAGTGTACTCTATAAATACTAACGGTATATCCTGTTGGCATTTGCCTAAGTCAGCAAAGACCGAGGAAACACGTGAGGGTGATTATCTCAGGATCTGCGTCTGCATTACAACCGACACAAAGCTCTAGTTATTTTCACGAAACATGGACTTAGTGAACGTCGTTAGAGCTGAGTTACTTCCATAGCATCACATGTCTCTTAGGCTTCGCATTGATCTCTACCGAATTTCATAAATATTATTGCAGTTACATTCATGGATAAAATGGGCTTAAAGGTTAATTGGGAAAAGACAGTAGCCATGCAATTGCGAAGGGGCGGCCGTCTGGCCAGGGATGACGTACTTCAAATCAGGGGTAAGGAATTAAAATTTGTAAATAAATTCACATACCTAGGGCTCACCTTAACAACAAAGGGCAGTAGTTTTCGATCACACATCCAGGAGAGGGTTAGGAAGGCCACTATCGCAGCCGCGGCAATTAAATGTCCACATAAGCTTTCGGTCGATGCAGCAGTAGCCCTTTTTGGGATACAGATAGCGCCCATCGCCACATATGGCATTTCACTAATATGGGATAAGGTGGGAGAAGACGAATTGCGTTTAATCGATGGGGTAAGGTTTTTCTTTCTAAAGTGGGTTTTCGCGCTTTCAAATACATGCAGAAATAGGGTGGTTCACGTGTTGGAAGGTGGCCCACTGCTGACAGAGGAGCTACAAAAACGATGGAATCTGAAGAAGACGTGCGCCTTTGACGTTTATATGCGAAATTGGCGAACCAAAATAAGCGAAGTAGACATAGGAATTTATGGGACAGCAGCAATGAGAAGCACTAAGTGGAGAGCTAGCGGGGTGAAAGATCGCCATTTAACCTTTGCAGCCCACGGATTTCATTACGTTGTACGCAACGTGGAGGGCTTCCATGAACCACAAGACGAATGTCGATGCAAAGAATGCTGGAGTAAATGTGATAAATACCACGCCGCGGTTTGTCCGGCGGTTCGGTCCATAGCAGAACTGGCAAAATTGATTGTTGTGTGGAAAACTGTGATGTAACATAAACACACTTACCCAGCCCGGGTGTTAATAAATAAATAATAATAAATATTATTCCAATGTATTCTACTCATCCTCCTTATTCCCGACCTGGTAAAAAATCTACTGCACTGTTTGGATAAAGTCGACCGTAACAAAACGGCAGTGCTTTGCAGAGACTTTAATTATACCGTCGACAAACCGGACAACGTCAGAACAGGCGCACTTATCAGCACATTAGCGTCCTGTAGTATGTGGGTGGTTTCCACAGCCGAGGAACCCACCTAACCCCACAAGGAAGGTGTATGATGGATATATTTGCCACAAACGCCAGACACGATAGCATCAGATGCAACAGTGCGCAGGTAAACACTCTGGTCTTTGGTACAATACATCATCAGTCAGCAGGCCAAAGGCGGCATCGGTTAAACGTTACGATTGGCTTAACCCGCTGGAGCTCTAGACAGAGGTTCCACCTGTCACTAAATTAATCAGACCACGCAAATAAGTCAGGCCACGCGGATTGCACAAGGCAATAATCGTAGAGATCAGAGCACCAGTAGATTCTGTTCAGTAGTTTTCATATCTTGGACTAGTACTTTTCTTCGCGGGGATTACCTTTTACTAAACTTATTGAGATAAGACGTCGCAAGGACATTCTGTCGTTTCATAGTATGCCAGAGCGTCATCGGTTGTCGCTGGATGTCACTATCAACCTGTTGTATCTAAAGTTTGCACCGAGCGCCGTTTTGCAACACACTCATGGATGATCCCACCCATTGAAAACGAATCTGAAAGCACTTAACAAAATCAACGACAGTCTTCTAAAAAAGTGCTAGTAGTCTACCTCACTAGCCGCAACCGGCTTGTCTATCTATTGGCCTTCACACCACTTTTTGTGGAGGACCTCAGAGCGAGACCTTACGCTTTACCAAGAACGGAGGCAATTGAGAATCGTCGTGCTGAATGGAAATATAAATTTGCGGATGTTAGTTGAGAAAGCAACGCCCACAAAGTGCTGGAAGAGGCTATTACCGGGTTTGTAATATACAGGTAGTTCAATAAGCTCTTAGAATGAGCTTTTTAGAATTCGAATTTTGGCACGCTTTCACCGCTAATAGGAACTGCAACTTTTCGACTGCTAGCACTCAATATATTATGGTGATTGGCCGTTGCGATTTCGTTTGATAGCTTTTCCCGTGCAACGTATCGGCGTGATTTTTAAAAATGGAGAAAAAAGAGTTTCGAGTGGTTATCAAGCATTTTTATTTCAAAGGTTGGAATGCGACCCAAGTAAAAATTGAGTTAGACGAGACGTACAGTGACTCTGCGCCATGTTTTGCCACTGTTTCCAACTGGATTAATGTGTTAAAAAGAGGTCGGAGGAGCACCGAGGATGAACTACGTCCAGGAAGCCAAAAAACGGCAACTGATGAGGAAAACGTAGAGAAAGTGCTAAAAAGGAAATAGCGGAGGCATTAGGGATTAGTTTAGGCAGTGTGCATTTTATCCTACACGAAAACTTGAAGATGAAAGAGCTTAGAGCAAAATGGCTGCCGCATTTGCTCAACCAAGGCCAAAAAGACGCGCCTGTTTTGGCTTTACAGCGAAATTTGGCCAAGATGTCGAACAATCTGTCGGATTTTTGGTGCAGATTCATGACCGTCGATGAAAGCCGGGTTCATCACTACACTCCCGAGACCCAAGAAGCATCTTGCCAATGGTGTGCACCTGATGAAGGACCTTTGAAGAGGGTGCGGACAACGGTATTGACCGGAAAGGTGATGGCTACAGTTTTTTAAGACCAACGTAGAATAATGCTGGTCGACTACCTTGAGAGCTGTAAAATGATCACAGGAGAATATTATGCAAGACTGTTGGACTGCCGTTAGCAAGAACTCATCGTGAAACGGCCCGCTTTGCAGAAGAAGGTTGTCCCGTTTCACCAGGGCAATGCTCCTGCACACAAGTCCCGGCAAGCATCGGCAAAACTGGCCCAACTGAGGTTCGAACTTATTGAACAACCCTCCTATTCTCCAGACCTGGCCCCCTCTGATTATTTCCTCTTCGGACATTTGAAGAATAGTCTCGGTGGAAAGCGTTTTTCCAGCAATGAAGAGGTTAAGGCTGCTGTCAATGCCTATTTTCAGTCTAACGACGCGGAATTCTACTCAAGAGGTATGAAAGCTCTGAAATCTCGGTGGGAAAAGTGTATTGAGCTTCTCGGGGAGTATATCGAATAAGAAAAATTTAAAAACATGATTTGGAAAATTCTCGGTTTTCATTCTAAGAACTTAATGAACTACCTGTATATACCCGGGCTGGAAGAGGCTCGTTACCGGGTTTGCAATATATTAATTATTAAAATACCAAAAGAGATACGAAACGGGTTGCATGTAATATCGACCGACTGCGAATGCAAGCTATGCTGGAAATCGTGTGCTATGTATCGTCTGCAATAGTGTATATAAGCGATATCGCTAACGAAGGTGGCGTAGAAAAACAGTAGCACACATGTGTATAAACCAACTGCTGCTTAATATACAATAGATTTATTGATTTCAACCGACAGGCTTGAGACATCATTTTCTGGATACGTTTTGTCGTACTCTTGTTCGTCAACTGGTTCTACCCATTGTTCCAGTTGATACCCTCAAACTTATTACGTTATTACGGACCTTATGTGAAGATTCGTATGCGACGGCACGGGTAGGGAGGCTCAACTTGGGACTGATTCTATGCTACCCGCCAGCGCTTTGCAGGCAAGTGTGATCAATTATGATGACATTGATAGCTTCTACCCGGATCCAATTAACTCTATTATTTATAAATTCTTTGCCGCATAGAAATATGGCGCTACTAAACGGTCTGCTGTGTCGATTCTCTTCGAAGCTACGCGGGCGCATCAAGGCTGAAAAAAAATTACTATATGAAACATATTTATTTGTGTCTTTAAAAAATACAATTGTCTTGTATGAACGTTTCAAATAATTATACAAATATTAAAAGTGGTTAAAGCTAACCTCCTGCGCGTCCGCACCTTGTCTGTGCCGAGTCGCATCTGATAGGCTATTCAACGACGGTACCGCCGCACACGATGCCGCGTGGTACCTGGGGCATCTTTCACCACATCTTATACAGACACATGTATCTGCAGGTGCATGAAACCCCCCTGTCCCGCATAAAACGTGATGAAAGCCATGAACAGCAAAGCGCGTGAGAACGTGTCGGTTCGTTCGTCCGGCCTGTTTCCATGTTTCAGAGGTAATCGCACCCGTGCTATAGAAATCAGGATCGATCTCCGCCATTTTCCCCTCCCAAGAGCTGATAAATTGCGCGTAGGCCGGAGTGAAAGGGAGTTTGAATCTACGCTTTAGGTCCTCTATTAGCAACGGCGTGTCACATAGCAGATACACGTATCTGTTTAGCGATGTGCGATGCAGACCTAGAGCTCGCTTCAGGAATGCAGGCTTAATCCGCTCGAGTTTTTCGAGTTGCGCCGACGAGAGATAATCCCAGATGACCTGTATTCCGTAGGAGGCGACTGGCGCTACCGTCATGTTGAACAAAGCTAGCGTCTTTTGTAGGGATAGTCTCTAAGGTGTTCGTATACTAACAGTTGCAACCAGGGCTCGGCGCGCTCTGTCCGTAATGTGCTCCACGAAAGACCGACCGTTTGTAGGGAGTATCACCCCTAGATATTTGAAGCTGTTTACATATTTCAGGGATGTCCTGTTTATATGCAAAGCATCAGAAGCCGCAAGACGACCGCCGCGTCGGAATTTCATGGCTTTTGTCTTGCCCATATTAATCAATAGGCCAGCCTCTTCCACATACCCCGACAGCCTTGCCAGCGCCTGCTGAACGTGAAACCGACTTCTCCCAAAAATCACAAGATCATCGGCATATAGCAGAGTTTTCACGTGTCCCGACTGGTCTTGAACGCGTCGTGGCAAATCGCTCAGTAATAGGGAGAAGAGTAGCGGGCTTAGATTGTCACCCTGTGCTACACCCGTGGACTGGACAAACGGGTCTAGGAGCGCTACTCCGTCGTCTATGCTCACTGAATTTGCCTGCAGTATGGCCTTAATCAGCAGTAGCATGTTTTCAGGAACCCCGCACTGAGTAAGTTTGATTAAAATCTTGTCACGTGACGCCATATCGAACGCAGATTTAAAATCCACAAATACCGCATATAGTGCTTGTTTTGGCCTCCGGATCGCCTGATGTACCTCTTGAAGCAAGATCTCACACGCGGTCATGGTGGAGTGACCTGCACGAAATCCATGCTGCTCAGGCGGGATACAGGAGCAAGCCTCCAGGTATCTTGTCAACCGTCGAGTGATGAGAAGAGCCAGCAGTTTGTAGCAGCAGCTCTTTTTCGCGATAGCCCGCCATGAGGATGCGTCAAGAGGGCTGCCTTTGTTCTTCGGGATGATGCTAAGGAGAGCATTGCTCCAGCATGCTGGCAGACGTCCATGTCGTAGGCAGGCGTTGAACAGACTTGTCCAACAAGGAAACATGTCGGCCGCATACTTCAGGTGTTCGTTGCGGATCAGGTCCGGCCCAGCCGCCTTGTTCGACTGAAGATATTCCAGCGCACGCAGAACCTCAAACACTGAAAACTCGGCGCCTAAAGCCTCACGCATGGCGGTCGTGTCCTCGTCAGGCATAAAATGGGACCTCTCGAGGGATGGTATCCGTCGCCGCGTACATCCCTCTAAAGTGCTCTATTAGCACATCAGAGCTGATAGGGCATGCCGTCGGCCTGTCTCGCGTCAGCCATCTGTACGGCTCCTTCGATGCCCTTATTACTAACTTGTCCTCTTCTCTTGCAAGGTGCTGCTGACGGGCTGATTCGAGTATTCGACGGTACCGGCTTCTTACAAGGATGAAAAGAGGTCTCAATGCTGGATGCCGTCGCGCCAGTTCGCGAGTCAGTTGTAATGCGGTGGAGGCCATCTTACATGTCGCATTAAACCACGGGCGCTGGCGTCGCGGCCTCACCTCTGCCACTGATGATTTCAGGACGTCGGTTAAAGTGCAGGCGTAAGAATCGATATCTGGATCGCGAGGAACAGGAAACAAGGCTGCCAGC
The DNA here is from genome assembly GCA_003439945.1 of Dermanyssus gallinae. Lineage (NCBI taxonomy): Eukaryota > Metazoa > Arthropoda > Arachnida > Mesostigmata > Dermanyssidae > Dermanyssus > Dermanyssus gallinae. The sequence goes on along the minus strand of QVRM01004189.1, from coordinate 156,735 downwards.
TTGGGGCCTAATTTGGTCGGGTCCAGCGCCTTAGGAGGACCAACGTTTCTTCCGGGTGGAGCTGCCTCTCGCGTGAGAAGCAACTCGATTCCCACTGGAACGTGCCATCTTATAGAGCTGCCTTCGCATAGTGCATTATTCTTGCCAATGTAAAGAGATCTTTCCGGTTGGACATTTGTAGCAAATATGTCGATTACCGACCGCCCCATGAAATTTTCGAACGTGGAGATGCTGCTATCGGAGAGTAGACGACATCCGAAGTCCCCGAGCAGCGCGAGCAGAGTGCGTGTACGTAGTTCATCCGGCTTGTCGATGCGTGTGTTTAGATCACCGGCCAGGATGAGTGGAGTGGACAGAGAAGGAAGGGCATGCATTGCGCGAGTGATCTTGTCAATCAGAACCGTCGTATTCTCACTGGGTGAGGGACAAACATAAGCGGCTATGATACTACATCTGCTGCCGTTCAGTACCAACAAATCGTTCTCTGCAAGTACTACTTTGACATCCCCAAGCTTCTGGTTGTACAGCACCGATACCCCGCCGCTCGGTCGACCTCGCCCTGAGGGAGCAAGCAGTGGAATGCGTAGAAACCCGGTAATTCAAATTGCTTTGTTTCCCAGGTCTCCGTAAGAACGACGGCCCTGGGTCCAACCTCTGCTCTGTGGACGACCGTGAGTTCTGCTGGAGTGCGGATCGTTGTGCTGCGAAGTCCGTTGCGACTGCACGTTCGCGAGTACTTGCTTCAGTACTGCTTCCAGAGACGAGAGTGTAGCTGGAAACCATTCTTTCTGACCGGATGAAGTTCTGTCGACGGGACGCGGTTTGTGATGAGTGGCCCGAGCACGGGTTGAAGAGCGGCGGCGAGGCGTAGGTGGCGGTTTCGCGAGAGACGCACTGGGAGGGTGGGCCGCTTTGTCCGGGTGCTGATGCGCCTGTAGCCCGCTGGTCCCCGGAGGTCTCTTGAATGTTGCATTCTCCGGTTCGGACGTCAGTACCTTTTTCAGTTTCAGCGGCTTTACTCCTAAAAAAGCTTTTATTCTTCGTGCCAGGATTGCCGCGATTTTCATGGAAACGTCTCCCTTGTAGGAGTACCGACCGCTTTCAACAACTTGTCGTTGTATCACAGTCAACGGCAGTGCAAAAAAGGGTGTATCTTCCTCAGCCGCCTTTGAAGAGATAGCATCATTCCCGGCCTTGCATTCTGCCGAGAAAAGCGGGACGGACAGCACATGAAGTTCTGACTCGGGTCTACTCGCTTTCAGCTTCGCGCCAAAACTTTCCACCGTCTCAATGTAGGTGTCTTTCTCGAACTCCATGCACTCATGATAGCCGGCCTGAATAAAGACGGCCACCGGACCATCCGTCCTGCTGATATATTTCTCAGCTTCTTCAACGATGCTCTTCGCGTCCATTCCTTTTGCTGAGCGGACTGCTATAGACGTCTTTTTGGGAAACAGTTTTCTTAGCGCTGGTCGCAATGACTCCACTACACTGTCACCAACTACCAATACCGTTTTCATTGGAGGGCGCTGGATTTTGGCTCTGGCAGCTTTAACAGAGCCACCTGTCATCTCTACGTCCGTTCCTGTTGTCCCGGTAGCCTCGCGTCTCTGATCTAATTTGACCACCTCTGCCTCGAGCGCTAGTACGCGGTGGAAGAGAAACGACACACATCCCATAGCCTCCGTGTCTAGTGAACAGGCGTCCAAACATTTCATGAAGCGCTCCATCGTCCAATCAGCCGTTGGGACACTGCACACTCTGCACCGCCAGATGGCCGCGGGACCAGCTGACGGGTCTGCTTTCTCACTGACCCGGCAAGCTGTGTGGAACACTCTTCTGCACTTGGAGCAGCAAAGGATGAGACCACCTTGAATCTGCTCATCGCACCTCGAGCAGGTTCTAGTATCACACAATCGACTGTCTTTTGCGCGCGGATGTTGTGTTGGAGACGTTGTGCGTTTGCGATTAGTAGTAGCTAACGCAATTCCCGAGCTGCCGGCCAGCTGGGATTGTTTTTGTTGATTTTGTGCATCGCGAGATCCCTCACCAACCATCCCGTCGTTTATCATTTTTCGAACCGGTCCGACCAGCTACAAGGTAGAAGAAACTCTTAAACGACGGAAAACTGTCAATGATGAGACTGTCAACACTGACACTTGAAGAAGTCGTGCGTAAGTGCACTCAGATCTCCTCACCATACATTCAGAACGGGTGATCCGATCGGCGCCGGCGCGCAGAAATACCGAAAGACATCCGTATCAGGCGATGCGCGGGGTCGAGACGAGACGAACGACACCTAGCAAGCCCCTAACTAACACCGTTGGCATGCGCCCACTGAGTGAGTTTCGGGAGCACGCTAAAACACGACCGCACAGTTTGAACGTTCGTTCGACTAATGAAAAAATTACGCATTACTTCATTTTTGTAGGCATGAGCTCTCGATCATGATCGTTGTAAGTAGTGATAGCGAGACCAGGACATCGAAGCGAGAACACAATAAACCCATGGATTCTGATCTCGCCTGATCAGCCTGACAAAGATTGAGAAGGCCGCTCCGTACGGCAACTGCCATCACGAGTTTGCACCGAAGCATTGCGCGCAACTTCCAGTTTATCAGTTAGCAGCCCTAGTGGCACAAGCCAACCGAAGGGAGCCGCGCAAAGGGTGGAGATGCAGATACGAAGCCGCCAGTATCGAACCCGTACCAAAACAGAACTCGGACTCGAAATTGGGAACAAAAAACTCGGAGACTCCAGATATCACCTGAAGCGAGACCATCAGAGACCACAGCCAGGTGATACAGAGGTCGCACCCATCAATCAAACCGACCCGCGGAAGAGCACAGCCTATTGGCGCTCGGCGCAGTCAAGCCGCCGTACCGGTGAAATGGAGCTCTGTACGGCTCCTTCGATGCCCTTATTACTAACTTGTCCTCTTCTCTTGCAAGGTGCTGCTGACGGGCTGATTCGAGTATTCGACGGTACCGGCTTCTTACAAGGATGAAAAGAGGTCTCAATGCTGGATGCCGTCGCGCCAGTTCGCGAGTCAGTTGTAATGCGGTGGAGGCCATCTTACATGTCGCATTAAACCACGGGCGCTGGCGTCGCGGCCTCACCTCTGCCACTGATGATTTCAGGACGTCGGTTAAAGTGCAGGCGTAAGAATCGATATCTGGATCGCGAGGAACAGGAAACAAGGCTGCCAGCTTGGGGCCTAATTTGGTCGGGTCCAGCGCCTTAGGAAGACCAACGTTTCTTCCGGGTGGAGCTGCCTCTCGCGTGAGAAGCAACTCGATTCCCACTGGAACGTGCCATCTTATAGAGCTGCCTTCGCATAGTGCATTATTCTTGCCAATGTAAAGAGATCTTTCCGGTTGGACATTTGTAGCAAATATGTCGATTACCGACCGCCCCATGAAACCTTCGAACGTGGAGATGCTGCTATCGGAGAGTAGACGACATCCGAAGTCCCCGAGCAGCGCGAGCAGAGTGCGTGTACGTAGTTCATCCGGCTTGTCGATGCGTGTGTTTAGATCACCGGCCAGGATGAGTGGAGTGGACAGAAAAGGAAGGGCATGCATTGCGCGAGTGATCTTGTCAATCAGAACCGTCGTATTCTCACTGGGTGAGGGACGAACATAAGCGGCTATGATACTACATCTGCTGCCGTTCAGTACCAACAAATCGTCCTCTGCAAGTACTACTTTGACATCCCCAAGCTTCTGGTTGTACAGCACCGATACCCCGCCGCTCGGTCGACCTCGCCCTGAGGGAGGCCGAGCCAAGCAGTGGAATGCGTAGAAACCCGGTAATTCAAATTGCTTTGTTTCCCAGGTCTCCGTAAGAACGACGGCCCTGGGTCCAACCTCTGCTCTGTGGACGACCGTGAGTTCTGCTGGAGTGCGGATCGTTGTGCTGCGAAGTCCGTTGCGACTGCACGTTCGCGAGTACTTGCTTCAGTACTGCTTCCAGAGACGAGAGTGTAGCTGGAAACCATTCTTTCTGACCGGATGAAGTTCTGTCGACGGGACGCGGTTTGTGATGAGTGGCCCGAGCACGGGTTGAAGAGCGGCGGCGAGGCGTAGGTGGCGGTTTCGCGAGAGACGCACTGGGAGGGTGGGCCGCTTTGTCCGGGTGCTGATGCGCCTGTAGCCCGCTGGTCCCCGGAGGTCTCTTGAATGTTGCATTCTCCGGTTCGGACGTCAGTACCTTTTTCAGTTTCAGCGGCTTTACTCCTAAAAAAGCTTTTATCCTTCGTGCCAGGATTGCCGCGATTTTCATGGAAACGTCTCCCTTGTAGGAGTACCGACCGCTTTCAACAACTTGTCGTTGTATCACAGTCAACGGCAGTGCAAAAAAGGGTGTATCTTCCTCAGCCGCCTTTGAAGAGATAGCATCATTCCCGGCCTTGCATTCTGCCGAGAAAAGCGGGACGGACAGCACATGAAGTTCTGACTCGGGTCTACTCGCTTTCAGCTTCGCGCCAAAACTTTCCACCGTCTCAATGTAGGTGTCTTTCTCGAACTCCATGCACTCATGATAGCCGGCCTGAATAAAGACGGCCACCGGACCATCCGTCCTGCTGATATATTTCTCAGCTTCTTCAACAATGCTCTTCGCGTCCATTCCTTTTGCTGAGCGGACTGCTATAGACGTCTTTTTGGGAAACAGTTCCCTTAGCGCTGGTCGCAATGACTCCACTACACTGTCACCAACTACCAATACCGTTTTCATTGGAGGGCGCTGGATTTTGGCTCTGGCAGCTTTAACAGAGCCACCTGTCATCTCTACGTCCGTTCCTGTTGTCCCGGTAGCCTCGCGTCTCTGATCTAATTTGGCCACCTCTGCCTCGAGCGCTAGTACGCGGTGGAAGAGAAACGACACACATCCCATAGCCTCCGTGTCTAGTGAACAGGCGTCCAAACATTTCATGAAGCGCTCCATCGTCCAATCAGCCGTTGGGACACTGCACACTCTGCACCGCCAGATGGCCGCGGGACCAGCTGACGGGTCTGCTTTCTCACTGACCCGGCAAGCTGTGTGGAACACTCTTCTGCACTTGGAGCAGCAAAGGATGAGACCACCTTGAATCTGCTCATCGCACCTCGAGCAGGTTCTAGTATCACACAATCGACTGTCTTTTGCGCGCGGATGTTGTGGTGGAGACGTTGTGCGTTTGCGATTAGTAGTAGCTAACGCAATTCCCGAGCTGCCGGCCAGCTGGGATTGTTTTTGTTGATTTTGTGCATCGCGAGATCCCTCACCAACCATCCCGTCGTTTATCATTTTTCGAACCGGTCCGACCAGCTACAAGGTAGAAGAAACTCTTAAACGACGGAAAACTGTCAATGATGAGACTGTCAACACTGACACTTGAAGAAGTCGTGCGTAAGTGCACTCAGATCTCCTCACCAAACATTCAGAACGGGTGATCCGATCGGCGCCGGCGCGCAGAAATACCGAAAGACATCCGTATCAGGCGATGCGCGGGGTCGAGACGAGACGAACGACACCTAGCAAGCCCCTAACTAACACCGTTGGCATGCGCCCACTGAGTGAGTTTCGGGAGCACGCTAAAACACGACCGCACAGTTCGAACGTTCGTTCGACTAATGAAAAAATTACGCATTACTTCATTTTTGTAGGCATGAGCTCTCGATCATGATCGTTGTAAGTAGTGATAGCGAGACCAGGACATCGAAGCGAGAACACAATAAACCCATGGATTCTGATCTCGCCTGATCAGCCTGACAAAGATTGAGAAGGCCGCTCCGTACGGCAACTGCCATCACGAGTTTGCACCGAAGCATTGCGCGCAACTTCCAGTTTATCAGTTAGCAGCCCTAGTGGCACAAGCCAACCGAAGGGAGCCGCGCAAAGGGTGGAGATGCAGATACGAAGCCGCCAGTATCGAACCCGTACCAAAACAGAACTCGGACTCGAAATTGGGAACAAAAAACTCGGAGACTCCAGATATCACCTGAAGCGAGACCATCAGAGACCACAGCCAGGTGATACAGAGGTCGCACCCATCAATCAAACCGACCCGCGGAAGAGCACAGCCTATTGGCGCTCGGCGCAGTCAAGCCGCCGTACCGGTGAAATGGAGCGGCTACGTTGGCCAATGTGCTGGCTAACCTGGAACAATAGTTAGTGCAGTGTGAACAGTACGAAAGACATTCCATCTGCAGTGCAGAACCTTGCTTGAACCAAAGAGCAACCGAGCGAACAACCCGGCGCAGTGTTGGCTTACTAAGCCAACATAGATACATACGGGCGCTGACGCTGACGGAAGCATCTAATTATACAGCCCGCATACCCATCGAAAAAGATGTCACTATTGTCACGCTTGCAAGAGATCGCCTGTAAGAAGCCATTATGAGCCTCGACGGTAATCAGAGAAAACAACATCGAGTATCGAGAGGAGGAACAATGAGCTACTTTCCAACGCTTTTAAATTCTGATTTCGGCACGTAGAGCGACAGGATGGGTGACGGCAGTGGGCCTCAGAATGCACCCCGGCTAACGCCTATCACTACCAGACAGCGGAACTGGCTGAGATCTAAGAGCATTCAGTGCGTCAACGACACTTATGAGCACGCAGATGTTTTCACTCAAGAAAAATCATTTTCCATATGAAGATATATTGTTTCATTTCCGGATTATCGCCAGTTCATTGAAAAATGTAAGGATATATATATATATATATATATATAATCTTGTTACAAACTCTGGGAAGCGGTCAAGCTCGGCCGGAAAGTCATTCTTGTCAATGGAAAGGGCGAGCGAAAATGTTTCGTATAGAAGTGAGGATAATTTTTTAATAAATTTATCTATGCTTTGATCTAAGTTAGACTGTCCGACATAAGTTTATAAAATGCACGATTGTTTTTTACTTATTACTTTCATTACTTTTAATTAAGTAATGCCCAAAGAAGGCATTACTTAATTGAAAGCAAGAGCATACCGGTGGTGAATTCGGAAGAAAGTTTTGCATAATTTAAATAATACCTGGTCTTAGCTAGAGCAGAAACTACTGTGATGTTAAGATGAGTTTGGAAAATTATATTATCGTATATCGAGTTCCTGTTCTAGCTAAGACCGATCATATTTCAGACGATGTAGAGTTTTCTTCTTCGGAATGCGCCGGTATGCTTGGCTTTTCAATTGAGTAATGCGATCTCTCACAACCGTGCCTGTGATAAATTTACGTCGCCCACTTAAAATCACAGCTTAGAACGCCCTTTTTACCTTACTTCTATACGGAACATTCCGCTCCCTCATTCTATTGGCGGCAAAATTGTTTTTCTCACCGAGCTTGACCATACTCTAGAGTTTTAGACGAAATTATCGGGAAACATTGTATATTGATCCAGAGTCTAACACCGCAGGGGCAATGCTAAGCTCAGAGCGTGAGCAAGTAGGCAGAACGAAGAAACATATAGTGGCACGTTTTGAGGTGCATACGTATATTCCCCATGCGCTCTGTCGGGCTGTTGAGGCCTTCCATGAGTCAAGTGACACATTGCAAGATAAAAAGATATAGTAAGCGCTACGTAGTCACCTTAGTAGCAGCACTGGCACGGATATCCGAACATGTTAATATTAAATTGTCTGTTTGTAGTTGCTCAACATCGAGTGCAAATAAACGTTGTACTGTATTTTGTCGATGCGCCCCGAGCCCATGTAGGCCCCACCACGAATAAGAAGGCTGGAACTTCAGTACAACAAAACGCTCCAGAAACACAATCCGTGGTTCAAGCTTACGGCACAATCTCTTAATAAAAGCAATCGGCAGAAATGTAGAGAATCGAACGGGACTGTATGTAAATGCATACGTAGAGTGTTTATTACTGCAGATGACCGGCAACATCTGCAAAAGCAGCAAGTAATTAGCTTACGATATTGCCATATTTACGCATGATTTGATCAAAATACTTGTAAACAACGTAATAATAATCTACTATCAGGATAAGAAATCAGTTTTTCAAACAAAAGGCAATGTCTCAGAGACGTCTCTACTCGCCGTTAGAAACATTGTGTTTTTATTGCAGTATATCCCCTTTTTAACTTTACCTAGAGTTCGACCGCCGTACTCTTGCATCTCCTGCAAACTGTTTTATTAACATTAATTTATTGCTGTTTATGCATGATTACATGCACTGTGTTTTTTAGAACAATAAAATGATGTCAATGAATTTGCCGTTGATACTAATTTATGATCGATCCTTAAAAAATAATCAAGAGGAACATATTGGGACTTTACATGATTACCCGGTGGACACGTTCTATTGACAAATAGAAAGTAGACGGTCAATCCTGCCAATATCCTGCCTTGATATTTGCAGGATTTATCGTTAGGCTACAACGCAGACTACGTTTTCTAGGTTAATCGAAGGCGGGGTATGAGAGGCGATATTCCTATGATAATGAAGTCCACGAGAGACTAAAATGAAGGTAGACTACTAGATAGATATACTAATCATGTACGCGAAAATACGTGAAGCTCGACGATTAGGACGACAAGTTCATATCGTACGAAGGCGATCAATAAATGGACAAGCTGGTAGAAAGACTGGACGGTGGGGAGAATATCGCGTGTCACTCTTGGCACTTATAGATCGATAGATCGTTTGATTGGCGGGTTGGTGCCTTCTCTGGTTCGTCATTGGCATTTGGCCGAAGTCAGCGATGGATATGCAACGATAGACGTCATAAGCCACTCAATGAACCGGCGCCATTCCGGGACGGCGCTAGTACAAGAAGCCGTGATAGCTCCAACCGTAGTAGTGACATCGAAATAATCAATCTCGGTTCGTTATAGAGGGCCAAATCGACGCCGAAAGACCATTTCCATGGAACGGGAGAGCGAATGCGAATGGAAAATGAAACTAAAGGGGAACAGTGTGTGACGTGGGAAAAAAACAAGAGCACCAACAGCGCTAAAGGTGAACTGGGGAATAGGCAAGGAAAAGCAGAAGACCCGAGCCCCCGTGGCTGACGGAGAAGGCTACTTGACGCTGTGACTGACTCTGTGACGCCATAATGAAAGGGCTAGGCAAAGATGCCACAACCAGAGAGACACAAAGTGAGGTGGAACGTAAATACCAGTGCATACACAAGGAGAAGGAAAAAGGACACTCGTTTAAACGGGGCCAAAAAGACCACACAGAGTGTTAGTAGCTTCATTAAAATGTAGGAACTCACACGGCGTGGGCGACAAAGAAAAAAAGTTGGGCCGTTTCGGTGGAAGACAAGTGTAGTAGTTGCTCTACGATACTATATTCGACCGTGAAGCCAAAACACATTTAGCGCCTTTCGCGAACCTACATTTGTTTTTCTTCAAAAGGTTATTCGCATCGCCGAGTCTCACCAGCACAGATTGCTATCCATTATATGTGTGTGCTGCTTGTAAAGGCTACGGCACTTTAAAGCGCCCAAATTGGCTTACAAATTAAAAACTGGGGGGGGGGGGGGCTTTGATTATTTGTTTGATTATTTGTTATCGCTCTGCCAATTGTAGCCAATTGTATCGCTCTGCCAATTGTAGCCAATTGTAGGCCGACGTATGGTCTTTACGTTTTTGAAATTTATATGGTATATGTTTCCCAACGTAGAACCTTTAGTTGGACATTGACGTTTAGTTTCTATAAATTTTTACACTTATCTTGGGCAGTAGATTCATGCATCGAAGCACAATTACAAAACGCGATTGAAATGTTTTCTAGCTCTACCTCGATGACTTGAAGCGGCGATTTGCATGTATTGAAATGCTGTTTTTTACTTTTTTTAAAGTTTTTGGAAAGTCGGGTGAATGAGCTGGGTGCTTCACCCGCGTGACTTAGGATGCCGCGAGATTAGTCGTAGTGCTTCTTGCGCGGTGGGCTGGCCCGTTGTCGTGATTGAGGAACCTCGCCCGAGAGATCTGGTAGAAGACAATAGAGATGCATCCAAGTCTTATCATTAGAAATTTGCCGTCGCTCTGTCAATTGTAGTCAAACCTATATATAAACCCAATCAATCGGCTTCGCTATTGCAAAGCAAGGGCCTCATTTTAAGGCAAGAAATAGAAGACTTGATGCAAATCTCGCCTAAATGACTGAATATAATTAGTATATTTCGACGCAACTCCTACTAATTCGTGTATGCGGCCGTCAAGGACCTATATTTATAAATTAAAGGAGACCTGTGACGATTTTTTGATGTGGCAAAAATTGATATGCCTGTGTTCGCCATTTTTGCACACCGTTGACGGATTGAAATTTGATTTAAATGTCGCACCCAAACCAGATGATGCTGTTCGCCAGTGAATTCGATTCTCAACTTACTCTTTACTGCGCAGGAAATCTCTCTCACACTACTCCTGCCCAGACGATCACAAAACGGTCATCTCCCGATTCTGGGTTACATCCCAGCATATTCCCACTCACTCCTAAGGGTGACCTGGCCCACCATACATGCATTAAGGGGCTCGTACTATACATGCAGCAAGCAGGGCAATGGCACAGCCAGAGAAAAACTCAGTAGACTTTGTCTCGCTGGCTAAGTCGAACCAAATAGCTTTTTTGTAGCAATGCCAAAGAAACTGCGCCACCCCCAATGAATAACATGACTGCGACGACGACAGCATAACGGCACTTGAATCGTAGACTCAGTGACGCCCGAAAATGACTGAGCTCAAGAACCAGAACATTTCCATGCGTGCGCCGAATACAGCAATTTAGACTTCTCTATTTTTCTATGTTCTCTTGCGGAGTCGCAGTCGAGAACGGCTTTCACAAGTTATCAAGATAGCGCTGTAGAACTGCCATATTCACAGCCGCATTTGGTTAAATTGGGATCGTGGCTTGATAAATCTATGCCCAAACAAATTGCTGGAGCTTATTTGCGTAAAATTGCGTGAAATTGGGCGCGCACAAACAACTCTCGCTGGGTAGCGGACAAATTATAAGGCATACGTTGACACGAAGATAATTTACATTCTACGCTCTTTAAACGTGCGCCTGCTGCTACGGCCGATGTGTTGTTCCTACACGAGAGAATAGACGAATTGCCGATTCTATCTACTAAGAAGCACACTTGAATTAATTGGTAGTACAGTCCGTGGTACGGTTCGGGAAACGTGGCGCGAGTAGATTGTGCGAACATCCTGGAACGCAGACAAAATAATTCCTCAAGCGAACTCATTACATTAGCTACGTCTGAAGATATCTTTAGATTTCTATCGTATCTTGTAGTAGTACTACGACGTCTATCGGTGCGGATCCGTTCGGACTAAGCACCGACCCATCTAAATCTTCTCTGCAATCCAAAACATCAGGAACGTTTTTGAAAGGTCCCTCTTAAATGGGTCAGAGTCACGGATCCAGATATAGATTATTTTTGTTTTATTACTACCAACACATTTGCCGCAGCGAGAACGTAACGGCAAACTCTAAACTTTGACGTTGAAGAGACTGGACCTTTGCAAACGGGCAAAAGCTAAAAATTTTATTATTTTGCATTGTTAGGAGTCCAATTATAAATCTGCACATGAAGAAGGTGCAGTTGAGATCGAGATAGAGTAACTTAATTTTTCTACCTGCTGCGCACCAACACCACCAGACTATAACTTGAAAGTCGCCCAAAGCGTTTCTACTACGGCGTGTCGAACTCGACGACTGTGCAAATGACAGACGTGCTCCGCTACCCTGGCATGGAAGCCTCGATGTTTAGTCAAGCCGGTCAAGTCTGTAGGGAACTTATTCGCAATGTGTGGCTTGCCAAGCGCTCCCATATAAAACACGTTTAAAGTTTGTTTAGATCAGCTCTGCTTTCTTGCTGAAATAGCCAATTTGTAATTAGGCCAATTGCCTAGCAAACTTGTCGATCAAATCGGGCTAGGTAGACATTTTTTAAATTCTACTGCGTTAGCACTACGGTATTGCGAGCACATTTCTGCTGTGCGCTTACCTAATGCAGCACCTTACCCCACTCGACGGTAGGGTTTTGAGTCATGTCTATCACGCGTGTTGGTATGAAAACTGAAGATCCTGATGGCCGCGCATTAGGCCGCGCACCGTTTCACACTCCACGTTGAATTTAACACGTTGTTACATTGTTGTTTGTTCGAGCCTAAGTGCTGATAGATTTTGTGCACATGGGATGCTAGTCACACATGTACATGGGTGGTTAGGGATATCACCTCTTTTATATACATATATATGCCATTTTTATACTCTAGTCTCTCTGGGGATTATTATCTGGGGTTAGTGTACCGACTGGAATCGTATTAGAAATCTCAGCAGCTCGATGCCAGAGCATTGCCTCCCTATATCGCTAAGCTTCAAGATTGGCTGCAGTATCGCATTCGGATTCGTTGTTGTTGTTCTTCCATTAGACATAGAGCTTAGAACGTCGCACGCTTCTGTGAGTCCGATCTCTATCTCGCTGCGCCTACGGCGGCAAATCCTGCCTTCTTCTTTTTCTTTTTTTTTCTCACATCTAGGAGGCGCCTAACTACGTTCTACAAGTGTTGCCTTAGTCGGCTGCTAGCTGTTCCCATTTACTGTCACTTGTGGCGCTCTGTGCTTTAATACGGCCACGACCTTCCGAGAAAGTGTCGTCAGTAGCGAGAAGCCCCGGGTGGGTAATGAGGTTTTCACTAGGCGTAAGAATAGCCTCATCGGCGCTTATCGAATATTCCTCTATTGCAGCTGCCTGCTAAGAACTGTTTTTTGACGAGCCTTTTGTGGCACGTCTGCATATCTGCAGCTGCGTTGAGCCTGCTTGAAGCGTATGCTGATCGAGCAAAGAAAGCTCCTCGGCAACCTTCCACATACTCGCGCATGCAGAGCTGCATAGTCTATGAAAGGCCTTACGATAGTTTTGCGGATCGTTAGATTGAATGCATATGGCAGCGTGTCTTTCGTGTGGGATATCTAGAATTGTAACGCGTGTTCTGTTTTTCGTCATAGTTGTTATGTTTTACGTGCAAGTTTTCACGTTCAGAACCGTAACATTTTGCCAAGACGTTTCTGCCTCCTTCTTCCACAAGAAAAATTTATTCTCTTGCCGAGTTCTACCAAACCTCAAAAAATGTACCTGTGCGCGAGATTGGTCTTTTGGACACACAGTTTCGGTCGTAATTGAGAAATTTTACGATTTTTCATGAAAAAGCGTTAACGTAAGACATAACAACTTATCGACTTTTTATGACTTTCCCCAATTTGCTATTCGCTTTTCGCTACGCAAGCTAGTGAAAAGTCCTCAGTTAAGCAGAATTTTCCTCCGAACACGCCGATATGATTGGTGTCTTCATTGGTTCTCCCGCGAACGTAGATTTTGCACAACTATGGTGGAGAAAAAAGGCAGAATAACTATATTTATAAAATTCACTCTCTCTCCTAAACAAAACTTTCCGCCTCCTCCCTCCATAGAGAAAAAATATTTTCTTGCCGAGTTCTATTAAACCTATTGTGGCCGACTATTTCGGTCAACTATAAGAAATTGCTGTTTTCCTCTATTAACAATAGTCAACAGCTAGATTAATTACTGAGACGAAAAAAGGCGGGCTTGGGTTGTACACTCACGACGACCGCCGATCGAATAACAGAAAAGCGAAGCTGGCCACAGTGGCTCGTAGAAGGCGACTGCATCGAAAGTGGCACCAGCTGGTGGAGATCAAAGGGAGTCATCTGCTTGCTGTGGAACAGAGACTTGTGGATGAATTCTTTGTGGATGTGCTGTCTTTAGAAGTTGATGTTTCTACGAGTTGCAATGGTAAAGCCGACTTTGCTGACGAGACCCAAAATTCAAATTTGGTGAACATTGATTGGCAGGTGGTGGTCTCTAAAAATACTACAAAACAAACGTCTCTAAAAGTTGACAGAACAAATCGTCGACTTTCAGTCCAAGTCGTTCAGCTATTTTATTGTGCACTGAGGAGCACAATCTCTACTACCTTAACGGTTTATGATGCAGTCGACGCTTTACGTGCAAGTTTAGGGGATTTCTTAAATACAGAAAGTCCCTTGATCTTGTGGACCTTCCGGCTTCTAATAATTCATGCAAAATAGGCCAGTCTTCCTTCTCTCCAAGTTTACGGCGACTGCGTCGCAAAGTTAACAAGATGTACAGCCGGCATTGTAAGATAAACTCGGTAGATTCGGAGACTGCCTAATTGCACGCGCACCCAATTATATGCCAAGCTTGGTATTTCAATAAATATATAAAAAATCATCGAGAAACTGGTGTTGGCCAGGCTAAGTTAACATTTAGAGTTTACCTTCGCCTAACCAGGTGATCTATCGCAGGGGTAGGTCAACAGACCTCGGATTGGCCCACTTATGGCAGCAAGTGCCCGATTCGGTCGAGTTGCATACGTTTTGCAGTCTTTTTTGACGTGACGGCTAACTTCAACTGTTTTATCTATAATTTCTTTCTGCTCCAGATGCTCGCTCAGCTGGGATGCACTGCGCCGCCTGTTGTATATATAATGAGGGGACATTTCCGTCTGGAGTATATTTTACTCAAGCGCTATTCTGTAATATATGCGCTGTGTAGAATGAAATTAAATTATGCCTTCGCACAGGGCTTACTTCTGATGCATAATACTGTGTTCTTACCAGTGCTGCACTATGGTATGCTTCTCTCGGGAAGTTGCTTAACCGGAATTCTCCAGAGAGTCAGGGTAATGCAGAATAATGCACTTGGAGCCTTTTTCTAGGAGGCGAAGAGATTCGGTATGTAGCCGTAGCCTATCTAGTCGATTTCACGTACTTTATGTTTTTTTAGTTGGTTCCTATGTAGCTATAACTTGTACAATTTCGTGAAGAATTGTGCTTATGGAAATCGTAATTTTAATTATTCCTACCCCAGAAGGGGTGCAAAAAAGGGGTGCTTTTATAAAGCATATTATTTGGATTTTGTCGATTGTGTCTTTTTCGTTGTTTATTTTAAACATCCTTATTTGCCGAAAAACATTATACTAATAAATTATTTAGTTAAGCTGCATTTTATATTATAACGGTTTGCTATAAATGTACGGTCCGTGTTCATGGCATAACGTCATTTCCGCCTGCGCAAACTCTGCACAACAGGTTTTTGCCACTTTTCAGCTCTACAGACAGAAATGGTAAACTACATTAAAAATGGTCTTTGTGTCCTACACTGCTTGGCATTGTCAGGGTAGTTCACAACTGACCACGACATGCCTCTTGCCGTCAAAATTCAGATGGCCTGAGTCGCCGTTATGCTACAGTATAGTGAGAGTACAGCGTATATAATGGCTTGTTTTGGCGCTAGTTAAAACGACGAGACACCAAATGGAGCTGCCGTAGATATCCTCCTCGTCTCAGTATAATTTCGAATGAGTAAGTTGGCAGAATTGCGAATGAGCAGTTTTGTCTATAGTTGCACCAACTGTGGAGAGGCTCTAAAATATGCGCTTCCGGCTGTGAATTGGTCGATTCGTAGGAGACTTACGAAGCATGGACATATCGGGCAGTACTTTTGGAGAATCAAGCCTACCTTAGTACTAGCTTGTTTTCTTTCGTACGAAAGTCCCACTTCCCTGATGGTGAGACGGCCCATCGTCCCACGCGTCCTCGCTGCGAAATTTGCGCTGTCCTTGCCTGTATTCTGCAGAGGTGCAGCAATAATAATATTTTATCATTGCAAAATTACACCAGAAGCAATTGAGACAATAATATGCTAGATGCAATAGATGCGAGATAGGTGGATACATAGACAGATGGTATGTACAGGAAGCCGACAGTCTCGCTGTCGCTAGATTTGCCTGTAATTACCTAGAACTGAGCCAAACGCCGGACGTCTCTAAACCAAACTGCCAAACGTTCCGAAGACTTATGGGTCTCTCGAGAAGTGACGCAAGCCGTTCCGAAGGAACAAGGCCCATTTGCAGGGGATATACGGCAGGTATCCCACATGCTGACGCTACTGCTGTATGGGCTGTGGTTCGCGGATGTTACGGAAACAAACGACCCAATGCGAGCTCAGTGATAGGGAAAGTTTGAACGAGCTCGGAAAAGTTTGAATGCGCGCCCAACTTTAAACACACGTTTAACTGTTTTTGTGTTTTGTCCTCCTTATAAGACGCCGAGAGTGCCAAACATTAGGGCTAGGGGAAGACGAATCCTTAGTACAGCAGGTGAAAGTTGTAAAATTGCTTTTGTGTGGCAATAATTATTTTTGTTAGCTACTGTGGTCCACGAAGAAGTAGTATTGCCATTAGCATATGTGTCATACGCTCATAGAGGTACGAATACATTGCCTTCGGCCAATATATTATTGGCTCTCCTGGTTGCTGAAAGGAACATCGAAGGAGGTGCGTAAGTTGGAAATCAAATGGTTGTAGTACTCTGACAATATTGTTTTTTAAGAGCACTTGGGGCGTCAGCATAGAACGCATTACCTCATTTCACGACAACTGCAAATGAGAAGTCAAGCTTCTTCTTTTTTTGTCGCGTATCTCCTCTTAGCCATTAACTCGGCTTTCCAGAGCCATGCCTAGATACTACAAAAGGGCTTGCTCTAAAATATTCCTTATAAGAGTGATTTCAGCGGTTGTCGGGATGGCCACTGTCACTATTTGAATGCGTTTGTCCTAAGGAAACTGTAGAGACAAGTCTCTGCCTATCTCAAGAAATTAGTGGAGAGCTCATTTTCATTCCCTTCGACGTGAGACATCATTCTTGCATAAAGTGATCGTGTTGTAGCTGAAGGGTTTTCAACCCTTCAGATCTTCAAGATGTCTTGAATCTGTAAGAAAATAGCCTTCCCTTCATTGAGGCGTAGCAATGCATATCGCGGTCTCGCGTGGAATTGTGACAAGAGTTGGTTGATAAAACGATTGCCCTTGTCGGACTTCTAGCGATAGTAATACAGCTCTTGTTGGAGCTCTGTGACCAACATTACCTTACTGGGGCAGTATAGGCGCGCAGTGTAGGCAGTATATGAGACAGTATAGGCGGTTTTCTTTTGTACATCTTGGGGACACTTTTACCACGTGTTTGCTAGTTGGAAACCCGAGAGGATACGTGACGAAGTCCAGTTATCCACTTACACATCGTTGAAATATTCACTATATAAAATCTGATTAAAATTCGCGGTTATATCTTAGCCACACAAAATCATGCAGAAAACGCCTCTTTTCGGGGTGGTTAAACTCGACATCCATAGGTTTGGATCGCTTGGGAAAACTGCAAAATCTGCTCGGGTTAATAGTGGCCTTAACACCCAACGTCATTGGGAACCGTACTGCACGGTGATGCAGAGGACAGCTGCTCCACTCTGGCGCCAATGACGTCCCGGAAGCGCTCAGGAGGTAATCTCTCGCCGAAGACAAATAAGCCTAAACGAGTTGTCCCCACGCACTGCGGACGCAGCTTTGTAGGTTCTTCAATCATATTACAACGGCTCTGCAAAGTGAAGAACACAATGGTGGAACTGAAAGTGGCATCTCTGAGGTGTGACCGATACCTACGCAAGCTCACGTTTGAAATAGACGCCATGAAGCTGGCCCTGCCTGATGCATAGCTGGAAGTCGATGAGAAGACCGGACTCCTGGGTAGAGCTTTGATGTTACGAACTGGGACAGAAATGAGGCGCAGAAAAAGACGCCCTCTCAGTCGTCTGATCCTGGGGCAATATACGCGCGCTGTTTTCCCGCAATCTTGGTAACAGCACAGGCTTACCTGAACAGGAAGGTCACCGCAAAGATCCGTGAGAAATTATATATATATATATATATATCTATATATTGGTTTGGTCCGTAAGTCCGTTAGGGTGCGCAGACCCGGGAGAAAACGAATACTGTTAGGGGAGGGGAATTTGGATAGGATATTTTGTCACATATTGCGTATAGTCTTGACCTTGCTTCATTGAATTATCATCTGTTTCGGTCCTTTCAAAATTCCCTTAATGGTAAAGAATTTGATTCTTGTTAAAACATATATATACCATTACTTCGGAAGACAGGATGCCACCTTCTGGACGAATGGAATGGGCAATACATCATTGAATAAAAGCTATCCGTTGTAATGATATGTGTCTTAAAAAGTGGGTGAAAAATCCGAGTGGACTTACGGACCAATTTAGTATATATCCAGTCCGTGCAGGAATGGGATAGAAGAAAGTCTCCAAGCGAGTACTTTCCATTTGACTGTTCAAAGAGGCAACTAACGTAGAAAACATGACTAAATGAAAACATGAGACTTCTTGAGAAGGTTCTAGAGGTGGTCAACCGGTACTACGACGCAACGGACCCGCGGCCCTGCTATATGACCAGCAAAAGGGCCAAAAACGGAACAAGGAGGGTCTTTGAGATTCTAGCACGAAAAAAGAACTAGGGCTTGCAGTCACGGCGGGAAAGAGCGGAAGGAAAGGCACTCCTGACCAAAACAAGGGACAGAAAGAGATCAGCAGGACTATATTTGTCATGAAATATGGGGTGGGTACCTGATTCGCAGATGCTCTGAGACAAATACACCCGACTAACCACTGTGCTACTACCCGACGCAGTAACTGTGCGCCTTCTTTTTAATGAGAAGGAAACAGGGAAGACCCAGACGTTCCTTGATGTGTTAGTAAAGGGGAACTTTAAGGCTAAGTGCCGGCTAAGACTGAGTGCCACCACCAAAAAGAAGCTGGTGTCAAAACGTCTCCTGAAAGGTACATCGAAATCGGAGATAGTCAAGTCGCTTGACCTACCGTCGGGGTGAAAAGCACCTAGGGGCTAAACGAGCCGCGCAAGGAAATTGAATAAATCAATATACCGTATTGCTTAAAATGCCAAATGGTCGGGCACAGAACCACGGAATGCAGGAATGAAGCCATCCAAGAAAAAAATATTCCATAAAGATGGCGTTCAAGGAAACATTGCTAAAGGCTGTTTAGCAAAGGTTTCGTGCTTCAATTGCTAAGGGGCAGGGCCAGCAGCTAAATCGTCGGTTTGCCCTTAAAACAGGGCGAGCATCAGTGTCGCGCTCAACTGGGTCGCAAGGCGCATAGTAAAGGTATTGGTTCGCCAGCTTACGGCAACCCCGAGGAAGGGAGGCAAGACCACTCTGCATGATCCTCCAGCCTTAACCACCTCCGGAGAGAAATATCAGCAAGGGTTTCCAGAAGTATTATCCAAATCACAAAAGAAGATTTTAAGGAGAGAGGTCCGATCACCCCTTTATAGGGATAACTAGCCTCGAAGGCCTCAACCCGGAGCGATGTTTAGTGTAATTCAGGTCAAGTGCAATCGTAGCAGGATAGTATATGTTCTTCTGAAGGATATTACCTCTAATGGGGGTGGGGCTGGTCCTGCTCAGCGAACCTAACGTTGCAACCGTTATCAACAAAGGCTGGGTATGCGATGACAAAGGAGACACCTGCGTTATAAATAGATCAAACAGATCCGCAAGGTGTGGTAAGGGCGTGGCTTTTAGTTGGATAGAACACAGAGACACCGGGCGGTTCTACTCTTGCTTAAGTAACCCTAACGGGGCAAGCTGCAAGAATTGTCGCAGCTACTAGACAACATCTGCGAATCGAGGACGCTGGGATTCTGCCTACTCTCATCACGAGAGACTTTACCGCTGTATCGAAGAAGCGCTAATCGGCGAAGACAAGTGGTGAAAGAGTGACAAGCTACACGCAATCTGGGCACGGTAAACGACGGAGATGCGCTAACCTTCCAAAGGCCCGCTAGAACATTCTACGTGGATCTCAAGATATGCAAGACTGTTCTCATGAACGCAATCGAAGATTGGGAAGACTTGGAGGAAGTGGCAAACGTTAGCACCTTGGCACAGAATGGCCAGGTCTTGGTGACCGTCGATAAACTCGAGAACGCGCCAAAACTGATGTGCATCAAGAAACTAACGGTACTGGAAGTCAAACGGCAGGAAGGAATATCGATAATACCTGATGTGCTATCAGCCGTGCCAGCCCATACTATCAGGAAGACGATATTCTAAAAAAGCTCTGGCCGCCTGCGTTATCAAAACCGAATACATTTGTAAAGAAGCAGGTCCCGGCCCACACAAGCAACCACCACGGCGAGAAAGATTATGTTCAAATTCAAAGGACGCCCTCCGCCCACCGTGGCTGTAGATTTTCAGGTCTACACTACTATTAGTTAAACCATTACGCTTTAAATGTCAACGTCTAGGTTATTACGCGCCGCTTTCTTATTCAATGCTCTAATTTTACTGCAATACCTCAGCCTACATTAAACTTCTTTTTCAACACAATTTTACATTCAGCCTTCCCCTTTAAGAAACTCTCTGCTACAAGTGAAACGGTACCCCTATAAAAACCTAATTACTTATATCTGAATTCTTCCTAATTTCCTCCATCAACCCGAATTATGCACTTGAATGGCATTTCCAAATGCCAACCCTGACATACACATTGCCTTCTAAATGTTCCTCATAACCACATGTCTATTGAACCCGTGCAGACTTTTGCCCCTTACTTCATTTTCACCCCTGCCTGTGTTTTTTTTATTTCTAATATTTCCTGCTCGTTAATCAATTCTTCCTTCAACGCTATAGTCACACTTAAATATTTATATTGACTCTACAGCTTCCCCTGTAACCTTAGATCCTGCTCCAACGTAACCCCCGAAAATAACAAAATAACGCCTTTTTTTCGTTAAGCACCATATCTAGTTCATCTGCTGCTTCCCTACAGGCAGCAAGCATTCACTGAACCTTCCTTACGTCTCTTCCTAAAATAACCGTATCATCTGCAAACAACAATACAGAAATTCTGATTTTCCCGCCACCTCAACACGGTGTTGTTAACCTTTCTAGCGATTCTTTTAACAAGTATTAGAAAGAGTGTTGATGATAATATTAAATTATCTTATCATAAAGAATAATTAATCTGTCTCACCCCGTTAGCAACATCCTATTCACTTGATTCTCTTTCGTTTC
This sequence comes from Dermanyssus gallinae, assembly GCA_003439945.1. Classification (NCBI taxonomy): domain Eukaryota; kingdom Metazoa; phylum Arthropoda; class Arachnida; order Mesostigmata; family Dermanyssidae; genus Dermanyssus; species Dermanyssus gallinae. Next base: position 135,803 of record QVRM01004189.1, on the reverse strand, counting down.
GTTTAACCATTGCTGTGTTTTTCCTTTAAATATAATAAGCCTATTCAACATGCGCCGAATCATTTATCTGTTATACACTTACACAAGGTATCTGTATTGACCATATCGTAGGCTTTTCTTAGAAAAAGCGTCTAATACAACCCTGTCCCCTCATACTAGAACCAACTTCAGCTATCTGGTTCAATAAAAAATATGGACGTCTAACTCATCCCTTCTTAAACCCACATTGCCATCCCCAATTTTACCATTTGCTTCTAAACTATATTGTACGCGGCTCTTACAAATTTGCGTCTTGCATATTGGAAAATACGATACGTAATTGGTGTAATAGTTATCGGCCGTTTATTTCTCCATTTATTGTTATATTCGCCATCCTTTGGCAGCAAAGACACCGTTCCCTTACGCCAACATCCTGGTATGCTGCTTTCAGTAAAAATGCTATTAAAAACTTAAGAAAAATAACGAATGTAGTTCCCTCCCAGCGCCTTTACTACCTTCACTCTTTTTCCGACTAACCCAATGTCGTCTTCCCTTTCATTCTTCTAATAACTTGTTCAATGCCTGTGATTATACCCGCATTTATTCTTGTCTTTCCTTCGCTAACTCCATTACTAATAAAAAAAATAGTGTTTCTATCGCCGCATTGATTTTTTTTGTTCGTACACTTTTTCGGGCTCAAGATTAGTCATGCTTTTTTCTGCATTGACTACATATGTCCAAAATCGCTTTACCCGCTGTCCCCTTGGAGCCCCCCAATATACTATTAAATTCCTGATCGTCCTGCCGCTGTATTCTTCTTGTACCTAATTCTAAACCTTTGTCTGCATACATGTTTACCAGTATCCCCCCCCCCTTTACCTGGGTCCTCTGTGTGTTTTTTGCTCTACTTTAAAAATATTATTTTTAATGACATTTTCCTTTCTATATTCTTCCTTTCGTATAATTGATGAATGTGGGCGTTCATATCTTCAAGCAACATGGTTCCCGTCCCCTCACTACTTGCCACTACTTCTGTTAATTTACTGTACGATGTTATGCCTTCCTCTAATGTATTTTTCGGCGCCCTGTACCCATATAATTCTAATTAGCCCGTTAAGGTCTTCAATATCAACTATCACCAAGTCTTTGATTTTCAATTCCGTCACTTTCCTAAATATAACGCTTTCTCTGACAATAATTTCCATTCTCCCGGAACTATTTTCTCCAGTCGCCGTCTTTCTATTCGCCCCATACCAATTGTGCTCATAAAAAACCCCTGGGGAACTACTGCCTCACATAGATATATCTCTGTTACTACAATTATATTAATTTCTCTCTTCTCTATTAACTTTCACATTTTTTTTCAATCACCCTGGTTCTTACCGCTCGATGGAAAGGTGCTTGCTTCTTTTTTATCTTCTTTCCCTCTTAGATCTCGTTTTTGGAATCAGCTTAACAATTTTTTAGATTTGCAAGGTTGCTCATGACCAACCTTCGGATTACATCCAACGCCATATAGTCTATAGACGAGCGTATCGTGGCAAGCCCCGTGCAGGCCGATACAGTAGTACTTGTGTCGTCGACAGTTCCAGAAGATCAGAACAGGCATATGTCGGAGGTTAGTTTGCCAATACAGGGTGTGCACGCTTGAAATTGACAACGCCCCGTGAGAACGTGCGTTACGTTATAGGTAAGAAGGTATGCAGCTTTAAACCAGAGGAGAAACGCAGGAATAAAAATACAGGTACCAAGAGACTTATTCCTGTGCCCAGTGTCAAATGTCGCTTCCTGTTTTTGGTTAAAATTTAGATTGCCGTCAAGATAGCAAACGGAGCGCTCTCCTGCTAGAAGGTCCTAGGACAGCTGCCGTGCTCGTACCGGCAAGCTGTGCAGCACAGAGTCTGGACGTCTGTGCTGACCCCTCTATAGGCGCGGCAGACAAGAAGTACCGCGATGCCTTGCACGTGCCGCAAGGTCCGGTGGTTACGCGCTGTCCGGAAAGCTAGGTCACACCAGACTGAAAACATAAAGTAATATTTTTTCGAGTTTACTCACCATGAATTGTTAGCATAGTACAATAGTTCACATATCATTTTGTAGGCTAAGCATATCTTTAATGCTTGATTGTAATGACGATGTGTCAATTATCGAGCAGGTGAGTATGTGGTAACGTCCGATATTGCACTCTCCACAATATTTACATACGCACTCGTCAATTTCGTAACAATTTCCGCTCAAGCATATAAGGTTGTTTGGCATATTACAGATTTGTTTTTTGTGGTAATAGTTTTCATTTATTGCTGCAAATAAAGCAGGACCCTCGACATATATAGAGTAATATAGAATCTGATACTGGCACTCCTTCGATCTCAACCTGTTCAGAGAACAATTTGGACCAGACTATGGAAAACCATAGCTACATCGCAAAATACATGAGTGACGTGGTTAATTTATTCCCAAAATAAGGGCACAATTCGATAAGTATAAGAATATGATGCGCCGGAGATAGTCAGATATGCCTAGTCTGTCCAGTGTGTCTAGTATAGCCTGCCATTTAAATTAATTTCGTAAGAGTATGATGAGTACTACAACAGATCAGCGTCTTAAGAGACTTAATACAACAGAGCGCGTCTCAACTCGTCGCTCGCGCGGCAATGTACTCGGTCAACGATCTCAGGGTAGACAACGTATCGAACGTTTGAGAGGACATGCGTGACAGGGTCGCGAAGGAAAAGCGAAGCAGGGTCCTTCGGAGGATCCCCAGCATCCCCATATCCGCAGATCAGGGTGTGCCCTATTTGGTCCACAAAGCTCCGACTTGATGTACAGCAAAGGAGACAAACTTCAATCCGGCGCCAGTTCAAGCACACGGGGCGTTAACAATCAAACGGTCGAGATGATCGGCTCGGGTGTGTGATCGCCTACCAGGATCCCGTCTGTGTACTTCTCCAGCAGAGCTGACAGCGACGGAAATAAGCCGGCAAGACTCCTAATAGTAGGGGTGTTTAGTTTCTCTGTGGGAGGTAGTGCCGTCATGCAATAACTGGACCCTTTGCAACGCGCAGGGGCGGAGGAGGCATACCAATGTACTAGACTTTGGGGTATGACGAAACATTCTTGCCGGTCTCCGCCGCGCGAGTTCGGGTCTCTAGGTTGACGGTCTCCGCATTGGAGTCCAACGGGCCGCATTTAATACAGATGGCCTCAACAGAGGAGACTGGACCTCTTCAATCTAAAGGTGGCCGCTAGCAATTAAACTATCGAGCTCTGTAGGATGTGCATTCGCCTGCGCCTCATGACCGGAGGAGAGACATAAGTGTGCGGGTTCGAGCCCCACCAGGACTCAAGCTACCCTCCCTCTTAGACTCGGGGGTCTGATGATCCGCCCTACGACAGATCTGGCGGCTAGGACATCTGGGAGACCCACAAACTCTCCGGCAGCAAAATTACAGCACAGCGAAGCCGTCACCGTAATGTGAAAAAAGTGCAGCGCGGGCTTTCAGATCAGCTCCTAATTCTGCGCGTTCGAGAGCCAGTCAGCCGCCTGATAAGCGACGCAAAAGGACCGTACGGTCCCTTCCCCTTTGAATGAGGAAGGGCGCCGGTTAAGAATGTGACGACCACCGATACCCTCGCCCCTTAAAACCTGGAGGCTAGTGCATCCGCCACCGATTCCGCGGTACGTAAGGCTGAACCACTCAAAACTAGGAAATATACCCAACTCGTCAGCAAGTTCACAGTCGTGCTATTGGTAGAGCTTTCGACTGCCTACTTTAACAGCTATCGCTGGCGGTACAAGGCGACAATGTACCAGCAATGAAGGATACAGTGAGAGACTGACCGGACTAGCTCGGCTTGTAGCGCTCCTCTCAACATATATTTCGATTTGATTTTATATGTATATATTCGAATTTGCGCACGCGAAAGTACATACTTAGTTTTGGGGCAATTGCTTTCCTTCTTTTTGATTCGTCTTCAAATTGCTATCTTGAAAACGTTGGTGAAAAATGTTTTTAAACTCGCGTTGATTTAGTATGAGCAAAATGTATATATATATATATATATATATATATATATATATATATATATATATATATATATATTTATTTCATTTGAAATCAAAACGCTTAAAAAAACATTTTACCAACGTTTTCAAGATATCTAATTAAATCGAGATTAAAAGCTTAACGAATAAACTTCGTAGCAATCTTGTAGAAGATATATTACCCGTCTATGGCCTCCGGTTATTTCTGATTTGTTCTTCCATTACAAGTGGCCTAGCGCCGGATGCAATGAGGGTTGTCATTGGAATGGTCCCTGGAGAGACTCTCTGTCTTGTTTCGTGCTATTTTGTAGCCACCTGGACCGGCACGCGAAAGCTTTCCGATATTTGCTCAAACGTTAAGAAAATGCGTGTAGTCTCTAGCGACGCAAAGCGCTTATCTTGGATCTTATATGTCAAATTCAATAATGACAAATATTAAATGTCAATTAAGTCCATGCCGACGCAAGATAATATAAACATTCAACCTTATATAGTTGTGTATCACAGTGTGATTAAGCGTCGATTCGAACACGCTTTGCGCGAAAACACACGAGTACCTTCTGATGCTTGTGGCTCGGTTCCTTTTTCCTCAGACCCGGGTCATGGCTCAGGAGGTGAGTGCGATTGGCGCCAGGAAGGCGTGACGTAAAGCGACATACCGCATTTGAAATTCTTATATGAGACTAACCGCAAGCCCGTTCCTCTTTGTGCTCTATATAGCTGGCTTGGCGGACGCCACCCTCAGAAACGCAAGAACGATACATGCATTTTATGCCGACGACTTAGTAGTGCTTGCAGAGACATGAAACCACCTGCAGTTTTATCTAAAGGAAGCCTCAGATTGGTGCCAACAAAATCAACTGACAATCAACATCACCAAAACAAAAGTACTACGATTTAGTAGAGGCGGATCGTACGCTGCAGATAATCGGTGCAATAAGTTAGGGGGACTAAGTACTGCATTCGTTAATCACTTTTGCTATCTAGGAATAACAGTGACTCCCCGGCTGTCATTCAGCAGACACATAGAGGAAATGCGTGGCAAGGCCACCGCGGCTACCATTCTAGTGGGAGACGTTACTGACATAGAAACTAAACATCGCACTAAAATGTTTAGAATAAAAATTGTTCTATAATAAGATACTGCCTACACGCAATTGCCCTTTATCTCACAATGTCAGACCTTAAAAACATAGATAAAATACAATTTTACTTTATAAAGCACACGTTAGGCTTGCCGAAGAACGTATTGGCAATGCTCGCACTAAAACTATGCCACGAGCGCACACTAGTAAAAGATTTAGTGCTGGCCAAAATACTGTTCATTACACAAATCTTAGAAACCTACAGATAATATAGAGAAAACCGCAACATGGCATATGTAATGTGTCTCTATGTCAAGAGTCCTGCTTTTTGCAGCAATAAATGGAAACTATCATCACAAAATAAACAGATTTATATTATGCCGAACAACATGGCATGGTTAACACCACCTTATAAACTTAGGCGAAAACTGTTACGAAATCGACGAGTGCGTATGCAAATATTGTGAAGAGTGCAATATGGGACGTTACCACATACTCACTTGCTCGTTCACTGACACATCGTCACTACAATCAAGCGTGAACGATATTCGTAGCGTACAAAATGATATGTGAACAGTTGTACTATGCTACCAACTCATGGTGAATAAACCCAAAACTATAAGAAATTCACTACTACTACTACTAGTAATATTGTCCACTATTTTCTGGTACTGTGAGACTTATCGAAGTTCTTCACAGCTTGGCAGCCATTCTTAGCTGGCTATCTTGCCGCGACAAGTATGGCATTAGTGCATGTCGTGCGCAGGGCTTAAAGAAATAATCTTTTTTTGCTCAACTAGAGGACAAGCAGTGGAAATATGCAGGTTATATTGCGCGCCTTGTGTCAAGGAAAGTGGTATTCTAAAGATCTTTAATCAATTCCCACGAACAGGTTTTGTTTGTGCTTTTTGTAATATTGATACGTCATATGACCATTAAGTCAGGATGGCCGAGCGGTCTAAGGCGCTGCGTTCAGGTCGCAGTCCGGTCTTCCGGGCGTGGGTTCGAATCCCACTTCTGACATTACTTTTTTGACACACGTGGTCAATTTATTGCCCAAAATAAGGGCACAATTTGATAAGTATAAGGATATGATGCGCCGGAGAAAGTCAGATATGCCTAGTCTGTCCAGTGTGTCTAGTATAGCCTGCCAGTTAAAATAATTTCGTAAGAGTATGGTGAGTACTACAACAGATCAGCGTCTTAAGAGACTTAATACGACAGAGCGCGTCTCAACTCCTCGCTCGCGCGGCAAAGTACTCAGTCAACGGTCTCAGGGAAGACAACGTGTAGAACGTTCGAAAGGACATGCGTGGCAGGGTCGCGAAGAAAAAGCGAAGCAGGGTCCTTCGGGGAATCCTCAGCATCCTCATATCCGCAGATCAGGGTGTGCCCTATTTGGTCCACAAAGCTCCAACGTGATGTACAGCAATGGAGACAAGCTTTATGTCGGTGCCTAGTTCAAGCACACGATGAGTTAACAATCAAACGGTCGAGATGATCGGCTCGAGTTTGTGATCGCCTACCAGGACCCCGTCTGTGTGCTCCTCCAGCAGAGCTGACAGCGACGGAAATAAGCCGGCAAGACTCCTGATAGTAGGGGTGTTTAGTTTCTCTGTGGGAGGTAGTGCCGTCATGCAATAACTGGACCCTTTGCAACGCGCAGGAGCAGAGGAGACATGCCAATGTATTAGACTTTGAGGTATGACGGAACATTCTTTCCGGTCTCCGCCGCGCGAGTTCGGGTCTCTAGGTAGGCGGTCTCCGCATTGGGGTCCAACGGGCCGCATTTAATACAGATGGCCTCAACAGAGGAGACTGGACCAATGTAAAGGTGGCCGCTAGCAACTAAACTATCGAGCTCGGTGGGATGTGCATTCGCCTGCGCCTCCTGGCCGGAGGAGAGACATAAGTGTGCGGGTTCGAGCCCCACCAAGACTCAAGGTACCCTCCCTCTTAGACTCTGGGGTCTGAGGATCCGCTCTACGACCGATCTGGCGGCTAGGACATCTGGGAGACCCACAAACTCTCCGGCAGCATAATTACAGCACAGCGAGAGCTTTCAGATCAGCTCTAATCCCACGCGTTCGAGAGCCAGTCAGCCGCCTAATAAGCGACGCAAAACGACCGTACGGTCTCATCTCCTTTGAACGGGGAAGGGCGCCGGTTAAGGATGTGACGATCACCGATACCCTCGCCCCCTAAAATCTGGAGGCTAGTGCATCCGCCACCGATTCCGCGGTACGTAAGGCTGAACCACTCAAATCTAGCAAATATACCCAGCTCGTCAACAAGTTCACAGTCGTGCTACTGGTATTCGAAATACTAGGGGACCCTTGCCCTCCTTATGGTCACTACCTCAGAAGATTGGCAAACGAATCAAACTACGACAGGGGAGAAGACAGCTCTCGACTACCCGCTGTAACAGCTATCGCTGGCTGTACAAGGCGATAATGTAGCAGCAATGAAGGATACAGTGAGAGACTGACCGGATTAGCTCGGCTTGTAGCGCTCCTCTCAATATATATATATATATATATATATATATATATATATATATATATATATATATATATATATATTATTCGAATTTGCGCACGCGAAAGTATATACTTATTTCGGGGGCAATTGCTTTGCTTCTTTTTAATTCATTTTTGAATTCCTATCTTGAAAACGTTGGTGAAATATCTTTTTAAACTCGGGTTGATTTAGATGATCAATAAGAAAAAGAAATAATATATATATATATATATATATATATATATATATATATACATATATATATATATATACATATATATATATATTTATATATATATATATATATATATATATATATATATATTAATTTGAAATCAAAACGCTTTAAAATAGCACTTTTACCAACGTTTTCAAGATATCTAATTAAATCAAGATTAAAAGCTTAACGAATAAACTTTGTAGCAATCTTGTAGAAGATATATATTACCCGTCTATGGCCTCCGGCTATTTCTGTTTCGTTCTTCCATTACACGTGGCCTAGCGCCGGATGCAAAGAGGGTTGTCATTGGAATGGTCCCTGGAGAGATTCTCAGTCTTGTTCCGTGCTATTTTGTAGCCACCCGGACCGGCACGCGAAAGCTTTCCGATATTTGCTCGAACGTTAAGCAAATGCGATAGTCTCTAGCGACGCAAATCGCTTAGCTTAGATCTTATTTGTCAAGTTCAATAATGACAAATATTGACAATTATTAAATGTCAATTAAGTCCATGCCGACGTAAGATAATATAAACGTTCAACCTTATATATTTGTGTATCACAGTGTGATTAAACGTCGATTCTAACACGCTTTGCGCGAAAACACACGAGTACCTTCTGATGCTTGTGGCTCGGTTCCTTTTTTCCTCAGACCCGGGTCATGGCTCAGGAGGTGAGTGCGAATGGTGCCAGGAAGGCGTGACGTAAAGCGACATACCGCATTTAATATTCTTATATGAGACTGACCGCAAGCTCGTTCATCTTTATACTCTATATAGCTGGCTTAGCGGATGCCCCTCAGAAACGCAAAAGCGATACATGCATTTTATGCCGACGACTTAGTAGTACTTGCAGAGACACGAATTATCACGTGTTATTTAAGAGAACAACTCATTTCTTTTTAAATCTTTAAATTGTACTATTGTCCACTATTTTCTGGTACTGTAAGACTTAGCGAAGTTCTTTACAGCTTGGCAGCCATTCTTAGCTAGCCATCTTGCCGCGACAAGCATCAGTGCATGTCGTGCGCAGGGCTTCAAAGAATTGATCTTCTTTTGCTCAACTAGAGAACAAGCAGTGGAAATATGCAGGTTATATTGTGCGCCTTATGTCAAGGAAAGTGGTATTCTAAAGATCTTTAACCAATTCCCACGAACAGGTTTTGTTTGTGCTTTTTGTAATTTTAATACGTCATGTAACCATTAAGTCAGGATGGCCGAGCGGTCTAAGGCGCTGCGTTCAGGTCGCAGTCCGGTCTTCCGGGCGTGGGTTCGAATCCCACTTCTGACATTACTTTTTGACACACTCTTTTTATTACTCTCTATAAACCTTGCATAATATCGAGTTCCTGTAAAACGGTTGCTAGTTAAATGTAGTTGCATATATTGTATTTAGCTGTAGCACATATGCGCATAAAACCAATATTGGTTAATAAACAATACATGAATTTAATGTGTTTAACAGAATTCACACAATGTTACAAATTAGCTTGTTAATTTACAGCTCCACTAGAAAGCCGCTCCGACCGAGGCCCCAGCATAGCCAACTTTCATTTTTGCTAGCCTATAATATCGTCACTTCACTTTGAGCTAATGAAAGATAATTACCAAATTGAGCCCATTTGGGTTCGAGCAGACAGATCACAGTTTTATAAGAAAAACAGGGGCCTCCCTTTCCCGTCTAGAGGCGAGATATGCGAAATAAATGAGAAAGAGAAGCGTAGTGAAAGAGAAAGAGCAATATGGAAAATACACTCTTTACATCGTTAACGTTTAGCACGTTACGGCTCATTAGAGCTTCACTCAGCACCAGTCTAATAGCATTGATTAGTTTGTTGAGTAGCCCCTCCTGCAACGCCGATCTAAACACTTAACGACTTTTTAGAGCAGTGATTTTATCTCGTGCGCTAAATCACGACCGCGTTTATCCACGCTACGAACCTTTGAAAATCAAACATCAATAAATCATCATCTTACGGGCTCTTCTATAAGCAGTTCGTAAACTTTTTAAATATTTCCTTTGCTTTACAGCAACGGGACTATCTGTTTGCCGGTAAGAACAATTTTTCATACACATTTAGTTGACGAAAAGTGCATTATGTGCAACGTAAACAAATAAAGAGCATTAAGAGCATGACTCTGATGCACTGGCAGTCGATTATGATATTCATTATGTGCGACTTATTCTTCTCTCAGAAGGCGGCCTGGCTATTGAATGGACGACGATGTGACGAATTCACCGACACAATATCTTAGAGATGTAGCCTTCTAGACGGAGGAACACTAGCTGCCAGTACACCGTACACTACGATAGTCGCATTGGAGCTCTTTAACGCCTAGCAACAGAGGGCCAGATAGCCGAGACAAGAATAGACAAGATCTTCCTCTATCGGATTGGTTAACTGTTATAAACGACAATGTTGCCAAGAAGGAACACAGTCAAATTGCTAACCAACCCTGATTACTATGTATTGTTGTTTATGTTTTGCTGCACGACAGAGGGTCATACGACGAAGCTCTGTGCCGCTTTGTGATGTCACGACAGGTACACTAACACATTCAACGCGCTATGTTTCGGCAATTAGCACAAAGGGGTTTTGTCGCCAGAACGCTAATCTTACATGTCTGTACAATCAGCCATCTGCTATCGTGACGGACGAACGTGCTCCCGAACCACTGCACTCGGGCTGGCTTTTTAATCGAGTTCTCTGCGCAATTTCTCGTCGTGTGCATACACAGCCGCAGCAAGCCCGCCCAAGTGTCTGAGCTCAAGTCAACCGTTTCTCTTTTTTTTCTGTGCGTTGTTGTGGTATATTTCTGTCTTAGATTCGATTCCGGTTGCGCTTTGGCTGACTGTAAGTTATGTATTTGTGACGTTTGCGACCCGAACAGCCAAAATGACGGTCATCAATTGTGCTCTCTGCAGCGACACCATAACAGGCGGCGAGATCGTACGCGTCTCGCTCGGCTGTGGTGGTTACAATCGGTAACCGCCAATGCCTTGGCGAAAACATTGCGATCATGCAATGCGTGCTGTGTACTACCTGCAGATGAGAGCCACCCGCCGGTAACTTCTCATTGGTTATACGGCGCAATGCTGACCTCACTAACATAGTGTTCATTCAGTCAGTTGAGCTGTCGGGGTGTAATGCCGAATTTAGGGACGCTCGTTTCGAGAGTTAGCCGCACTTCACCGATCATTTCAGGCCACGCCTAATAGGTCGACCAATCCTTAGTCGTTTCCAAAACCGCGCGCGCGCTTGATTGTGCGTGACTGACAGACATCGGTTTGCGCAACGGATCGTCACGGCGTCCTTTGAGCGGACAACCGTATCGTACCCTCCGCAGCAGCAACAGCAGCAGCTGATGCAGTCGCCGCCGTGTTGACAAACATTGAGAGTAGAGCGCGCTAGCGTTCTATCAAGCGCAAGCGCTCAGAGCCGACTGTTATTATACTATTGGTGCAAGGTCGTCAGCTGACAATCTCGTCCCTACTGTTGCAACGAACGAGTAACGGACAGCGGATGTTGGTCTCGAGGAGATCCGCTCCCGGCATCACAGCCTTGGACATGCATAAGTATATTGCGCCCAAACTGAAGCCATCACTATCTGTACGATCGCAACTGATCGCGATACAAAATGTCATCATCATTTTGTCTTTCCGAGCAAAATATGAATGAGAAAATAATGCTAAGACCAAATTTCCAGGTGTCAGCAGCTATTGAAAAGCCTCCTTTGTCCTGCGTCTCCCGCAAGAGAACGTGATCGAAATGACGATGCGTCTTTCTGATGTCGGAGCAGACACCAGCCCTCTCTATCGGACCCTCCAAACAGGGCACCGCCAGTCCCAAATGAACGGCGCCTTAACTGCATATATCTGAACGCCCAACAGCGAAACAAGGTGGCATGGGCTTCATTTTAGTCGATAGTATATCCAACAACATGGATCGTATCTTTGTGCAACCCCTGGCTCAATGAGGCCATCTCTCCGTCAACAACAATTTACGTTGTTTCCGACTAAACCGTGGTTCCAGAGGACGGGGGAGGGGGGGGGTTGCATATACTGTCACAGCTTGATTTAACGTCAAACTTCTGTCGCACGACTTACCTGGCAAACATGTTAAAGAGCTCACTTCGCACACAAGGTGTTGTTTGTGTTGTTTCGACGTATCAAGCACCGGTGACACTGCGATCAGATGCGCCGGATCAGATTCGTGCGTACTTTGATCCATCCATCAATTTCTACTGTCCGTTTGACAGCTCCTCAATTATTGTTGGCGATTTTCACCTCAAATTAACTAGTGCGCTATTAAAACACCCTCATCTACAACAACTCTTGCAGTTTGTCTCGAGAACAAACTTTTCCAGCTTATGATTGCCTCTCGCTTCAGTCTGGTTCCACCTTTTATCTCATCTTGACGACAGATCCTGACACTATTTATACTATTGTGATATCTGCTCCCATCATTAGCTCGGAATAAAATGGACGTTACTGAGGCGGCCCAATTGCTTAGAGTCAACTCCCGCAACATGAATGTTGGGGCAATAGCCGCGCACTTGAACACGGTTGCCTGGAACGATTCCATCTCCAATGCTACAACGTCGATGAGACATTATGTAGCACGATACATATGAAGAGGCCAAAGAAACGCGTCGAGATTTATCGTTTTGAGTCGCAGTGCTCCATCTTCTGCACTGCTTGCTAGCGGGTTTTGGTCAGACATATAACATATAACAGTTATATATCCATAAGCAAATTATTTGATGCAGCATGGTCTTGTACCTCGCCGATCTACGTGTACGAAACTACTATAGATGACGTACGACTGGACTCTATACATAAAAGCCAATACACATTACCATATTTTGATCAGAAAAGTACTTTCAGCAGCGTCGACCATAAGGTTGTAGACAATAACTAAGAGCGCTCGAGGTCTATTCGCGGAATTGTTACACAACTGGTTATTTCAGGTCAAGTCAGGGGACGCCTTAAGCAGTCCGCGCCTGGCACCGCTTGGGAGCTGCGTCTCTCCGCCTTTGTATACAATTTTTGTTCTAGGCATGAAACACTATGTGCCATTCGCTATGGTTTTCTTTCTGTGTCGTTAGCCTGCGGCGCGCGAATAGTAAGTAACATTCTCTAGACCCAATTGGCCATGGAAGGCAAGGCACACGATATAGATTACATGGCAACGATTTCTAGACTATCCTCCGTCCCCTACGGGCTTGGAACTCAACCGGAGGTATATCTTCAAAGCACCGAGGGTCAGACATGTTCAGATATCTACGGTTTCCCTAACAGTCCTTGTGGCAGCAAGGCCGCTGACACTCAGCGGTACGGTTAAGCATCTAATCTCAATGAAGATCGCTCAAATAAAATTCGATCAACAACAGGGATCGAACCGGGGACCGGTAGATGACAACCATGACTAGCGCACTAGTCACCCCACTAGACCACGTCGCCACATGGCAACGATTTAATACTGTCATATTGTCGTGGTTTCGTGGAGAACTGCCAAGGCGTGCTGCGTTACGGATAGGTATATGCGCTCTGATTCCGGACCGACTGGCTATCGCCCCGGGACTAGTCAACCTAGGGGTAACAGCTGGGATGCCTGCGATAGTGTTTCTCCAAGCGTTTATAGTGTTCACCAGTATAATATCCACATTTAGGTAAACACATTGGTATGATTGAAAATGCACAAAGGACATGCAGAAAGAGATTCAACGGAAAATGCGACCTGAGCCGAAAAACATTGTTTAACTGCCCTTAGTGGAAATACTCATGAATAATGTTTCTGCCGAGTTCTAGCTCAATTTGTAGGTACCAGTCGCATTAATGATTTTTGGCGTGCGGCCGAACAGTCGCAGAAGCTAAATAATGTATGCGTCCACATGGGTTGCAGGAACGGAACACATCAAGAGTATGTACGCCTGGCGCATAGCCAAAAATATTCACAGCAGGGCAACTGTGCAGGTCCCTTCTTTGACCAGTCGTTCCCTAGCCTTTGTTCTGTAAATGAAGGAGCTTCTATTCGGGCGTCCTAAAGAATTGTAGTCAACTTCAGGACGTTTGGCATCCTCGTCACCGTTTGGCGCAACTCCTGGCTATCAAACTGGGGGGGGGGGGGCGAATACAACGTCGTTAGATGCCCGTACTTCTTAACCGTAGTCTTTGGCCTGTGCCAGATCCCTTCCCAGCCATTTAGCAAATGACCGAAAATGCTTCCTCGCAAAAACCTCATTCTTGTCGACAATGACGACCCTTGGCTTTAAATTCAATGCTATTTTATATGAATAGAATAGAAAGCTCATTTTTTCATGCAATAAAGGATAAGAAATGACTGGCCGCAGGCGGGGCCTATGCAGTCGTCCTGATGTGAAAATCTCTGGCCACGCACCGGGCAAACATATTATTGATGTGCTCCGTTCTTGCTACGCAACTGGGAGCATACATTTTTTGGCTTCTGCAATTGTTCGGTCTTACATCAAAGAAATAAGCAATAAGACTTGCGTCTATAAGTTAAGCTGCAACCCGTCTGTCATTTTTCCTGAGTATGTCCGTTAAGGACGGTATTACGGTGTCGTCTGTTTTGAGCTTACCTCTTCTGAGGAGTCTCTTTAAAAATCTCTTTTGTACACCTTCGATCACACCTATATATTCACACAAATGTGGATGCAATACGGGAGAACAGTATAAAAGTTTAGATGACACAATCGATTTGTACAAACGAAAAACCACCGTAGGCTTTTTAACAATAACAACAAAACAACATATTCACAAGTATGGATGCTGCTTTGGCTATTTGTTTGTTGATATGTGCGGAGAAGGCGTGGCCCGCCGAGATGGCCGTTGGCAGTGCTAACCTTTTGAGTAAGTAGTTTTTCACGGAGGAGCCGTGTTTCACAACGAGGCATTTGTAAACGGACAGCTGCATACCATTGTCAACGCATCACCGGCCGGCACCGCCCACCGCGGTGTGCTTCGATGAGGAATCGGGCGCACTATAAATTTTAAGATCGTCTGCGTACAAAGGCTTAAGGCGTCTCCTGACTTGACTCGGAAAGTCCAGTTGCGCCACTTTTGCGTCATCTCTAGCAGTTGCGTACACGTAGATCGCCGAGGCACAACACCATGTCGCTTGAAAATTAGCTTTAAAGGTTCAGCTAAAAATATGGCCAGTTGTTTAAAAACATATAGGCGGGATGCCGTCAGGCGTATGGCTGCATTTAGGCTTTTAACGCAGCAATTGCAAATAAATGTCACGTTCGTTGAACTCGATCGGTAGGTCGCGGCAAATGATCGAACTATGAACCGTCGTTGTGGGAGACGCGCGGGTTACTGGAGCGGGGTTAAATAAAGACGAGAAATGCGATGCTAGGGGCAAAGCGTTATCCTCCTCCTTCGATGCAGAGCGCGGGTGTGGGTCCAGGGTCCGGAGGGCTGTCTTTCACGTTTATGTTCAACTCTATCAGAACGCGAAGTCACTTTGTTGCCTTCGCGAGCTTTTAGTGATGAGAATAACACGATTCGGAGTCCCGTGACGAAGCGATCAGTTGATCGAGACGCGACACATAAGCGCGATTGGTCTCAATCTTCTCAGCGACGACAGTGGGCGTAAAACGGTCAATTAGGAAACGGCAGCATCGGGTGAATTTATTATTCTTCTTATCAACGTCGTGGCAATTAAAGAAGAAATTGCTCCAATCAACCAGAAATAAGTATATGGCATTTTCTGGAAGTTGACTCTGTGGAGCAACGACGTCTGTAACGTCGATTTTGATAGCCTCATGTAGTGTCGCTGCAAGGAGCGCAATTGAGGGCGATCATTTTAGTAGCTTGGAAAAGCGCCACAAATAATTCACACACAGACGGCGCAAATGGGATCGAACCCAAAATGGCAATACACCAAACAAGGCAACAAAGGGAACAGTTTACATAAGCACAGATGCTATACGCTTACTGCGATGCAAACCACAGCTAGAAAACGCCCAGCACCATCTTCGCATCGCTCGATTCTGTTGAGGAGATTTTCCGAAGCTTCCTTTTTGTTATGCGCGTCCAACTCCGTCGGGAGTATAAAAGAAAGACTCCAATGACCAATAATTTTCAAACTCCCAGTTCGTTGCCGTCACCTCAAGGGTCTGCTTGCTGCCGTCGAGGCCTCCTCGTCGCCGGTTGCGAGGACCCACCAAAACTGAGTAGTGCCCATAGCGATGGTCTGCTCCTCAAGGCGACGCGGCTACGCTCGGATGGCTTTAAACGTATCGCCTGCATCACGCAAAAATTCGACCGCGGGCGGACCGCCAACTTACTCGGCCAGTTCGGTGCCGATCTTGTACCGAAGTTTTTTGGCCAGAAAGCGTTGCCGATACGATAACTTCGACTAGAACATTGGCTCGCGGGGCGTGTCGGGGCCTGGACCCGCCAAAGACATGGACTTATGTAAAATCATGTCCTACCGGACTGGCCCGGAGGGCATCCGCCGCTCGGCTGGTTACAATGGTGCGTTGTGAGGTACTATCTGGAAGAAACCTAGCTACGACATGTCGCCTCTATTGCCGTCTGTATATCAACGTGCCCCGTTAGCTACGATGCACACCTTCTCCGTCCACCGCTACCACGGTAACAGTCGCTTTTGTGTAGGTTTGTTGCTGGCCTGGGTCTAATGGCCGGGTTACACACAAGCAATTGGCAATACTCTCTTTCAGTTCAACGTGGGCTTAATAGACCTGCGCTGGTTCGTCCTGCGACAAATAGTCTTAGAAACGTTGCGCCCATCCGACTCACCGGACCAACAGGGTTTGCGCCTTCAAAAAGACTTGCTTATATCACCTTTTCTTTTAAAAATGTGATCAGTTTATAAAACCGTTTCCTTAGACCATTGCCTAACAGATTCCCGGTAGCCTCCACAATCAAGTTAGGCCGTTCGGGGGGGGGCTTCAAATGGGATACAACGGTCAGACACAAATTTCTCAATAGTTGACGCCTGAAGTAAGGCGCTCAATGCTACGGTATACAACACTGACCCCTTAATTTGAGCTATCAAATTAAAGCATTTTCAGTGATGTCACAGCATTGTTGACATTGCCTTACAACCTGCGCAGACCTTGATCACCAGAATCGCGCGTCCCTTAGACATATCCAACAATTTAAGGTAAATATCACGCACTATGGCTAGGCCCGACCAAAACCTGCAACAATTAACTCTGAGTTAGTATTTAGCCTGCCTTGGTCAATGATATCTCTGCCACTAACATTGCTGCTCTCCCTCTCCCTCAAGTACACCACGAAGTATCTTGTGCCGTTGCAGATACAAAACTCTTTCCTCTTTGCGGACAAAGCTTTTAAATTCGTCGACAAACGCGGGGAACGGCTCACAACCACCGTTGAACTTTCACAGCTTGGCAGCGGGAAGCGCCGCTTCGCCCGTTGCGTATACTTCTTGTAGAGTGACTACTAGCTGGTGGAAACCAGGCCTCCGGGTGTCACCACTGTTTTTTGTTGAGACCGTTTGAATCTTCGAGAGCTTTAAGCCTTTGCTGTGTGTCCGTGATGCGCGGCCATCGTCTGAACCAACCGAGCGACCGGTTCCTGAGTGTCCGACACCATGGCGCAATCTGGAGCAATGCGCGCTGCTTCGAATATCGAATATCGCATACCATATCACTCTAGCTATCATACCTATGCGCGTCCTGTTCTAACTCATCTTCGCTAAAAGCGGCCGCAGGCAGACAGGGAGGCATCGTTTTTATAGTTCATCTAGCCTACCTTTGAGCTCTTTACTCACTGATCCATCTGTAACTCAACAGATCAAGAGTGCGAAGGCGGCGCCTGGTCTGTCTTCGGGTCAAAACAGCTACAACAGAGTGGAATCGTGAACGTGTTCGCAATGCCACGTACTGTCCGCCTAAGCACGCTGACTCGTTCAACTGTCTCAGCCATCTTGGCTGTCTGGCAGATCACTTCGACGTCCGGGCCAATCAAGTCAACAGCGCCCTACGCTGGGCGTCAATATGCTACCAACGGTACCATAAACGAATGCAAGTCAAATCGCGCGGGTTTATCAACACTGATTATCATTTGTAGTTGTTTGCATTTTGCTGCACGACAGAGGGCCATACGGTGAAGCAGCCCCTCTTCCTGGTATCACCCGGGTACACTCAAACAATCAACACCCTATGTTTTGGCAGCACGAAGCCGTTTTGTCGCTTAACTTAATATCACAGTACGTTCTTAAGGCAAATGTAAACATATCTTAATCACTCAAAAAAGCATATATATATATATATATATATATAAGGCAATGAGCTAACGTTCACTATACAGACTAGCTTAAATTTATTGTCATGTGCTTCAGGTCGCTAAAGTTTTCAGATGGCAACTTATGAAATGCAGCGTCTAACGACAAGTATTTATTCATCTAGATTGCTATATTTGCTTACTTTTGGTGCAGCCCGCTCTAGGAGCACCATATGGAGATTAGCGCGTGCCTCAGAGAGAGTTCAAAACCGTAACCAGAAAACGTGTCCAGAGAACGTAGCCAGAAAAGTACAGAAACGTGAGATCCTGGGGCTCTCTAGTACAGATTGGATATAACCATCGTAGCAGCTTTATTATAGTTTACTATTAATTAGTCTATGCCCTATCTGAACAGGTGTGTGATTTAGTCAAGTGGTCCGATCCGAAAACCACTATATGCTCAGATGACTTTGTTTTGAAAACTAGCCTTTGTTTGCTCTTGCCACGTTTGGGAAAAGCGTTCCGATCTGCGGACTTCTTTGAAAACTTAAATAACGTAACTGCGAGGGCCCATTACGTAGAGGATCTAAGTGGAGTCTGGCACTTGCCCTTACAAACAGAATGTATTATCGTGGAATCTAAACACTATGTATCCAATCAAGATCGTTTTATTGTGCTTCGCAACATCAGATCTAACAACGGCTCTTTTTGGTTGGTTTGTCATCTACTCTCAATGAACATCGTTTAAAGAGAATTCGATTAACAGTAGTGATTACTGGCAATACCCCGGTAGATAACAACCATAACTAGCGCATTAGTTCCTTAGGCCACGTCGTCATTATATTTCTAAACATTAATTTTACCATTTCTTCTGCGCATGCTCAGTTCGGTGAATAATAGCGAACGGTGTAGAGCCGTTGGTGTTACACAGGTGAATTACGTTACGGCTTTGCACAGAAATACGTGTTCCTCAGCCCCGCGAGTGGTCCGTGACTCGCTAAATTGACTAGGCGGGAGCTATATGTTCTCGCAGAGGCGCTTTTATTTATCTGAGAGGCAATTTGTCTGACTTTTTCACTTCCCTGCTTCTCATAACTGCGGAAGC
The DNA here is from genome assembly GCA_003439945.1 of Dermanyssus gallinae. Lineage (NCBI taxonomy): Eukaryota > Metazoa > Arthropoda > Arachnida > Mesostigmata > Dermanyssidae > Dermanyssus > Dermanyssus gallinae. Next base: position 116,610 of record QVRM01004189.1, on the reverse strand, counting down.
ATAAAAGTAAATTCTCGTCTAGATGTTTTATCATCAAACATCTATTTAACCGGCGGCACAGTCAACACGGATGCTGCTCTGGTGCTGGCAGGGTCGATCCCCTGGAATCTTAAGGCACTCGAAAGGAAGCGACTATGGGAATTAGGTGCCCCTACCCAAACGGAAAAAGACAGTGAGAGAAACGACACAATTAAGACATGGCAGGAGGAGTTGGACGCCATCCCCCCCGGGGGTCCTGGAGGATCCCTGCGCGTACTGCTGCCAGATATCAAGGCATGGATAGAGAGGCCTAGGGGAGACCTCACCTATCACCTCACCTAAATCCTCACAGGACACGGAAACTTCAACTTGTATTTGTCCCGAGTTGGAAAGGCTTCGTCGCCGATATGTGTATTCTGCCAGAGGCACATGAGGACACTCTAGGTCACACACTGCTACAGTGGTCGGCCTGGGAGGCTGTGCGGTTAAGGCAAGCAGACTCGTCCGAGTGAAATGGGCCAGGGAGGGAGACCCACACCACGAGGTCAGCGACCCACCTCGGTCCAGCTTAATAAAGTTTACAGAATACATGGTCTCCAGTGAGCAGGCCTGAAAACTGGGAGCAGCGACGGCAAAAGAAGTCCTCCAGGTGAAACATGAAAAGTGCAAAGAAAGTCAGGCACAACTGCGGCTTCAACCTGAAAGCGTCCATAGAGAAGTGCAGCTCGAAGAAAACGGGCTCGTAGGTGTTAGACAAGTGCTGGGTCCTCTGGGCGACCCCAGCCAATTGATCTGAAAGGGCGCCCGCCACTTCTCCTGATAGTCCATAGTACTGTTTTTTATGAAATTCTGGGCTATCAGAGAGTGAAGCTTAAGGGGGGATGTGCGTTTAGTGGGTATGGGTCTCAACGGAGTAACATTCAACCGTTGGGGTCGAGTCCCACACTGCTAGAGATAGAGACTCGTAGCAATAGTGCGTAACTGCATTTAATACCTCCTCCAAAAAAACCGGCGGCACAATCTTCAAGCGGGGCTCTATTTTGTTCTTACGCGTGCGCTGTCTTCTTTAAACTACGTGAAATGTTTAGGTTGTGTGTCACGTGAACCCGCGTGGTGAATTGATGGAGCATCTCCTTGTGTTTTCTCTCAAACCAGGAGACTTGGGTGAAACCTCGGATGTCAATCTATCTGATGTTCCTCAACAAGGACCTTAGTTTTAAAGCGCTATCTTTATTTATGGAGCAACTGCTCTTTATGAAGAACATATAATGCCTCCCAGGATGCGATATGGTCGTCTAAAAGGGAATCCGCAATAATGAAATTATTTTATTAGCTTTCACACCAAATACTTTACGACCTATCATAGCGCTTAAAATACATTCACAGACAACAGACACGCGTTTCATGGCGATCATTTTGGTACCAAACTTATATCAATGCGAATCGTAATTGCTGAGTAATTGAAAATTTTTGGAGGGCATGTCGAGACTAAGCGCATGCATAAATGACTTTGTCCCAGATAGATTTGAAGGCTTTGTAAAACTCGTTAAAATTCCAATGGTACATGGTCTTCTTTCGGAGTGAGAGTGATATTACTACAATCCGTGACACTGGTGTTGTTGCCTGACATAGGAGCCTAAAATGTGCAATTGCCATACAACCAATCCTCCTATAGAGAAACTAAGCACATTGTGAGAAATCCCTGCTTCTCCTGAAGAACATATAAATGCAGCCCAAATGTATTCGCCTTCACGTCCCATTGGTGGCATTATATGTTCTTCGGAAGTAGCAGAATCTTCTCGAACAGGACGACGTGCTTAGTTTCTCTATAGGAGGAGTGGTTGTCTCGCAACAGCACATCTTATGCTCCTATGTCGCACCAGTGTCACCAATTGTAGTAATTTCGCTCTTACTCCGAAACTCGACTTCCCAGAGACCATGCTCCATTTGACCCAAAAAATATATGCTTTAACAAACTCTACAATTCCTTGTATCGCTTCCAAAATCTTTCTGATAAACCCTGTATACTATGCACATCAAAAATGGAATTAGCTACGTAGGTTGAGAGCAAGTTGCCGTCACCCAACTAAGCAACGACGTCGAGTGAAGCGAGGAGAGCGCACGACGAGCATTTGTATGCAGGCAACGAAAAACGATCGAAGTTTCCATAAAAAGGACGTCGTGTGATTGTGCAGAACATCGTGTCGAGGCCGTCGGGATATTGGTGGCGACAGCTAAAAGAAACTCTGTTGACGATTATTTGTCTATGTATGCGTGAGCGTGATGTGCGTAGTAGTAGTAGTAGTAAGATTGTACTGCTTTGCCTGGACGGCAAAACCGAACGTCCACCCGTCCGTTCTTTGCTCCGCTCGCCCGTTTGCGGGTGACAACGCCCCCATGGCAGCGTCCATATGGCAGCATTGCTATTTGCAGTGCAACAACAACAGCAGCAGCAGCAACAACAACAACAACAACAATGACGACGACGACGACGACGACAACAACAACAACAACAACAACAACAACAACGACAACAACAACAACAACGACAACAACAACGACAACGGTGGCGACAGCGGTTGCGCCGCGGCTGACAGAGAGCCGGCCGACCTGCCTACTAGATCCATTCGAACGCAGAGAACGAACATGTCCGAGCCCCGATTAGCCCAGATTAGCCTCGCCCGAAGATTAGGTGCTGTGGCCCGACATATGTACCGACACACACGCGCCTATATATATTTATATATATATATATATATATATATACACACACGCCTCCACCAGCCAGCGCCACAGGCTCCGGCGTTTGGCTGCAACTGCGCCGCAATGATGGGGCGGGATTTGGGGGGCGAACGGGATGCACCCCGCCCGAACGCAACGACAACAATAACAACTGCGGAACCAGCAACGATAGTAGTATTAGCAGTAATGTGTGATACTGACAGAGAATTGAGGCACGACAAACAAAGGACTATGGCAGTGGTGCGTCGCAGGGACGCTGACGTGTTGTTTTGCTCATAATCGTTGTTAGCGGCCTCTCTGCCCCTATCTCTCGCTCTCCCGCCCCATGTCTCTCTCTCTCTCTCTCTCTCTCTATATATATATATATATATATATTAGCGTGGAATCCGCATCCCTCTTTGTTGCCTCCTTTTCCTTCTTTACTTGGCGCGTATGGTGCCATATGGCTCATCCACGAGACTTGCTTGCTTTTCGGCGTGAGAGCGTTAATGTCCCCGTGCGTCTGCCCTTCGTAGTTAATACAATTACCGTGTCGCTAAACAGGCGTAAGTCGAAAGCCACCACAATTGGCAAACGCCGAAGGCAGCGAGTCACAACAACAACAGCTGGTGATATGCTAATTTAACTGCCAGGATTTCGAAGCGTGAAAGAATCCGGATTCTGAAACCAATTATCAAGATTCGACGTTGTTGTCTTGACAGAAGTATTTTCCGTTTCTGTACGTTTCAATGTCCCCGGGTATTACTTCTCCGGCATTATTAATATTATTATTATTATTATTATTATTATTATTATTATTATTATTATTATTTAGTTAATAAAAGTGTGAGGTATGAACGTTTGAATCATGTTTATCCTGCTCTGTTCGCTTTCTGTCAGTTCATGGCGCCTATAATGGAAGCCACGTTCCCTCTACACACGGCCAAAGACATCATCTGTCTCAAAAACATGGCCTCGCGTCGATCGCCCGTAACGTCTTCGATTCGTTTTCCGATGTCTTGCAAGAGTTTTGCTGTACCTGTGCTGATGGGGCCGAGTGTCTCTAATGCAATGGGTGCAAAGTGGTAGCTTCTAGAGAGTTCTAGATACTTCCTCCGTTTTTTAGAATCCGCACGTTCTGCTACCCATCCCGATTCGACTGCGCTGTGGCGTAAATATGATAACGCTGCCGTGCATGAAACCGTTACATCCCATACAAGGCATTTTCCGTGCGACCACAGCGGGATGGTGACCCCGTCAGGTCGCAACTCACTGCTGCCATTAAGACCTACTGGTTCGGGCGTAGATGGTATTATTATTATGTGTTAGGACAATACAATTGTGAGGTGTGAATGTGTATCCTCGTTATTTCATGGTTACCATCTAGCTATTCTCAGCCCATTGCACCTAATATCGACGCGGCATTTCCTCTGCAAACTGCCAGTGAAAGCAGCTGCCTCAGAAATTCGTCTTCGCGTATATCCTCGGTGTTTGTTCGTATTCGATCACCTAAGTCTTTTATAAATGTCCTTGTACTTCTGCTGACCGGGCCCAATGTTTCCATTGCGATCGGCACGAAATTGTATCTATGCTCTAACTCTGTGTATTTACGCCACTTTTTTTTTCTGCATGTTCGGCAACCCATCCCGCCTCCGTCGCCCTGTGGCATAAATAAGACGGTGCGGCCGTGCAGGATACTGTCGCATCCCAAACCAGGCATTTGCCTTTTTCCCACGGCGCAATGGTCACACCGTCAGGCCTTTTATCGTCATGTAGTCCTAGTCTGGGTTCTAGCATGCTAGGTATTCCCGCTTTCCGGAGAGCTCTTTGAATTATTGAGTTTAGTTCGGTGTGCCTAGGGGCCCGACCTTGGCTCTTGATGCAGCTCAATGGGTGGAGGCCATCCTTCTCCACTGGTTTTCCACAGGCCTTACAAATGTGAGGTTCGCATATTTGCCCGCCGATTCTTAGAGCCGACACCATGCGGAATGAGATGTTGTCCAGCATGGTGCCGAGCTGCGGTGACGGAAGAGCCCTGAGAAATCCGCCGCTGAAGGTGTCTCGTGCGGCCAAGAAGACCGCTTTTTCTGTGGGAGACTCAAGGCTTTCGGTGATCTCACGGGTTATGACTTTGCATCTGTAGTTGTCGAGCACTCTTTGAGTGGTATGTTTTTCCCAAAGGCCTGGATCCAATCTCAGTTTGAGCAGTGACTCTGCCTTCTGCTTAGCTATGTACAACCGGTGGTGAGCAATATTATTATTATTATTATTATTATTATTATTATTATTATTATTATTACAGTTGAGAGGTCTGAACGTATTATTGCAAAGTTTTTCAAATAATTAGTTCACTCCATGGCGCCTAAAATAGATGCCGCGTTTCCTCTGCAAACGGCCAAGGACAACGCTTGCCTCAAGAATTGACTTTCTCTTCGGTCGTTCATGACCTTATTATTATTATTATTATTATTATTATTATTATTATTATTATTATTATTATTATTATTATTATTATTATTATTATTATTATTATTATTATTATTATTATTATTATTATTATTATTATTATTATTATTATTATTATTATTATTATTATTATTATTACCATTTATTATCATTCAGTTATTACAATTGTGGAGTCTGAACGTTTATGCCAGGTTTATCCTGCTCCGGTCGCTTTCTATCAAATCATGGCGCCTATGATGGAAGCCACATTTCCTCTACAAACGGCCAAAGACATAATCTGTCTCAAAAACATGGCCTCGCGTCGATCGCCCGTAACTTCTGCTATGCGTTTTCCGATATCTTTCAGGATTTTCGCTGTACCTGAGCTGATGGGGCCGAGCGTCTCTAATGCAATGGGTACAAAGTGGTAGCTTTTAGATAGCTCGAAATACTTCCTTTGTTTTTCAGAACCCGTGCGCTCTGCTACCCATCCCGACTTAACGGCACTGTGGTGTAAATACGATAAGGCCGCCGTGCATGAAACCGTTACATCCCATACAAGGCTTTTTCCGTGTGACCACAGCGGGATGGTGACCCCGTCAGGCCGCAGCTCACTGCTGCCATTACGACCATTCAGCTTCTGGTGTAGATGGTATCCCTGCCCTTCTAAGAGCTCTTCTAACTATGGCGTTAAGTTCAGCGTGTCTTGTAATTCTGCCGGAACTTTTCAGACGGCTTAACGCGTGTAACCCGTCAGAGTCAACAGGTTGGCCGCATCGCAGACATGAAAAGGGCTGGCAGACGGGGGCGCCTATTCTAAGGGCTGACACCACGCGGAAGGAGTTTGGGTCCAGCAACTATTATTATTATTATTATTGTTATTATTATTATTATTATTATTATTATTATTATTATTATTATTATTATTATTATTATTATTATTATTATTATTATTATTATTATTATTATTATTATTTATTACATGTTAAATAATGTTACAATTGTGAGGTCTGAACGTATTATTGCAAATTCTTTAAATAATTATTTCACTCCATGGCGCCTAAAATAGATGCCGCGTTTCCTCTGCAAACGGCCAAAGACAACGCTTGTCTCAAGAATTGACCCTCTCTTTGGTCGTCTGTGACCTCCTGAATTCGCTTACTCAAATCTTTGAGAAATGCTTCGGTTCCCTTGCTGATTGGTCCTAGCGTCTCCATGGCAATAGGCACGAAAGTATATCTTGTTTCCAGTCCAGTGTATTTAACGCGTTTTCTGGCTTCCGCATGCTTTGCCACCCACCCCGGCTCAACTGAGCTGTGGTGTAAATAGGAAGCCGCGGTGGTGCACGAAACCGTTGCATCCCAAGCAAGGGACTTCCCATGAGACCATAATGCAATGGTCACCCCATCAGGTCTTTCTTCGCCAGCGGGCACTAAACCTCTCGGTTCAAGTGTAGATGGTATACCGGCTTTCCTAAGAGACCTTATAATGACCTTGTTTAATTCAGCATGTCTGGGGGATCTACCGGCACTCTTCGGGCAACTCAATGGGTGTAGGCCACTGGAATCTACCGTCTCTCCACACAGTTTGCACTGAAACGGCTCGCAGACGGGGGCGCCGATTCTAAGTGCTGACATCATGCGGAAATGGAAAAAATTATTATTATTATTATTATTATTTTTATCTTTTCGTCACCCATATTTTTGTTTATTACCATGTACGGCAGTGCAAACTCGAGAAGCATTGACAGTACTGACCAATTACTGGCGAAGATTAGCATTGTTGCTATGAGCTTTGTTGTCGTTGGACAGACAGCACTGTTAGCTGGAGATCTCAGTTGTTGACTGAAGCAAGACCCTCCCAGGCAACGGACTACTTACTGTCTTGTTAGAGCCAGACTGTGTGGAATACAAATGGCCGGTTTTTTTGCTGTTTGCTTGAATTAACCCTGATACACTGTGACGCGGCTTCTCTGATGAGGCCATAGCTGAGGGCACCAATATCCTTCTAAACTCAGCTCCGAAATTACCATCAAATATGCCTCTCCGCGTTGGCATGGTAAAGTTTGCTTCGCACTGAGCCCTCCAGCAATCATCTTATGACCTAGCTGCGGCGGCCCTTTACTCAATCACACGAAAACGTTATCAATCAAAGTTTCAAAACCCCCAAAAGCGATCATTTGCCGATCAGCAGGAGCGACTCCTTTTGCCAAAAGCGCTACGAGATGCTCATCTCATCACACAAGAGCCTTACAATTGACTTTACAAGTCCAATCGGAAAACTTATCGAAAAGACTTTCCAATTCTATCGGAAAACTTCTGAGACACTTTCAAACAACAATTCACCCACGCAGATATTGTAGCTTCCTGCTTCACACGAGCTCGAAGCTCCTGAGAGATTCTTCGCTGAGGCACTGTGTGTACAGACTACTCTCATAGTTATCTCACTTACCAGGCGCGTCAGGGATTTCCTCACAGCACTGGCGTTTTTCCAGATGAGCAGCATGGCTTCAGAGATGGGCGTTCCACTGTATCAGCCTGTAAAGTACGTCTTAAGCCAATCACAGTCTTAATATACTGAAAAACTTCTAGTGTTTGCGTTTTTTATTAATTTGAAACCTGCTTTCGGCATTACACCCCGTGATATTGTCTTGAAAAAGCTGGGGCAAGCTGGAGTTGGACTGCAAATGCTCATTATACTCATCGCACTTCAGTGGGCTAACCATATTATTCTCGATGATGACGTGTACGATCATGACACGTTTAATGAGACGACTGGGTGTCCTTAACGCAACAGTCTTAGCCCATTGTTATTCATAGCGTTTCTCAGCGACCTGCCACGCATCGTGAAAGAGCGGCACCCAACAGTCAAAATCCTGCTCTACGCAGATGACCGGGTCATATTTAAAAAAAATCGTACCAAACTGCAGGTTGCGTTTTGCACATTTGATGAATATTTCTTGCACAATGACCTCATGGTAAACGTGCCAAACGCAAAGGCTGCATACATCCGGCGTGGGAAAGAGGGCAATGCAGACGACCTGGTCATCTTTAGAAGAATTCGTACTAGCCTGCGGGCTGCGCGATTTGCACAATTAATGAATATTTCTCGCAGTAATTTTCTTATCTTGAGGCATAACGTTTTTGTGACGCTTAACCTAGCATTGCAGAAAAATGCTTATCGCGGCAGTCAGTATCATATGCCCAACACAACTGCCCGTTTAGACAGGCATGATACTACCCACGCTCAAAGTTGCATCCATAGCAGCCTATGGTTTCCAAGTGGCGTAGAAACAACTTAACGTTTCGCATTTATGGCAGTTAGATAGGGCTAAGCCAGCATTCCTAAAGCGAGCACTTAGCAAATATGCGTCACAGTTTAGTATAGGATACGCGCCCGCGGGCTTAATATCATTTATCAATTAAATTGTAAACTGCTTTAATTTACCGCAAGCAGACGCCCTGTAAACGCTCCGGCACGAACTCATTATCACATGTGTGTTCTCAGAAAAATGTCTCTTATCCCTAGAGAATTCTACATATTTTCCATGTCAGCATCTCGCCACTTACTACAGTGCTCACTGATTTTATAATCTAGGTCTACAGATATAAAAATTATGCAGATATAGCAAAAAAGTAAGTCAAAGGCAATGTGTATATCAGTAAAGAAGTGCTTCAAAAGCAGAGCTATCCGATTGGGCGCCTAAACCACGATCCGGATTCAGGGTCTCAGCTAGTGACTCACCCATAATGTATAGGATTTCCAAAATAGAAATTACCAGTTTTTAATCTCAATGATATAATAATTAAATAATTACGCCTGTACATAAAAAGGGATCCAAGTCGAATGTTGATAACTAAAGACCTGTGGCACAATCATCAATAGCGTGTATATTATTTGAAAAATTACTTGTGGATCATATATTTCACTTCATGCAGTCTGAGGGAGTGCTTGACAAGCAGCAACATGGTTTTTTTAAGGGCGAATCTAGTAGAAGCAACACAACTAGTTGAAATGGTCCAAGATTGGGCCATTTATATTAACAAAAAGAAAGCATTTGATTGTGTTTACTTCGATTTCTCTAAAGCATTTGACAGATTAAACCATTTTAAACTTTACAGAAACTAATTGACTTAAATATAGACAGGCACATTGTTTTATGGATATCAAGTTATCTAACGAATCGAAGGTTTTGTGAGCGGGTCAACAAAAGTTTTAGTCGGTATGGGGTGTGTCCTTCGGGCGGGCCTCAGGGATCATGTCTAGGCCCACTTTTATTCTGTATATTCATCTTAGATCTTAAAAACGTTATACCTGAAACACTAAAGCACAAAATCTACGCAGATGACCTTAAACTTTATGGGCTATCTAGCACAAAATCCGAGAGGGAGATATTACAGAGAACAATTGACTCCATCTCCGATTGGTGCGCCAAAAATTATATGATCATTTCGATCCCTAAATGCGCCGTTGTGTGTCTGAACGAAAACCACGTTTACACACTTGATGGACAAGACCCAGAGTAAACCAGCATTCGCGACCGGTAACGGTAACACCAGAGCTTGGTTTTAACATTCACATCACGTAAAACTATTCAATCTGCTAGTCTTATATGTAATATGATATTTTGATGTTTTATTATCTAATGGCCGATGTTCTATATCCGCCTTTATAATAGCCTTGTAGTTCCCAAATGTTTCTACAGTCTGGCGGCCGTATTTGAAGAAACATATTGATGCAATTGAAAAAGTTCAGTCTAAATTCCTTCGACGTGTTGCATTAAGATGTAAGGTAGAGCGTAGCAGTCTCGACTTAGTACCTATATCAGAACTACACTCGAGAGCAGATCTTAAAATGTACTCGGTTTGCAGCGCTTTCTTTCAATGTGATGAGTGTCGATATGTGTGGATCGGAATTGCTCGCAATCCCAGTCAGGGATGCTGCACGCTGAAGGGTTCGAGCGTGAGAGCAAGCGACTTCGCTTTCCGTGTAAACCTTTGCAATAGCTCGACGTACAGCTTAATGACGCTTGTCATATCTCCTCCGATATGCGCCTGTTCATACATGTGTGACAGCTCTTGTTATCACTCGGGCCACTTTATGCGCAGTTTTAACATTTTCTTAGGAGACAAACCATGGCAATTGGCTCCCCTCATTGGGGCTACGCGGTAAGAGCTCCGTTGTGCTCCGTTGTGCAATGGATGCAGCGCTTCTAGGTTTCAGCTCAAGATCAGCAATTGTCATTAAAAAACTAATCGGGCGCCACGTAGGATCGCGGATGGTTCTCATGCTATCCATGATGAAGGTAAACCAAAAGCGCAGACGCGTTCTTGTAGTCCAAAATCGAACGGAGCAAAATGCGACTTTGCACGAAACGCATATTAGTGTCAGGTCAATAACCAGGACTTAAAGCGAGCGTGCTCTATGGCCGCCTCTTGGAATCAGGGGCGTACCCGATTGTGGTGAAAAAGATAAAAACGCGTTTTGCCCACTACAGCTCCTTCTATGTTGAAGTTCCGGATACTGACGTAAATAAGATGTTCGATCAAGAAGTATGTATATAATGAAGGTGCCGTAGTCAAAATCTTTTAAAGAGTCTGATGTGATGAATATGCACCCACACCAATGACTGAACGAGATGCATTTTTTTAGATGAATACTACAAACACTCGTTCGAGAATTAATATCCAGGCCAAAATGATTGCCAGAAAAGCGATCGTTTACAAAATGTTGGCATGGCGCTTAGCACATACGAGCTTAACCATGTACAATCCAATATCTATGCCGCCTGACCATGTACAATCCAATATCTATGCCGCCCAGCATAAAAGGTTTTTTTCAAATCAAACTAGACTTACGCGTCCAAGCCCCTAGAGTTGTGGCCCTACAATGACATCACCGCAAAAATCACACAAGAATAGTATCCGAAGTAGCAATGCTATTGAGCTATCACTTTTGACGCTCGCCTCCCTCTTCTGTTGGCCACTTGCCGTCGTACCAATGCTAACGCGCCGCCTGAGGCACGAATTCAATTGACAGAAAAAGGACAGGCCACAAAGGCAGAGTCGCATTTCACCCATTGAGCTCTACGGAGGAGGTCGCTCTACGTTCTGGCCTCGCGGCAGACGAGGTCGATAGTAGGGTTCTCTACATCGCTTCTACGTTGCGACCGCAAAATCGCCTATGCGGGAAAACACCCTCACCAATGTGGACTCTAACCGTCAGACAAGGGCATACTGATGCCTTTGTCTGGCGCAGCGTAGGAACGAAATTTGACATCCGCGATAAACAAGGTCATATTTGGGGCATGTAATCGACACAGATGCCGGTCTGGAAGCTGTCTGGTATGTGCGGAGAAAGCAAGTGCCGACCTGACCGTATGACCTTAGCACCTGGATCTAAAAGGCGAGCTTTGGTTTGGGACGCCCGAGGCGGTCATTGATATGGGACTATTCTAGAGACGCAAATGACGTTGCCTAGCAAAAGAGTCGAACTACAAAGTGTTTGTTGCAAATAATCTTAATCTTAATCCTGCAGCCAACAGACGCCACGGCTATATTTGCTTTCATCGCACGGGTTCAAGGCACTCGTCAGAGTCTTAGTAAGTGTATTCCATATTAAACGATTTGGCATTACAACATGGATTTTAGTTACGTCACTAGCCGAAAGTTGCCCTACAGTTGTAGCGAGCCGGTAACTAGTTGTGGCCGCCGTATGGTAGTTATACAAGTCTGCTACCAATATAATGTCATGATTTAAACGTGCTTGAAAGATGGACCTTGACCACGAGAAATTAAGCGCCACTCGTAGTGAATCGTTCCAAGCAACCTGAGTTCTTTGCAAAACCGCTTTGTTCGTACCTCCCCAGAGTGCAGTGCAGTATCTTGGCCAAAACTCTGTAACAGCTTTGTATGCATACACGAATATACAAACACGCGTATTGAATACGCTTGCAGGCAGAATTTCTCCTCAGGCCATAAACGCCCCAGATAGTATTGCAGTAACTCTTAATGCAGCTTTCATAGGCTTCAGTCACAGAAAAAGCATAGCAGGATCTGTAACGGGGTACTATAAAGGTAATGGTCGTGCTAACGCGGAATATCTAAAAGCAATTTTTCCTTCATAGTTTGTCAGCTGGCCTAGATTACATTTGGCCCTTCTTGTCAGCGAACCTGACGATTCAGACATCAGAAATGTCTTTAATTTAACTGCGAGTTCACGGTGAGCAAGTGCAGTTTGTAGAGACCTTTTGCTATCTCGGGGTAATTTTCTCGACTCGAGGTACAACTTTTTCACAGCATATAACTGAGCGTTGTAGAAAAGCGCTTATCGCGGCAGCGGGTATCAGAAACCCAACACAGTTGTCCGTCCGGACGGCCATGACATTATTTACGCTCAAGGTGGCATCCGTAGCTGCTTACGGAATTCAAGTGACATGGAAACATCTTAGTTGGCAGTTGGATAGGGTGAAGCCAGCCTTCTTGAAGCGAGTACTTGGCCTTCCGTCAAATTCACGCAACAGACTAGTGTACATGCTCGCGGGTTCAGTATCATTTATTGATGAACTCGTAGACCGCTTTAATTTGCCGCAGACAGTCGCATTGGAAACGTTTCGGCATGAGTATTCTCCAAAAGTGTCTCTAATTCCCAGAGAGTTTTATCTATCACCAGCTATGACTAACCAGGTCTGGAAGGACTCTCTCCGGCCATGTCGTCACCTCATTAGTCGCTACAGTGTTCACGGATTTCATCATCTACTATGCCGGTCTGCTGGGTTTCTTGAACCCAAGGAGGACTGCAGATGCCGTCGTTGTGACGGCCCATGTCCCCTCTACCACCTACCTGATTGTACGGAATCCGTGTCGCTTTTTCAGCTTCAGCGAGAATGCTCATAATTCATTTTACCATATTTGTTATATATATCATGTTCGTATTTACATAATCAAACAGGGTGCATTTTAAATAAATAAATTAAGAAACGTCTTTAATAGAGTGCGTAAGGACCACCTGTTGAAAGTGATCAGTCAAAAGACTCCTACATGTCCGAGTGGCCTACCAGAAAACTTCGATGCAGATAGCGTCGGGTGTAATCATTATGTCATAATCAGATGTACAGTAAAGCCATCCGTGGGGACCACCCATTTTCTGTCGAGCGGTTAGTAACATGGTTGCAATCTTAAGATACCCTCAATTTCCTAATGTCTAGGCGACGGGTCCTCGGCAGCTTTCTGGGAAATGTCTCGGAAGGCATCCGTGGGGAAAGCGAATATCAACGAGCGCATTGGAAGTATACGCAGGTGACTGCGAAGCATTGTTTCTGTCCGAAGAGTCGACGTGGGCAAAGAACGCGTCAGCGACACTCCGGGAGTTCTTGCCTGGTTCAAAGGTAATCACTACGATTGGCCTGATAAATTGGTGACTCTCCTATTCCTCATATGTTCAAGAAGAAGTTTGACGGTTTAATCGCCCGGCTCATATTAACTGCAAGTATCCGCTTTAAAGCGGTGTCAGGTAGGACCGCAGCCTATGACTGGTTCTAGGTGAGTGTGCTGGGCATTGGTACAAACATTGGTAGGCCTCATAAGTGTAGATGCAGAGAACGGTGAACGCTGTGGCATACCACTTGTTGTCATGCGTGCATAAAGCTGGCTGTACGTGGTAGACATGTTGGTATCAACGACGCATTTGGCAGAGCCCCTTTCCCGGCGATGCTTAAGTCACGGGGAAATCAGGGAAGCCCCTTGTATATGATGTAACTATGCCGGACTCACTTAAACCTAATACGGTACTAGGCCGCGCGTTTCAAATTGGGTACGTAGCAGACTTAGAAGAGAACAGATCGTATGAAAATTTAAATGTTGGACAGACGCATAATTTCACAACATTTGCCTTTGAGACGCTAGGACCCAGTGGCACTCATGATGAAAAGCGTTTAATCGCATCTCACAAAGGCGAGTAACATCACAGGAAATAAAATAGTGGGCGAGTTTTTAGGAGGAGAAAATCAATTCTGATCTATAAAGATAATGCAATGGCGGTGGTAAGATCATCGGCAAACTTGGGCCAGTCCTAGACTGGCCGGTTCAGCTCTCCGTTGTTGATCGAATTTTCTTTCGAGCGATGCTCAATGGAAGTAGATGAAGAAGCCATACCGCCGAGTCAGCGGCTATGCTGTACTGTTGGAAAAACCCCAGAGATCTCAACATGACGGCCCTCGGTGCATTGAAGATATGCCTGCCTAGCGATTTCAAGCCCGTGAAGGACGATAATGGTCTAGAATTAAAAACAACCTCTTTAAAAAATGTTTTTAATTCTAGTAATGGGCTGGCTCTATCCAGCAACGGGCGCATAAGTGATACACGAACGTATCCACAATTGTAACGGACAGCGAAGTTAGCTCGATTTTCCGACGGCTTATCCACACACGGTAACCTGCAGTACGTTCTATTCTGATAAACCTCAGGACGACATTTTTTGCGATCCACATTATTTTTGCTGAGGATATAAATATATATATATATATATATATATATATATATATATATATATATATATATATTTTAGCAACTAAACAGTGGGAAATATTTTAAAGGAAACAAAAAACGTTGAAATGTTTATTTTTTATAAATATGAATCAAATCGTTTCAATCTGCCTTCACACATATATATATATATATATGAACGAAACGATTTGATTCATATTTATAAAAACAAAAATTTCAACTTTTTTTGTTTCCTTTGAAATATCTCCCACCAGCTGCGATGCATTTGTGCCACCTTCTTTCCCACTCCTGAAACATTTTTTAAACGCATTGAGTTGAGTTGAGTTGCGAACTTTTATTTATCTTCCCTATGGTCTCGAAATGTTGTGCATTAAAATTTCGGGAATAAGTCACATAGAGCTGGATACGGCATATAGGAAAATCATGGAAATATAGAACGCCAATTTTTCATCAAATAATTCGAAATCAGTAACGATGTGTGCGCCGGTATCAGCACTGAAAAGATTGGGCTTTGTACGAATAAGTTGAAAGTATCCAAGAAGAAAATAAACAAGCAAAAGTGGGCATCTAAAATATAAGCAACTAAGCAGCTGCTAAAGGCTACCATGGAGATGGATTTAAAGAAAATGCATAAAAAACGGGACACATGTGATAAATGCTATAAAGTAGTTAAGGATGTAAGAAGGGGAGAGAGGGGGTAGTGGAATAGAGATATTGAGGAGGACATATTGGAGAGAAAGAAAATAACAAGGAGCACAGGGGGTGGTGGAGAGTAACCGGGGCAAAGGGGAGAAATACTGGCAAAAATATATGCAGGCAAAAGCAAAAGTTCAGCAATTAGTACAAGAAGGAATAAAACGGCAGGACGAACAGGAAGTATATTGGGGGGCTCTAAGGGGCCATGAAGGGGCCACATGGCTAACCTCGAACACGAAAAGTGTACACAAAGGACAGCTTCCTTTCTGATGTCAGCTTCCTCTTTTGCTTTTTGTAGATGATAAATAAATACGTATATAATCACACGAGTAGAAGAAATAGAACAATCTATTAGAAGAATGATAGGAAAGACGGCATGTGGGCTAGACGGAATAACATTGGGGGTAGTAAATTCGTTGGGAGGGCATTAGGTAGGCTATTTATCTAAAGTTTTAAATATCATCTTTGCCGGGAGTAGCATATCAGAAAGTTGGCATAAAGAGAAGGTATAATTGCTGCCAAAGGATAGCGTCGATAACGATTATTTGAGAAATTCACGGCGAAAACCTATTACGTATAGTAATTTCATACAAATTTTTAAGGGCCGGGCACAAAATATGTTATGAGCGAATAGTAAAATCGGAAAATGGCAATGCGTGTTTAAAAACGGATATCATTTAGATGATTTTTTTTAGTGAATCAAATAATAGAGATATCTAGAATATATATATATATTTTTTTTGAACAAGGATATTTATTTATTATATACACAATGGTATGTTGTTTCATACATTTACAAATATTTGCAGGGAGGATATAGTAATTTAAACCTACTACAGTTACCATTGTGTTGGAAAAAGTTGCAGCCGGAATAAAATTACTTGTGTTTACCTCTATGCGAGGGTCAATTTAGGAAGACTAGTGTGTCCATTATTGACGGGGTAATAGGTGTGACTTTAAATTCTCCTTGAAGTTATTTAAGGATTTCAAACAATGCAAGCTAACCGGAGAGTGTTCCACTCTCTGACAGCTCGCACGCCAAAAGCTTGGCTGCCCTTGCTGCTTCGATGCATGCGGATCTTCAGTGCCGTGTTAGATCTTCTCTCTCGCCCCTCCAAGGCGATCAAGTTCTAGTATCTTCGGCCCAATCCCATGGATATTCTTAACAATCACTATCAAGGTTAAATAGCGCATGGTGTTTTCTATATCTAATATATTGTGTTGTTTTCTCTCTCGACTGGCCGATCCCCGAAACATACGAAGAAGGCGCCCCTGTGCCACACTCAGTCGCTCCGCCCAACCCTTACTGCAGGCAGTCCAGAATTCCGATCCGTACGTTAGGTGACTCAAGAAAAAGGCGTTGTAGAGCAGCTTGCATGAAGATGCTCCAATTTGGTTCTTGATGTATCTTGATGAGTTTGTGATGACAGCAAGTCGACGGATAAGGGTCTCTACATGCGCGTTGCCAGAGAGTTTTGTGCTGTCGTCAGCATAAATGATAGCGGCTCCTCGTGCGATATTTTCCATATCATTTATAAAGCAGAGGAAGGCTGGTGGGCCAATGCACGAGCCCTGCCGTATACCTAGCAAAACCGGGAGCAGTTCCGACCGGGTTCCCTCCACGTCCACAAGCCAGTGACGCCCGAGGAAGTACGCCGATAGCAGTTTAATAGCGTGATCGTCAAAGCCAGGTGCTTGAATTTAAGTAGGAGAATATCTGAACGAATGCTGTCAAAGGCGCGTCTAAGGTCTAAAAAAAGTGCTGCACAAAATAGTCGTTTAACTAACTCGAAACGGGTACTCTCAACTAGCCGCATAACAGCATGACCTGTGCCCCGGTTTTTGCGAAATCCAAATTGGTTGCCCGAGAGCATGTTGTTGCTTTCGAGATGCCTCGTCATTTGGATAACAAGTGTTTTTTCAATAATCTTATTTAAAACAGGTAAAACACTCACTGGACGGTAGTTTGACGGGTCGCTCGATACTACCACCTTTGTGGATCGGTATTACTCTGGTGATCTTTAAGCGGCTAGGATACGTTACTTCTTCTATGATGGCATTAATGATGTGTGTCAAGGGATCAGCGATGTGAGATCTTACGTGGTGGATAATGTGAGACTGCAAACCGTCGTAGCCGGCTGCTGGATCCCCAATACCACTAAGTAAAGCTAACACTTGTAGTTTCGTCACCTTTTTGAAACTGAATATCGTCGCGGTGTGTTCTGGTAGATTCTCTGTAATACCACACTCATTTATGGGATTATTTGGCAAGGATGAGGCGACACTATATATATATATATTTATAGGTAGTTCAATAAGTTCTTAGAATGAGCTTTTTAGAATTCGAATTTTGGCACGCTTTCACCGCTAATAGGAACTGCAACTTTTCGACTGCTAGCACTCAATATATTATGGTGATTGGCCGTTGCGATTTCGTTTGATAGCTTTTCCCGTGCAACGTATCGGCGTGATTTTTACAAATGGAGAAAAAAGAGTTTTGAGTGGTTATCAAGCATTTTTATTTCAAAGGTTGGAATGCGACCCAAGTAAAAATTGAGTTAGACGAGACGTACAGTGACTCTGCGCCATGTTTTGCCACTGTTTCCAACTGGATTAATGTGTCAAAAAGAGGTCGCAGGAGCACCGAGGATGAACTACGTCCAGGAGGCCAAAAAACGGCAACTGATGAGGAAAACGTAGAGAAAGTGCGAAAAATTCTTGGCACAGATAAGCGAATGAACATTAAGGAAATAGCGGAGGCATTAGGGATTAGTTTAGGCAGTGTGCATTTTATCCTACACGAAAACTTGAAGATGAAAGAGCTTAGAGCAAAATGGCTGCCGCATTTGCTCAACCAAGGCCAAAAAGACGCGCCTGTTTTGGCTTTACAGCGAAATTTGGCCAAGATGTCGAACAATCTGTCGGATTTTTGGTGCAGATTCATGACCGTCGATGAAAGCCGGGTTCATCACTACACTCCCGAGACCCAAGAAGCATCTTGCCAATGGTGTGCACCTGATGAAGGACCTCCGAAGAGGGTGCGGACAACGGCATTGACCGGAAAGGTGATGGCTACAGTTTTTTAAGACCAACGTAGAATAATGCTGGTCGACTACCTTGAGAGCTGTAAAACGATCACAGGAGAATATTATGCAAGACTGTTGGACTGCCGTTAGCAAGAACTCATCGTGAAACGGCCCGCTTTGCAGAAGAAGGTTGTCCCGTTTCACCAGGGCAATGCTTCTGCACACAAGTCCCGGCAAGCACCGGCAAAACTGGCCCAACTGAGGTTCGAACTTATTGAACAACCCTCCTATTCTCCAGACCTGGCCCCCTCTGATTATATCCTCTTCGGACATTTGAAGAATAGTCTCAGTGGAAAGCGTTTTTCCAGCAATGAAGAGGTTAAGGCTGCTGTCAATGCCTATTTTCAGTCTAACGACGCGGAATTCTACTCAAGAGGTATGAAAGCTCTGAAATCTCGGTCGGAAAAGTGTATTGAGCTTCTCGGGGAGTATATCGAATAAGAAAAATTTAAAAACATGATTTGAAAAATTCTCGGTTTTCATTCTAAGAACTTATTGAACTACCCGTATATATATATATATATATATACGAGGTGTGTTCAAAACGTATCGCGACTTTTGAATTTTCATGGGGTTACGTATATTCGAATTTCGATTTTTTGTGGCGTTATGTTGGTACTCATGTCTCTCACTTATGCCGACAAGCTCGGCCATTTTGAATGTTCACTTAATTGTTGACAGCTGCTTTGCTTGCACGTGTTTTGGATCGTCTTCGATTTTTACCTATTCAAAAAAATGGATCAAAGAACCTGTATCAAATTTTGTGTGAAAAACGAAATTAAGTGCGCGGATGCATTCCGAATGTTGACTGTGGCATACGGAGAAGCTACCTTGGACCGAAGCAACGTTTATCGGTGGTACAAAATGTTCTCAGAAGGCCGAGAAGATGTGAACGACGAAGAGCGTGCCGGACGCCCGAGCACTTCAACAACAGACAAAAAAATTAATGAAGTGGAGAAAATGGTATTGGCCAATCGTCGAATCACCGTTAGAGAAGTTGCTGAGGACCATAAACATATCGATTGGCTCGTGCCATTCGATTATTATCAATGATTTGGGCATGAGACGGGTCGCCGCGAAATTCGTACCAAAATTGCTCAATTGCGACCAAAAACAGCATCGCATGAACATTGCTAATGAGATGTTGGACTCTGTCCGCGACGACCCAAATTTGCTCCAGAGGGTCATAACTGGTGACGACTCGTGGGTTTATGGTTATGACGTGGAAACCAAAGCTCAATCATCTCAATGGAAGCTGCCGCACGAACCAAGACCGAAAAAAGCGCGCCAAGTTCGGTCGAATGTGAAAGTTTTGCTGACAGTTTTCTTCGATTGCAGGGGCGTGGTGCATCATGAGTTCTTGCCACAGGGTAGAACGGTCAATAAGGAATATTACCTGCAAGTTATGCGCAATTTGCGCGAAGCAATCCGCCAGAAACGCCCGGATCTGTGGAAGAACAAAAATTGGCTTTTGCACCACGATAACGCCCCTGCTCACACATCGTTGCTTGTGCGCGAGTTTTTGGCCAAAAACAACACACTAATGATGCCGCAGCCACCGTATTCCCCAGATCTGGCCCCCTGTGACTTTTTCTTGTTCCCTAAACTGAAGAGGCCCATGAAAGGATGACGTTACGCTACGCTTGACGAGATAAAGACGGCATCGAAGGAGGAGCTGAACAAGGTTAAAAAAAATGGTTTTTTGAAGTGCTTCGAAGATTGGAAAAACCGTTGGCACAAGTGTATAATATCTCATGGGGATTACTTTGAAGGGGACAAAATAGATATTCATGAATAAATGAATAATTTTTGAAAAAACACAAAAGTCGCGATACGTTTTGAACACACTATGTATATATATACAGCAAACTCAACGTAACGCGTTCCACGCATTTCTCTTATTAAGAGAATATACTACGATGGCTTACGAAGATATTTTACGCTTTATTTGGCGGCTAACTAATTAACTTATCAGAGAGAAATAAAAAAACCCGCAAAGATATCTAGGATGCAGGGAGAGGGATGTATTGGGTTTTATTGGACTTACAAAAGCCTACGATATGGTTAGTAGAATTACCTTGTATAAACGTGTGAGGAAATAAGAATTTAACGCAAGCTGGGTAGGCCTATTAGAAGATATTTATCGGGAAACACAGTCATGATAAAAAAAGGAGCTGAAGTGATAAAACAAGGCTGCCTTTTATCAGTGGTACTTTTTCTAATATGTAAGGAATAAATTGCGAGAATTAATAAGGCGAATAACATCAGGTCGGGGTGGCACGTTGGGAAGAGAAGAAGATTCAACAAAATTCCTCTCTTGCTTTTTGCAGATGATATGATTGTTTTGGAAAATGATGTAGGAGAAGGAATGCTTGATGCCTCTGGGGAAGCAGCAGAAGAATTAGACATTTTGTCTAATTGAAACGCTCTTTTATTGATTATAAAAGGAGGTATAATGATATTCATAGCACGTACACGAATTATCTTGAATCGACACAATTTCAGTTCTCGTTCGTTCAATTGCTTCACAAGTCTCTATGGATGCAGGTCCGACACTTTAGCATTGGTAGTCTGGGTTGTAGGACTAACGACAAACCCTGCCAGACTTGACGTTGTTTGTACGTCAAACATTACGTCAAAAAGATCCTCGTTTTTAATCAGGCGGCACAGCTGACCTATGTCAGCTTTCTTAAACAGCTTGATCGCGGTCATTTGTTGAAGATTTTTAAAGGGAGTTGCCCTACACACTCAGCTTATGTGTAATATTTGCATGGCGGGGCAACTGGCCCGATTGCCTTTTATTGTACGTCACCATTAGCAGATTGTGATTACGCTAAATGCATAAACATTTAAAACAATTTTTATTATAATAAGTTACAGAGGAGGGAGCTAGGGTATCTAGATACCTACCTATACATGTTTAGATGTGACTATAACGCCAAAGGAATTGAGAGGGAAATACGTATTAATAAAAAAAGAAAGCGGAAAAGGGAAGGAATTCGGTAAGGTGCAAACGTCTATGAAGATCTAATAGATATGCGGTTACAAGGGACATTTGAAAGGCAATGTATGTGCCAGGGATGATATTTGCGACAAGATAGACTAAACTTGTATTTATTATTTGCTTGACATATACGTAGATAAACATGTCACCCTTTTATATCAGGCTTTTTATATATTTAGAGGAGGCGTTAGTATAAGGCAAAGATGCAAAAAAAAGAAACAGGTCGACATTACAAAGCCAATCCTATGCCGATAGAAGGCGCTCAACCCATTAGCGAGAAAAACGGGAGAATGCAAAATAAATGATAATTCGTGACTACCCATGACTCTTCTCCTCTAATCACTCTCTGAAGCAATCCATGTGGTTCTGGCTTGAAGATTAAATTCAAACATTTCCCGACAGCCTTTTCTTTGCGGGAAGCTCAACATTTTTAGAACGAACTTTACTGCCAGTTTTTTACCGCAAAAATGATTGGTTAAGACTGTTACAACTGATCCATAAGATATCTCCAATTCCTCAGCAATCTATCTAATAGAAATTCGGCGACTTTGGTGGTCGCCTTCAACACGGTTCTGATACGATTAACCCTCCCCCCCATTTGAATAATACCATACCAGCTCTACGCCAGCTCAGGCAAGCACACTTATAAGAGCACTGGTTTAATGTTCAATCAAATGCGTTATGTTTGATTTGTTATAGAGTCACTGTGATGATTATAACTAGTTTTAAGGCAATGAAATGAACGTATAACGATCGTTTTAGGGCAATGAAAAGAACAAATATATTCTATTCTATAACGGCCTTACTGTACCGTATTGCTAAGGCTTTGCCTAGACGAATAGGCATTTAGCTACCTCAAACAGCGGAACCCGCAACAGATTTACCCCTGATCCTATCACGCTTGCACTATTGGTTGTGTGTGAGCCAAAAACCTTAACATACCACTGTCAGAGAAAGAGTAATGAATAGCTCCCTAGAGCTCCACTGTCGGTACACTGGTTGGAGACAGTTGTAGATGTTCCAGCCGTGTTCGGTATGTTAGGTGTACCCAAGGTTGGTTAGTATACGTGTATGCCTCTGCAGCCTTAAAAGCGTGCGCTAAATCAACGGACGGCAGACGCACCTAAGCGCCCACGATAACCAAACCGATGACGTGCAGATCGGCCTTGCTGTAGTCAAAGATGATTCTCAAGGGACGAAACGGTGACAAATCATTGCTTAGATGCCATTACTTTGAGACTCTGCATAGCAACGCTCCTATACTTCAGAAGGCAGCCATTCGACTTCGCGCGTGTTTCCAAACGAATTCGCATGCAATCTAGCTCGCTTACATATACTACAACACATTATCTTGCTAAGCTTTCTATCACAACTAAGGCGGCTTGTGCCTTAGAACGTTGGCGAACTAGCAGAGAAGACAGCGTAACCAGTAACACCATAGACTTAATTGGGATAGTTATCGGTCGTCGGTAGTTTTTACAGCTCTACTACTAACAAGATAAAATTTTAAACACTAAGAAAAATTGGTTTTGCCTTAAAAACTGTATTTAATTAATTGCGATAAAAAGGCACTAAATTATGGATCTGTTCGTCCCAAGTCGTCTGGACGTTTGTTGTGCTCGAAAACTAGATGCGTGCGATCCGCCCAATAATAATTTTTAGGAAAACTGCCTTAGGGTTTCTAGCGTTGGCATAGAGCTATCTTGCGTTTATTACAGGAGAGAATGAGACAACTAGAGGAAGCTCGCATGCTCAATAGCTGTGTGTAACAGATAGGATCACGCGATTGTTGTCTAATGAATAAAAACATTCTTTAGAAGATATGTTTATATGTTATAATTATAAATTTAACTCATTCTGGAGCTAGTGCAAAGTATTTTTAACAGGATCTACGATTGTCTGACTTCGGCCTGCTGCAGTGGTAGTTCAGCGATTTGATGCATTGCAAACTGGCCTAATAACACAATTTTATATACACAGTGTTGAGGTAGATTGAGGCTAGGTTCTATAGAAAAAGTATGAAATTAATATTTATATGAAAGTCAATTTCTGGGTACTGAACATTTAATAAATATTTAATGATCGTCCTTAGAAGTACAATTGTCTCCTACTGTGCTGTATTTGATAACGCACATACGATAACGGCGTGTCTTATTTTTTTCTGAAAATCTTTATTTCGACTATCCTAATTAAATTGTCTTTTTTTGCAACATCGTTACAGCTATTGGAGCAGCTGAAAACGCGTTTGCATTCTTCGGAGAACACGAAACATTTTTTATTCAATCGAAACTTAGATTTGCCGACAAACAGTAGTGTATTGGCGAATACACTGGGAGAGGTACGCGCTTGTTGCATCAAACGAGGTATGCATGCTAAATGGAGTGATGTTGCTATGGATAGAAATTCATTGGAAATCGGAATTCGATAGAACTCCTAAAGAAGATAAGGGATCCAGGATCTAGCCGTCCGGCGAATACGTTCAGTAAGCCTCTAGTCAACAGCCCGTGATTTATCAGTTTTAAGTAGTTTGTCGTTTGTGTACCAATCTATATAACGAATTTCTTAAAACAGAAGCGACTAGCAACAACTCCAAGCGCTCTGTTGCATAATAAACCAAATTGTAGCTGGAATTATACAGAAAAAAAACAATATATATATATATATATATATATATATATATATATATATTGTAAGCTATTTAAATAGAGAAACAAAGACATACCGGCGTTTACGCCCGATAAAGGAGACGTCACCGAATTTTTATCATAGTTTTGGCAAGCTGCAAGGAGCTTGTCCACTTACAGTGATTGATTTGTGTCGTTATTCAATACCACACATGCACAGGCCTGTTCTGGAGCATATCGTAGCACACAGGAGCTTTGCTTTTTCCTGCACTCGCAAGTTGAGTGCAAATTCAGTAGAATAGCCCTGTTGCTCTATATAACTTGGCCACCAGCGTTACTCTACTATTGGGCTGCATGCCCTTCCAATTTTCACAGAAACTGAGATTCTAAAAGTAATCGTGTTGTCTTATATTTTACTCGTAAGTAAATTACATAACAAAGATTGAGAGCGTTATTCCTTGGTGAAATGGCGTGCCTCCCCGGTGACTTATTACAGCGCTTACCGCGTGGCAAAACAACGCGGTGCTTGCTAATTATGATAAATGCTTCGTATAAACCGAGAGCTTAGTGACAAAATGTGATTAAATTCCAACCTACTTCATTCGCTGTGAATTTAGATGCAGGCTTAACCTTATTGATTAAAGAATTTCTGATATTATTATTCAGTGTAAACCAATTTAAATAGTATGTCAGTTTTAGTGAAAACATTGCCGTGGCAAAGGTATTGTACTATTTTGTGACATGCTCATCTGGTCTGACTTTTGATATCACGCTGCCAGCGAAAAAGCGATAGTGAGTTTTTTCGGCTACCTAGCCAGCTCTGGATTATGTTTTAGGGGTTTAGGCAATGTGCGGGCACCCACAAAAGAGAGCCGGCCTATCAGAAATATTTCCTTAACAGGAGATGAATATCTGTGCTTTGATAGCGTTGGTGATTTTTAGAGGTGGATACTCATTTCGTACAGGATGTGTTACGCGATCCAATGTTGTGGACAATGCTTTTACTGGGGAGCTGCATTTAATATTGATGTTTTTCTCACAAAATTAGCATTAGATTGAAATAAATTAACTACAAACGATAACAAGTCTTATAGGTAGTAGGTTGTCCAGTATTTGAGAGCATAAGCTGTTTGAGATAGTGCATTAAATACCAAACACTGCAATTTTCGTTTTGGCATCCGTAATTACATTTAATTTTATTATAACTCATAGTAGTAGAATAATCGAGGATGTCGGGGCAACTCTTGGCTTATGACGCTGTGCTTTATAACAGAGAGCAGAGCAGGCGTTCAAATGTTTTTAAGAAATGTGCCGTTCTCTATTCTAAAACTAGAGTTAGTAGGGTAAAACACTCGATCTTATGGACAAGCTTTTCCCATTTTCAATAACTCATTTTGTCTTAAGTATATAGGTTTCTTTTCGATCAGTTCCATTACGCGACTCCGACGGACCGTCACAGAAACCCCTAATAATCACCACACAACGGTCATTACAGTATATTCAGGATGCGCCGGTTACCCGTTGAAAACAGTGATACTTAAAAGTGCACTTTTCATCATCATATTTATTTAACTTCTTTTGAGCACGCATATAACATATTATACAGTCAGCTGCTCGTGGCGTGTTAGTCAAGAAAGGCAGTGCAGTGATCTCTCCACAAGGGCCAGGCAAACGCATGAAACTTCGCACACGGCTGAGAGCACAGTAGACAGATGCGCTCGGTGTACTCCTCGTGGACGCTCGTGTTTGAACAGATTCGAATTATCTCAACAACTGGTGCACAGTCTGACATTAGGTACACAAAGCGTGCTCACCGTCGTTGAGAGCGGACGTCCACTCTCGACGGTGTTGGTTTACTGAACTTTGGATGGTTTTACAGAGTGCTTAGTGCCTCCCACAAGTGTCTGTTTTGTTCGATGTGTCGGCGTGTGAGGTGATCGATCTTTGCAAGATGAAAAATACTAAGATCGAACTTAAGCAGGTCTCTGAAAGGCTTGATCTAGCGCTCCGCAAAGTCGACTCGAGTTTCGAGTAGAACTAAAAAATGCTTTGATAGATGCGCAGGGGGAGGCGGAAGGACTCCGAAGCTCGCTCGAGGCGATGCGGAGGGAAAGAGACGAGATGCTGGCAAGATCGCCTCCTCAGTCCTCAGACCCTCTCGCCATCTGCCTGCGATGCGCCCCGGCTGACCCCGAGGCAGCCCGGGTGTTCTTGAACTTCCGTATCCCGGCAGCGACAACCGCCACCGAATTCGTCAGCCTGGCGGGGCTTTATTGGCCCGCAGAGTCCCTCCAGCGAGTGCCTTCGACCTCTGAGAGCATCACTGCTCCTTTACCACTAAGGGGTCTGCTGATTGTTCCTGGAGCGGCGGCAGAGTTGGCAATTATAATGCAACTATCTATACAATTGCCTGCCCTGCCGGGTGCAGCCTCCCGGCACTGCACCCGTGCTGCGCACTACCCAAGCGTGGAAGTCCCTTAACGGGAACTTCAACGCGGGCGGCGAAGATCAGTATTTGGTAGTGCGGATCGTGGGACCCGAAAAAACATACGACGAGACCACAATACCCGTTCTCCGGGACCACAATACCGTGCGACTATCCAGGAGGCTCCACTTCTGTACGTGGCCCGGCAGTGGAGAGAGCAGCGCATACACAGAATTCTGGCAGCAATCGTCACCCAGTCCACCCATGGCGGAGTTCTCGAAATATGTCACAAGGAACCCACCACGGCTTCACCAACTAGGTCGCAGGCGGTCCTCTCCTCTCCCCCTTCTGCCCTAACCGGGCAGGATCGGTCAGAGTCAGGGTGGGAGAAGGACGAACATTCGCCGAAACCGTGCAGACTCTCAGGGCACATTTGGGAGACAACAAACAACTAGAGTCACCAGTCAGCGGTCTGGGCAAAAACGTGATAATACGTCTTCGAGAGACTGTTCCGGGCCTTGAGGCACACCTGGCTCCAGACATAAGCAATGCCAGCGCACACCAGGCAGACAGCCGGACAGGTGGGGCCTTACGAGAAGTGGCCCTCTGGGGCATCAACCCCCTTTGTAACTCAAAGAGAATCGAGACGGAGCTGCAGCGGCTTCTTGCTGTTCCCAAAGGGGTCCCGATCACGGCAAGCGAGCCGCGCCAGGGACGCGCAGGCACACGCTGGTACTCGGTGGTCAGAGTTGCTACTCCTCTGGCCAAATGGCTCCAGTCGCAGCAAAGCGTCATGATTGCGGGCAGCTCGTGTAAGCCTGAGGTCTGGACGCGCCTCCCAATATGCTTTAACTGCCAGAGACTGGGCCACACTGCCGCTTTCGGCAAGGCTCAGAAAGTGACTACACGCCTCTGCCGCCGATGCGGATCACCGGAACATGTCGTCGCGGTCTGCACGGCCGAGACCTCCCACTGCATAGTGTGCGAGGTCCCGGGTCTTCGAGCGGACAATATGACATGCCCAACATACAGGACAAATCTACTGGAGCTGCGAGGGCGAGCGGATAAAAACCGGCCAAAACACGCAGCTCCAGCCGGCGGACTACTAGCACCGGCAGGGGCCGCACAATACACAGAGACACTACCTGCGCCAGCCCCGCTGAGCCAGCGACGCTCTTGTCGTAAGACCGTCACCCAGCCGGCGGATGACGGCGGCGCCGACTGGCACCATGTAGGCGCAGTGTCTTCCCATGACAAAAATTACCAAGATTCTGCAAATAAATCTTTACCGCTGCAGAACCTGACCAGCTCATGACCTGCTGGAGTCGTACGTTGTACAACATCGAATCGCCCCCTGCATTATTTTAGAGTCAAATGTCGCTCTCTCGAGGAATCTAACCAATGCGTCTAAAGTTGACACTCATCGCTACCCTGGCCACTCATTGTTAGTCGCAGGCGACTTCAACGCACTGCACGTCGCGCGGGGCAGCCGCCGCAACACGGACCGAGGACAGATCCTACTTGACTGACTGTCGGGCCGTGGCTTGGCACTTGCCAATAACAGCGACGTGCCGACGTTTGCGCGTCGCAGCCAGATATCTTTCCTTGATCTGACGCTAGCGGATTCGGCTTCGATAGCCAACATCCAGGACGGGATGGTACAGAAGGCGGAGGAGAGTCTCAGCGACCACCGCTACATCACCTTTCAGATAACGCCGCAAAACAGACATTACCCGCGTCTGCCGGACCGCCGATACTGGCAAATGCGACACATCAATAAGGAACTATTGGCAGACACCTTCAAGAGACGGCTCACTCGCCCCGACGAGGACGATTTAACGGCGATCATTACAATGGCATGTCAGGCGGCCGGCGGTTCGGCCAGACAAGGAAGTCCAAGGAGAGCCCTCGCTAAATACAGCTGGAGCCCAGAAATCGGAACCGCATCGTGACTCGGGCCTGGTCGTGGTTGGCGAAGCGCCTTCAACGAGGACATGATAACGGCCAGGTAACTGACGCGGTCGACCGTGCTGATCAACTACAACAGCTGCAAAGCGCTGGTTGAGTCAGTGCATTCCGTACCGCACGGTGATGGAAAAGCACCGTAAGCCGCCCCCCCCCCCGCTCCCCACAGAGCAAGTACGAAACCTAGTCACCCCCCTCTTTCCCCGGCAGCCAGCCCGCCCCCCCGTCAACCTCGAGATAGAGTCTGACCAGATCCCGGAAGTGAACTCTGAGGAAGTGGCACATGCCGCAGAACGCCTCGCGACTGAAAAGGCACCTGGACCGGACGGGGTTCCCCAGAGTCATAACAATCTTGGCGCAGAACCATCCAAAAACTCTCGCTCGGCTTTTTACACACTTACCTCAGGACGGTTGTTTTCCATCCCAGTAGAAGCGCGCTCACTTGACTCTTATACCGAAACCGAACGCAGCAGCGAGATCATCTTCGACCCACCGCCCTATATGCCTACTCAGCACAATCAGCAAACTCTTCGAGAATGTGCTGGTCAGACGCCTGAACAAAGAGATCGAGGAGAAGGCCGCTCTGTCGGACAATCAATACGGCTTTCGCAAGAGCCGATCGACCCTCGATGCCGTCGAACGGGTGCTCCAGGTAGCCGACACAGAACAACAACGGACACCTAGGATGCGCAATTACGTTTTACTTATCCTGCTTGACGTGAGAAACGCGTTTATTACAGCGACTTGGCGAGTAATAATGAACACGCTTGAACAAAGAGGCATATCACCCTACATGCGACGGATTATTTCCTCGTATCTTGACGCGCGTTCGCTTTTGGCCAACGGTGAGAGCCACTCTGTCACGGCGGGCGTCCCGCAGGGCTCAGTGCTCGGGCCAATCCTCTGGAATATAGCATACGACGGAGTCCTGCGGTTAGACGATCTGCCCGACGGGGTGGACATAATCGCCTACGCCAATGATCTGGCGCTGGTGGTCACGGCGAAAACGGAGGCGCGAGGCTTCCTTGCGAGGGGGGCGCGACGCACGCCAAGCGGCTGCTCCTAGCGGCCGTGGCAGAGGCCATTGCTCTGTATGCCGCGCCCCTATGGGCTGGTATGGCGCTGCGGACTGCAAAGGCACGGCGCATGACACGAAGCTCCCAAAGAGCGATGGCCATCTGGGTCACGCGGGCCAATCGGACTGTATCGACGGACGTCCTGTTGGCGCTCGCCCGCCAGATCTCTTGGGACATACTTGCCGAAGAAAGAAGCAAGAGCAAGTAGGACGGGACCCAGGCACGGAAGCACTCGCTGGACACATAGGCGCGCACATGGTCCAACCCATCAGCTGGAGATACCAGAGGGGCCTGGACAAGAAGTTTAATCACTGACCTCAAAACCTGGTATAAGCTCAAGGGAACATTTAGATATTACTCTGTGCAAGTGCTCACAGGGCATGGACAATTCCAGTCGTACCTTTTCCGTATAGGCAAAGCGAATACAGATATTTGCGTTCTCTGTACCACAGGCGCACCCAATGACGTGGCGCACACGCTCGTGCGGTAGGACGCAAGGCCCTTGCGTCCTACCGCACGAGCTCCTCCTATGTCCACAAAGGTAGCCCGACTACGACCATCGTGGCCAACATGCTCAAGACGACAACGGACTGGCACGCTGGGATCCTATGCCTAGACGGGCTTAAGCGCGAAACATTTTGATAAAAAGATCGCGATTCAACACTAGGCCTCTACTGTCCACTCCCGGGCAGGACCCACTCCCTGCTCGGGACATACTCGTAGATTAAGGAAAGGGTCGCAGCATGGTCTCGAGGTAATGGTTCACAATTCCGAACCAGGAGAGAGTGGGAGAGGTGGGTCTTAGTGGGTAGCACGCGCGGATTGGATCGAGTATTATACGCTCCCCCGGCGTTTAGTCCCACACTACCCTCCATTAATATCGGAGGGTGTGCGTAAAGCATTTTCCACGTCTACAAAACAAAGTACTACACGAAGCGGCTTGTTGCCCGCATTGACAGGCAAAGTACTCGCTTCATGTACATTGTGAAACACCTTTCAAGCAAACCAAAGTTTGCCCGAGTGAGGTGTTCCCATACTCTGTCAAGACCATACATCAGCGTTGGAAGAAACTTGAAGTAGAAAAGTGCCACTGCCGCCGGGACGGACATTTAAGGCTATGCGCACTGTCTCGACAACGTGAGCAGTCTAAAAGTGCACTCTAAGAACCAGACTACGAGATAAAGTACAGGTTGCTTTAATAATTATAAGTCGTAGGCTTCGAGTTCCATTCTGTACATATACTACCGGTGGCACTCCTATGAGGAGTACAGCTAATCATTAGAGCTGCCCATCTTAGTTCCATATGGAGTATACAACATTAACTTCTGTGTAGAGGCTTGCGCCATTAGTCTGCTAATGCGCCTATCGCATGAACAAGTCACTTTGCTGTGCTCTTCACATTGTACGTCTATTAAGGTGCAAACAAAGCGCGTCTCTTCTTTGCCTGCTTGTGGGCAGCATACGCCTCTATGCATGTAGTATACGTGGTGAAAACGTTGCATCTGCAGGCGAAAGAAAGGTTGGAGACAATTCCTTGGGGATTCTTCCCGAACATGAAGATGTAACACTAAAAGTGCACCCCCTCGTTTGCGGCAAACATTGCCGTTAGACAGCCTGCAATATATGATTCTATACCGCTGTTGTCTAGACGGGAGAGAACGCTAACGTTAATAAACATGCAATTTAGCCGACTCGTCGCATTGGTGCAGAAATTGTAGCCAATACGTCTCATATAACCTCAGCCAAGTCTATATCTAATACATACATGTATGTCAGCTAACTAAATTGGTGGGTGCACTGTCGTTGCACCCGGAGTCTGACGTTATCAAAGGTTGGCTTGTTATAGCACCATTTATTACGGTGGCGTTACGGCAAAGACAATGAAAAAGCCTTGGCCACGGAATTGCAACGAAACTTAATACAGGGGTGAGAAAGCAGCTTAATTACGTCAGCCATCTTATAATTCCCAAGCATTTTGAGACAACTAGCTTCCAAACACGAGTTAAAATCAATTTGTTCAATGTGTAATACCCACAGAAGGAAAAATGCTTGAAAACAAGAGCGATTACGATGCTTACTTTGTCATAAGGGCGTTACAGCAAAGCTCAATGTCGTACCAACATTTAGCTGAAATGTTTACTGCAGGTTATAATAAATGTTTTGTTATCCAAGATGTCTCAGATCTATCTAGTCAATACATGAGCTGCTCGGATGTGGGGAGATGCACTATTTGGTAGGCAGTTGTGCAAAATGTAAGTTGTGACGCTACAAGCAGAAGGGCCATTCCACGGTGCGCCATTTATACGCAAGCCGCACTAAATATTGAGTTCAAGCTGGCTATACGGCCAAACGCGTCAAACAACAAATAGGAATTCGATACAGCCTTTGAAAGACGAAAACATTAGTCAAGTCGCAACAAGGCATTTCTTAGCGTCGGTCTGTTTAAAGATGTTCGACCAACAACATTTATTAACCGTCTTCTAACTAAGATCGTGAACAATCGAAAATAAATATTGTGTTAAAACCTCAATTGGCAAGCTGGAACAACGTGCAATCGACAAGCTCAGAATAAACACACAAATGTAGGCGCCTTTCCATTGGCTAGTATATGTCGTAGGATAGTGTTAAAGGCTACGTTTTGACGGTGATATCCTCGTGAAAATCACCGGGGCTGCAACAACAGAGACAACGTCTCTCGACGCAATGTACCCTATTTCTGTTCGTCGTTCCTCGAAAATTCTGTTGGCCAAACCATTTGATGGCGGTCGTGTGGCGATCGTGACGCTTATGGAGTTGGCCATGAGCAAGTCTGCAACGTCCGCATAGGAGCGTTCCTGGTAGCTAGGAGGACAGAAACACGATAATTGTATACATTGTGCAGGGAGCAGGAACGATTGTGTTCGTTAAAGTGTCCCTCTGACTGACGGTCCTCTTCGGCCATAGGCTGCTAAAGCAGCCCGCGTGGCCACAGCAGCAGCAACAGCAGCTGCTGCAACAGCAGAAACGCTGCAGAAACCTATTGCAGAAACGGCCGTAGACGACAATGTTGCCCACGGCGACAGCCCCGCACCTCCGCGCTAATTGCGACAGGTAGGTAGAAGCATAGGCAGGGATTGGGGACGTGAATGAACCGAGCACCATTGCCCTTCGATCGCAGCAGTCGATTGAACGGACACCTGCAGGCATCAGCCCGACGACGAAGCGACGAAGAGACCCTTTGGTCATCATGGATAGGTTGGATTCCTCCGACCGGCTCCGGCCACCTGTCGGGTAGTCCGCTGAGGCCAGCCCAGACGAATGCCGTCGCACTAATAATAATGCTGCTGCTTCTGCTGTCGTCGTTGATGACGCACTCGTACGCTGTTTGGCTTCGAATCTGTTTGTATGGTAGATTTGTGAGTCAGTTGACAACGGTAGTCCGGCTGGGCTCTTCTTCCACTGAGCGAGACAGACAAAGATATATATATATATATATTTATGGAGGGAGAGAGAGATACAGATGGGGAGAGAGAAATGGAAGAGCGAGAGAGTGAGACT
Organism: Dermanyssus gallinae; assembly: GCA_003439945.1. Taxonomy (NCBI): domain Eukaryota; kingdom Metazoa; phylum Arthropoda; class Arachnida; order Mesostigmata; family Dermanyssidae; genus Dermanyssus; species Dermanyssus gallinae. The sequence continues at coordinate 83,549 of QVRM01004189.1, read as the reverse complement.
GCGCCAAGTGAATGCCAATGACAGAGGCTATATACCTGTTACGACCTCAGCGGGTTGCAATACGTTCAGTGGCCAACAGTCATGTTTGGCCGACGTTGCCCAACTCATACGCTAGAAGGAAAGGAGGGTCGTGCAAATTGGCAAACAGACAAGTCAAAACCACCGGTTTGTAACCGTTATATATATATATATATATATATATATATATATATATATATATATATACAGCATTCACGACGCAGAGGAGTCAGACCAACTTAAAATAGTAGGCTTTGGCTCATATCACCATGCAATATATAGACTATATTGGGGTGCCATTTGTCGAATTGTCGGCGACGTAGACACTTAGCTTCATTGTAAGGACCTGCAAATCAATTCGCGATAGACGGAAGCCATTAAGCTGTACTGTGAGAGTCGATTGGCGGCAGCAGACGTAATGCCTTGTTTTGGCCAACCGCTAAAGTTTGTCAATTCCTTCTCGTATTTGGGTCTGCAATTACACTGCGTGGGAACGACCTTTACCCAGCATGTCGGCGACAGGTGCCGGGCGTCTGTCGCCTCTATCGACACAGAAGTAAGAGGCCGTCGAAGCCTGTCTCATAGCCTGTCTCTCTGAGTACAGCAGTGCTTCTTTTGGAGCTTAATAATTTGCCAAAGTTGAACCACAGCCTTGGCAGGATATGGGGCCATCTTTCAGCGGCAAATTTTACGCAGCTAGATATGTGCTTTACGATGTATATATATATATATATATATATACATATATAGCGCGCCCGTAGCAAGAAACCGCTTTGTGTACATGTTAGTAGGTTGCGGACCGGCAGTCGAAACAATCCGAGTCAGGCTTAGGTCATCAGGCTATTACAGGACTATTTTGGCCATTTTTTGTTGGAGTGGCAGGAAAACTGACCGACACCCCGGCAGAGGTAGCGCAGCTAGATGTGTACATTGCCATCGGGAGCTTTGGAATGAAACGGAATGCATGCATGCATGCACAAGTTGGCACGTGTGCCGTACACAACGCCTCTATGCTAGCTCTATCTCTTGGTGTGTTCGACCGAAGAATTTCGCCAGACTCGCGATCAATGCCGTCGCGAGTCCTACCCGCAGACACGTGTGCTAAATACCACGCAGCGAGCTGCCAGCGGCATCGGACTCCGTCTTTCGCACTTTTCCGCCTAAACAAAGACTTATGTCTGCGGTCGGCCAGCGTGGCGCACCTTGGCAGTAAAGACTGGACGAACGTTGGCTTTCTGTTGTCTTCTGCCAAACATGAGTCGTGACGTGCATACTGCTCCTCCTTGGCTAGTAGGATGTCTCGACTCGTAAGCGTCTCCTAGCGCCTCCTTCGTCACCCCCCCCCCTCCAAGTCACTGTTATTCCTGCCGAAATATGATGGGCCGCCATCGGAAAAGCCGCTGCTGTTTGCCGCAGGCGTCCACAGCGGCCGGGTGATGACTGACAGCCTATTTCGGCTCGTCACGCCTAGAAATAATATAAATATTACTGCCGCAAGGATGGCAATTGGAGTAGGTCGTCGGTCATCGCTTCGGCTAGCCCGTTTGTTTCGGCTAGCCCGTCCGCCGCAAGCAGATGCACACACTACGCGTATGTAGATATAGTAAACGCCACGAAAACGAACACAGATTATATATGCGCACAGATTGTCTCTCTATATACGCGCACGCACCGACCGACCGACACACACGCGTGCAGATACAACAGCCCCCGCATACTACCCTAGGTAAGCACGCGGCGCGAGCACAAGTCAGATTACTCTGGAACACAAGTATTGCTGTAGTTCCGCATACACTACAGCAATGCAACAATAACAACCCCAAGGCATTTGTGGCGAGAACACTGCGGCGCACCAAATAGAGTAAAGTGTGGGAATGATCGTATAAACAGCCGAGAATAACACCGTTGATGACAACAAGAAAGCCAATGGGTATATGATAAGTTCTGTGATAGCTGTTTCTTCTATACGTATATATAATATACAAAGTAGTCAGACTACTACATGAGTATCAGATATAATATGCAAATTAGATTCGATTTCGTTGAGTTTCTAGGAAAACAATTTTGGCCTAAATCTCAGCCGAACACAACAAGAAAGATTGCATGCTAGCTACACTACGCTTTGCTAATGGTGGCACTCCCCGTAATAGCCATTCATATACGCATACATGCTGTATGTGTATAGGTGATAGCCATTGCTATATACGGAAGGAAAGAGACACCGTGTTCTCTGCTAGGCTCCAATGGCTAACTACCATTATAAACAGCAATGTAGGTAGAGTTGTTCAGAGAAGAGAGTGTGAGAAGGCTCAGCAAAGCCATTTAATAGAGATGGTAACAATTGTGAGAGCAAGTGATCCATATAAAATAATCATAATAATACTAAATCCGCTTAATTGTTATCGTTTGCTAGTGCAGCTGGTGCTTGCGTGATATGCTTAACGAGAGTTTACTGTCGTCAGTTTTTTTCCAAAACACAGCCTGCCGTGGTTCTGCCTTCAGAGTTATTACGCCGCAAGCCTTTTAGCTCTAAAAAGGGATTAATCTTTAAAACCAATTTCTTGTGGCTAACCCCTGCACATGATCACCGCGAACATAGCTATGACTGTTAAGAATAGGGTAACATTAGCAGCGATCACACCACATTAGATTGGCGTAGTGGTGCTCAGCCAATGAGACATTTTGACGAATATGGTAGTCACTGCGTCAAAATATAAAGACACTGCAATCGGAACACTCCTCAAGATTGAAAACGCGTAATACATATATAACTAGCAAAGCTTTTATGAGAATAACGCAAATTAGCTCAGACTACATAGGGACACTAGACACTCATGTGGGTAGAGAGGAAATATTATAAATGCTTCTAGCCAAGAGCTTTTTGAAGGATTAATTATCTGCTGGTTGCTTCTTTCATAGGAAGTTTCGGAAAATGCATTACGAACAAGCATAACTTGCAATTTTCTCAAGTTCAGGCGTGGCCGCGTGAAATCTGGCAAAACCTCTGTTGAACCCAAAAGCAACTCTTCCCGTAGATGACAAGTTTACCTACGTACAACATCACGTCTACCAGATTTCTCAGACCTCGGATTTTCACAGGTCGGTCCATAGTCCTATATTAATAGGACTAAAACGTAATAGGCTCAAGTTGTCACCCTGCGCCACGCCCGTAGGCCAATTTAGGCACAACGTCATCTATTCTGATTTTGTTGCTTTGCAGGATGGCCGGAGGGACATTAACTTTGGTCAGAGTTCGCAGAATAATATCTCTTGGCACTGAGTCGAAGTCGGTTTTGAAATCGGCGAATACGGCGTACAGGGGTTGGGATCTTGCTTGAAGCCTCCCTGATAGCCCCCAGCAGATTGAACGTATACCGCAATCGTAAGAACGATTTTCTCGGAAACCGTGGTGGTCAGTAGGGGTGACGTGAGTCCGAATTGATTTAGTCTTCTGATGAGGAGCGGCGAGAGCAACTTATAAACAAGTGCTCTTTTTTCACTATACCGCGCTGTCACCTTTACCTTAAGGGATGACGAGCAGTGTAGCATCGAGCCATTGAGACGGGATTATGCCAGCACGAAGGCATTCGTACAAACAGTGCCGTCGAAACATCAACGTCTCAACATCAAGAGATACTGGCACGGGTAGAACTCCATGGACGCGCCGGAGGAGCGCCTCCCTACTTAGGTTTTGTGGCAACAGCTTTCCCTCTTGTTAAACGACACCAGAGATTGTAGTTGAACGTCTATTGAAACTGAAATGTGCGACCTGATGTGAGAACCCCCGGGTCTCATGATCCCTTGAACTTCTGTGTGTGCCAACGTTGTAAACTACCATGCGGTAGATACAATGCAGTCTCTTGAACCCTAGTCCCGTCTCTACCCAATCTAGATAACCAAGTTCGAGTCATAATTTCATAGCTTTTACATATGTATTAATTGTTTATGTCCAAATGTGTGTATGTATACATATGCATATCTTTTAACTGTACTATTTCTACACAACATGTGTGATAATAAACCTGACTAAAATGCGACGTAGGTTTTCTCCCCTATAGCATAGGGAGATGCCCTATGCTATAGCGTTGTAAATATGACGTTACAGTTCGTGGTATTAAACGTGCTCCCTATGTCCAATAAACATCCGATTATACTTTATTACTTATCTATAAACATAGGTGTTTTATTTCAATGATATATATATATATATATATATATATATATCTATCTGACTCATTAGCTCCTTCAATGGTTAGTGCTGGCGCGGCCCGGGCCGGATATGCTTCAGCTCTCGCCGAGGCAGGCAAGGTGAGAAAATACCAGAACATTGGGTACCCGTACGGGTTCTACCCACTTGCCTTCGAGACACTTGGCGGGCCGGGCCCGTCCACTCGCGGTTTGCTACAGAAGGTCGGGAAGCGACTAGGTCTAGCCAGCGGTGATAGGCGAGCGGGCGAATTTCTCAGACAGCGTCTGTCGCTGGATGTGCAACGGGGCAACGCGGCTTCGGTCCGGGGAACCCTCCAGAGATGGTTGGTTCCTACATTGGACCCTTCGTAAACGTGCACACGTTCCCAGGGACCCAATTGTCATAATCCCACCGTCTGTAATTAATTACAATGAATAAATATCTTGTTTCTATATATATATATATATATATATATATATACCATAAATATGGTGCAATAAATAAATTATGATGATTATGTCCAATAAATAATAAGTGGAATTATTATTTATTGGACATAAATTAACTCATTTTTTACTTATAAAATGAGTAACGCAAACATACGAGTCATCAGCGAGGCAGCAGCGCTCTGAAGCGCTCCGTAATGTACTTGGCGGGGGGCGTTATTTGTCACGCTGCTCTGCCGAGAGCAATTTTGGTCATCTGCGTTTAAGCGCTCAGCAAGTACATTTAGATCATCTTGCTTCCCGCATCCCGCATGTCGACTAATTTACCTGCGTGTCTAGCAGGTAAATTAGTCGACATGCGGGAAGCCCTCGCCTGAACCCCGGTTTGGGTATCAGCGCCTAGGTAAGCGCTCTCTAAGCCGGGCCGCGAACCAGTGCTCAACGAGCAGTCTAGCCACAAAGTCAGCAATCTTGGCGGTATGTCGCTTGCCAAGCAACCCTCTGTGCCGTTGCCTTGTCGCATGCCGCCGTGATCTTGAGCCACTGGCGTTTCTCTCTGTAAGCATCTTAGTATATCGCTTTCGAGCTCGACAGAGAGACATGTTAGGTTTTCTCCGTCGGCGTCTGCGGATTATCCGTGAGCGAGCGCGTGTTAAAATGCGGCTGGCCCTGGCGCAGTCCCGCCTGGCCTCCTCTACCATTGGCGTTCACTACAGCCTAAGCGGACGTCGGCTCCCTAATAAGGTGGCCCCTATCGCTTTTCGTGCGTGTGCCGCCATAAAAATAGTAGCACCTATCTGCGAAGTGTTCTCCTATTATGTGTGTAGAGCTGTAGTCAACGCCGAGGATCATTATCAGCTTGGCTGTCTAAGAGGTTTCGGCCGATTTGCGAAAAACGTAGCTCTAAATAAGAAATTACAGCAACAATTAATAAAATCAAAGCTGCCGGCTACCCTAGAGCCACAAGGTTATGAACTAGAAAACGTTAAGAGACCTCGCGACTAAACCATGTCTTGGTCACATAGTAAACGTCTAGTTAAAAAGGCCCTGCACTACGGCCTCTTCTTACGTGCGTCATAGCTCTATCTGCAAGGCTTCTTTTATACATACCATGGTCGCCGCAAATGCGGACTGGGTGTTAGAATATGCTATAAGGGAGAAGAAACACAAATATTCTATTCTAGAATACAGCGCTTTCTTTGTGACAATACAGTTGGAGAACCTTGGAACGATTGACTAGAGAACTGGGAAAAAAATAATAGAATTTGAAACGGAGAACAGGCGCAAGGATGCATGCATATTAACGTCAACTTTGCCGTTTGTAGAGAAAGCAGCGCCTTTACTGTATATGCGAAAGGTTAAGAGGTGGCCATTGACACCACTTTGGATCGCACGTAGGTGAACACAGCCGCACATCAAAATCATATCATATCATATTATATCATATCACCTATATTGAGAAAGGGGAATTACAATAGAAGCAAAGTCGTTTTGAACCTGTGAACGACGTGAAATGACGACAAAATGACAAAAATTAAAAACTAATATTTCAATAGTAATCCAATATGAACCAATGTCAAGTTATTGTATCGTCACTTCTTTCACTGGTTTCGGGGCCGGGTTTCTCACGGTTGTAGTTGTTGTACAACAGATAATGAGCGCCAGTTACAGCGTTTCCTATACAGTCGCTTCGCAAAGGCGTGTTCTAGCTGAGACGTCTATGCTTAGTGACATTGCGAAGTTAACGCAAGGCACAGGCGAGCAAAAGCAAGGGCATTGCCAGGCAACGCCGGAACACCGAATAGGGCAACACAATGTGTCCATTCAAGTACGCAGAGGACGAATGTCGACCGACCGGGCTAATCTGAGGGGGATGGCGGACGAAGACACCGTGAAAGCCGGCTTTAGTTCACAAATTGAGCTCAGAGCTTAGGTTGGAGATCAAGATATCGGACAGTTAAATACCCTCCAAAGGCATCCATCTCTCTGGCGGCCGGAAAACTCAGCCAATCAACCGCCTCTCCTCCTATCCTCCGTTGGACGTTATATATTGTCCCAGCCGACGACGCCATTGCGTCGGCGTCTCGTTTATCTTTCTTGTTAACAGCCTGGCGCAACCAATGCTGTCCTTCGTAAGTGTAGCTATACGTAGAGGTCTAGCTGTGTACGAGTGGCGCGTCTCTTGGAAGGAAACTTGGAAGCATGAAAGCCAGGACACCGTAGTCGTGGCGTGCTGATCGCTCTGACCTTGCGCACAATGGATCGAAACCGCCAACGACACTTATCGCGATGTAGCCCGTCGATCCGATAACAGGTTTATAGGCTAGACGTTATTAGACAGCAGCTTTTTAAGCTGCTTTTGCTAGACTAATGACGGTCCCGTTTAGTGAGGTGGAGATGAAAGATCTAAAGATTCTTAAAAGCACAAGCGTCTGTACGTACGAACGATGTTTACGGGCATAAGGTCACCTGTGAAAACGCTACCATGTCCTTCACTTCCAAGATAAAAAAAGAACCTTACTTGTTCACGCTTGGAAACAACGTAGCGTTATCGCCGGAATCACCCCCTGGCGAAGTCGCATGTTTTTAAAGAACAGGGGTAGCATTGCATAATAATAACAACAATAATAATAATAATAATAATAACATATCGCGTCGTAGTGATAGTACTGTGATAGATATATCACATTTGCTCCAACATTGTCTGCATCGACATCTGTTCTGTGGTTCATAAAAACCACCCACGTTGCACAGAACAAATTGAGGTTTGTGGGCTGCAAAGTACCTGGTTAGACGCCGATTTTTCATCTCGCTAGCACTTCACCCAGTGCTCTTCATTGCAGCACAGACGAGGTGGCTAACGGAGCACCTGTCAGTCCTCCCAGAATATTCGGGATAACTTTCTGAATGGTCCTAGCCACCGTATACGCGATGATATCTTTTAACATCGGCATATTTGCTGAAATCACCCGTTGCATTATCTCTTCCGCTCTCAGCAGCGGCACCTGCAGTTTACTTATTTCCTGTGCTCTCAAGTAGGACACTTGCTACTGCTAGATCCTTTAGTGATTCGGGCCTTCGACGTTTGGATGTGGCCTCGTTAATTTGATGCCGTTTGTTACTACGAAGGACCAACTGTGGCTCGAGAAGTTGTCGGATGCCTTTATGTGGTTCACAGCTGTGCAGAGTGGTACCAACGGGCCATCCAAGTTTTTCCCAATGCTATTTTGAGACGATTTTTGCAGTAATTCCATGCACTTCAGCCTATGTGGACATGAGCCCCAGGTGGTTTCATGTCCGCCAAAACACAGACTTTATCGAGCTTTTTTTTATATGAGAGGTGTGAGAACGTTAATGCACTATCGGTTCTGGCAACAACGTTTGGGACTTTCACCCACTAAAAACCTCAATCCTCCCACTCACCAGAGTTTGGAATTGTGCGGTGCTACTTCGAGACAGTGGGAGAGGAGCCTCGTGCTCCACCGGCTCCCGAGCCGTTATACGAAGGGCTGGGTTACCACAGCCCCTTGCGGGGCACCCTCATCTCGACCACTTAACGGCACCTGCGTACCTCCATAGCGCATGCGGCGAGCGTTTTTTAGCCGCATCTTCTCGTGCATAATTGCCTCTAAGAAATAGAACCCTGCCGCGCGTCGTCCGTCCTACGCACGCTTCTTTCCCGGGCCAGGAGATCCCAGCGTGCGGTACGCCCGGTAGACCCGAAGGGCCATGCCGCGTTGCGCCGCACGAAGAGCTCGTCTGTTGCAAGTGGTGCGTAGGGTCCGGTCGGCCCACGTAGGCGTCGCATACATCGCCAGGACTCCGCGACAGACGCTAGCAGCCAAGGGAGAATCCTGGCCAGATTCTGAGCGATTTTGCTGACCTTTGACGACAATGTGCTTGATATGCGCGGCATCCTGTGAGACCGGTATCTAAAATGACGCCTAGGTACCTGGTAGTCTTTTTGATCGGAATAGGGTGGCCCGCGAGCGTCAGTTGATGGAAGGGGCCAGAGCGTAGCAACATGCACGTAATAACACGATTTGCAGTGCACGGCTTTCATAGCATTTTATGTCAACAGGCTGAATTCTATGAACCATGTGAGACTTGTGTATGCCGCCGCTGCAGTGAACTTTGCCGAGTATACCATGCCGCAAAATGCAATCTTTAAATGAATTAGCCCGTCAGTGTGGGGCCTTGTAGCTTATATATTTTATTATACTTTATGCCCGAGAATGTATATATATATATATATATATATATATATATATATATATATATATATATATATCCATACATATGCAGATCACCCGGTGAGAGTCTTGACTCACTGTCCTTATAGTTGTGAAAGCAATGTGTTTGTGGTTATAATCGCTACTCAACCTGAGTGAATAAATATGAAAGGTGCAGTATCGAAACCAGTCCACCAGATCACGGCATCGGCTGTGTCCATGTACGGATTCGGCGTCTACCCGGCAATGTCGACGCTCTGCTCTGTAAGGAGACACAGCTCCACGCGCTGGATACGAGAATAGGCGTCGAGGAGGTCGTGGGCCGCTCGACACCTATTCAGATTTACCTGTAGAAAACTGGTCATTGCTTAGCTGTATCCTCACCCACCACCTGCCAGTCAGCACTCCCATCGTTAGCGGGGATGATGATCTTGGGCTGCTTCATGCCGCGATTCCGTCTTCTGGGGCCGTTGGTTGCCGGGCGTTGTGAAGCGGCGCGTTCCGTCGATTCGTCGGGTCCGGCAGGCTTGTTAGCTGATTTCTCCGATTGCGATGGCTTGTTAGAAGCCTGTTTGGCTGCAGGTCCTTCTTATTCATCGCTTCGTGACGTTCCCGCCGAGCCTGCAGTACCTGGGCCCGGTAGACTGGACACCCCATGCTGTCAGCTCTGTGGCCAGCTACACTGCAGGTTATGCGCTGCAGAGTCAGAATATCACAGGCGCGCACCATGTGAGCTGTGGACTCACAGCGGTACCACACGCGATCCGCTGCCTTGTTCGCCGTACACGCGTTTGCCCGATCGCCAGGCTTTTGGCAGCGGTAACACGTTGGCAACCGCAGCCACGCCGGTCTGGCATGGAACGCCATCGCCTATCCGGATGTTCCGGTGGACCTGAAGCTGGCACGCTACTGCAGCCGGTGCTCGCACCACCACATGCCATTTGGCTCTGCCGCGGCCTTGCCGAGGCTCGGAAACCCTCACTGGGACATGCGTTGGAGCACCGCACAGTTTCCTGACCGAGGACTCGATGAAGGCCTTGGGTATTCTTGACTACACCCTTCACTGTGGCTCCGGAGAAACCTTTCTCCGCGAGGTGTCCCCTGACGTCCTTGAGGGCGTCCGCGAAAGACCGACTTGAGGCTGTCGATGTCTTGCACTGTCTTAGTCGTGGTGATCTTGGTTTCAAGATATTTAATTGCCGTGGCTGGATCAGAGGGGGCGCACAGGACACAGACGCACCAGGGTGAACAGACTGAGGGGGCTTCTGTGCTCGCGCCTCGGTGTCCTTCAGTGTCCAGTGCGGCCTAGAGGATTCCGATGTCTTCATCTACCTCCAGCCGGGCCTCCTGAAGGGCCAGCTTAATAGCATTCGCCGCGGCGTATATCTTGCGAAGATCATACTCCAGATGGCGGGAAATTTTCTTCAACTCAATCTTGATGTATTGAGCTTTACAAAGTTCAACCACCTTCTTGACGTGCCCTTCAAGCGTCTTGTACGAGGTGTAAAACGCCTGACACAGGGCTGCATCTGCAGCTGCGCCGCGCGCCTCCTTGGGGTCGCTGTTGCTTGGAGACGCGTTCGCCGGGCGCTTGCGGCTCGCAGTCATGTCCACCTGACGTCCCCTCGTCTGAATCCAGGACGTAAGCCAGTTGACCGACGCCGCCTGGGGCGGCCATAACGCAAAAAAACCCGAACAACTCCGGGATTTTCGGTTCCGGTTGGATCTCCAATCGGGAGCTATAGCTATATTTGCGGGCAGTCAGGGCGAATCGGACGGTGAACCACTATTTAATCTGCAATACTGTATCGTCTACTAGGTCAACGCTGTGCTAGATATTCTACACTAGATATTCTGTAGATTACACTAGATAGATATGTAGATTATTATTAGCGGAGGTTGGGTAGTGACAAAGGCGGCGTCGATAGTGAGAGTGAGAGTTGTGGTGATGATGATTGGTGATGGTGAAAGGAGACTGTAGGTGATAGTTAGAGCTGATGAAGAGAGGGCCAATAAGTTGATGCTGCTGAAGATGAATGTTGATACGACCGTTGGTACTACGATGATGATGATGATGTGGACGAATGGGGTGGCTCCAATGACGTTAATGGTAGAAGTGGGGCTGCTGGTAGAGACAACACGTTGGCAACTATGATGATGGTGCGGTGGTGTTGAAGACGAAGCATAGCGATAGAGCCACGGAGGTAGGGGCAAAATCTGAAGATGGTGCCTGTGAAGATGAGTCGTGATGATGACTGTTCAGGTAGACACTGTTTTTAATTAATTAGTCCCACTTTGCACACTATAAGTGTTCACGCTAATCGAATTCTATAGTCTCAATGATGTTGTGCTCACTAATGCTTATGGATTGCCACGCAAAATTCTAAATTTAACGGTACTTTTTAATCATATAAATATATATATATATATATATATATATACGTAGGATAGTTAATTTATTAAGAATACCAATGGAGCGACAATTGTCTCCCGAGAACGTGTGCACTGGGAATGTTACTCTATCTCATATAGAGTGGGTTGGGACCACTTCAGCAGCGTGCCGCGGACGGACGCCGCGTTCCCGCGTTGGACTTCGAGGTCGAGGCGCTGCCTCAAGAAAGCCGCGGATCTCTTGTCTCCGGTTGCGAGGTTCAGCTGCGTTTTCGAGCGGAAGGCGCCAGCGATAGATTAAGGAGAGTTTCAAGGGCGTTTAGAGTTAACTCGTTTAATGGACACAGATCGTCCAACCGCCCTGTAAGATCAGCTCCGCAAAGAAGGTGGGTGATCCTCGTGGCTGAGAACGACGATCGAAGTAAAAAGAGCGCGCGGTGGGCGCCGAGTGGCGCGAGGTTGTTTGCGACGTTCTTCAGCTTGTTCTGCCATCTTTCAAGTGCGTGCGCGAGTCCTTCCGGTCGGAGGGGGACTCCCAAAAGCTCCAACTCATTGTCGTGAGTAACCTTACATCCGGGTAATAACGCTTGAAGGATGCGAAGGTCCGGGGCCTGTGCTGTATCACCTGTAACATAGATCTCACATTTCCTGGGATTTAGCTCCAAACCCGAGGTCTCACGAAAATCAAGCACGCGCCGAATGTCGTCGGGAACCACGTCCACATCGCCCCCCAGAACGCCGTCATCCAGATACCAAATGTTGAGTGGGCTTTTAGAAGAACGGACCGTTCGATTCGGCAGAGTGTAATCGTGCTTTTTGTCGGCTCCCATAAAATAGATTGTTTTCTGAGATTTGACTTCGACTTTTGCAATGATAAATGCATTAACGAATTAAATGTGCGTGTAGTGAGTACTCGACGGATACATAGTGCACACTCAGAGACAGTTTAGTTGCGTCTCAGGAATCGGATTCCTCTCGAGCCCTGCGGCTGACCGAGTTCGATCTGCTGGCGTCGTCGCAGATACCAGGGTTACACATTGTTGCGGCGGAAGACGTTGTTGTTTAGGGGTTGGCGGAGCCAACAGTTATCTACCCTATTAGCAGTGCCATCGACTACCACTTAACAGGTTCGGGTTCGATACCCATGTCTAGGCGTTTTTGCTTTAATTCTTTTCTCGTCACCTGCAGCTGTGCTGCGATGCCGGGTGAGGCCAATCGGAGGAAACCCCCGCATAGCCTAGATATATCTAGGCTGCGATGCAATGCGCACGTGATCAACAGCACCGTGTCATGTTGCGGGTCAACGTTTGCAGGGCATGTAGATGACTCGAGCTCTAGTGCAACGATGGATGCGTCGGAAGGTGGCGGTGATTTGCATTTAAGTGTCGGCGGATTGCCTGCCGCGCTAGACGGCCCTCCCTAGAAGCAATGCTGCATCTGGCACCATGCGGAAGAAATAGTTTACTCACCGAAGCCAAGAACGACGAACAGCCGGAGGTTGGCTCACCCTGAAGATGGCTTCTCTGTGGTGATCTTATGCGGACTGAAAAGCGCAATTTCTCGCGAGCAGTGTCAATTAGAGAGACTCAAAAGTGACATTTCGTTGGGGTTTCTTCAAGGTTAAACCTTCAAGGTTATTATTAGGCAACACCTGCCCAGACGGTTAAAGTTCCAGTGAGTTCGCAGAAGGCTTAATGCTGCCTAAGTCATCTCGCCTGCCAGCAAGATATCGAGTGGCAACGGCGGAACTCTCGTGTGGGTCAGCCGCCTGTAAGCCGCCAAAAGTCTGTCGCAACTGACAGTTCATGGTGGAGTTTCCGTATCGCTTGTCCTATAGCTTGTCCTGCTTTGACGAGCAAGGATCCAAGGCATAAACGTGGCTGCCACCAAAGACAAGATACGAGATGAGCTAAGTAGTGTTGGAATTATATATCATTTAAAGACTTCGGCGACCATCACACCAAGCAAAAAAGTGCAACAACCGCCAATGCGTCTTGCAGCTCGCTGCGTGATATTTAGCGCATGTCTGCGAGCAGAACCGGCAACAACGTTGATCTCCAACTGGATGAAATTATTGGGTTGAACATACCAAGTGGTGATGCACAATGTACCTTGTGTACACGTTATCTAGGCTAGTGCATGTCAATCCATCCAACCAAGGCTGTAGCTCTCTGGCGAGGTACACATCTAAGTGCACTACCTCTGCCGAGGCCTCGGTCACTTTTGCATGCCGCTTCAACAAAAATTGGTGAAGTAGTTCTGTAATAGGTGACCTAAGCCTGACTTTGATTGTTTTCACTTCGGTCCGCAACCCACTAGCGGGTACCCGAAACGATTTCTTGCCGTCGACGGCAAGCAAACTACACGCTTCATAAATATTGTGGAACATCTTTATAGCTGCGCAAAATTTGCCGCTGAAAGATGGTCTCACACTCTGCCAAGGCTGTAGCCCAACATTGGCACAATCTTAAGCTCAAAAAGACGCACTGTCGCACTAAGGGTATCTCACCTCTGTGTGAATAGAGGCAATCGCCAATGCGCTGGGTAAAGGCCATTTCCGTATATTGTAGTCTTAGACCCAAATACGGGAAAGAATTGACAAACTCCAGCGATTGGCCACGACAGAATGTTACATCTGTTACAGCCAACCGACCGCCACGGCGAAACTTAATGACCTTCTTCTTCCGCGAATTTGTTTGCAGGCTTGTACGGTGAGGGTAACTTTCTACATCGTCGACAATTCGTCGCATGGCACCGCGGTCCCGGTGGGCCACTACTATGTCATCTGCATACATAAGAACGACGGCGTTCCTAAAGACCACCTGCACATGGCGAGCTAGGTTTGCAATGAGCAGGGAAAAGACTAGGTAACTGAGAGGATTCCCTTGAGGGGTTTCAACGTTTTGACTCAGCTGCAAGGTGTTTTCGCCCCTTATGTTTAACTCAAGGCGGCCTTCAGCAAAGAAGCTGGAGAGCACTCATAGAAAAGAACCATCCACTCCACTATGTCGAAATGAATCGACTAGTAAGTGACGGGGAGCTTTGTCGAAGGCTTTGACACAATCGATAAAGACGGCGTACAAGTGACCCCCGGGCACAGCCAACACCCGCTCAACATCCGACTGGAGTACATTGATCGCGTCCTGTGTACCTCGACCCTTCCTGAATCCGAATTGTTCCGGAGGTTGGAAGCACCCTCGAGATAACTAACTTAGCGAAAAAAAATAAGAGTGCGTTCCGAAACGATATCCCGGCAGAGATTTAGATCGTCCACATTGTCACCGTAATTGCTCTTGAATAGCAGAGTAAAACTGGTTTCATGCCAAACCTGGGGTATGTGTCGCCCGCTGAGTATCTGATTAAACAGATCACAGAGCTCCCCGACTAAAACATCGGACGACTCAGCCCAATGTTTTTAATAGATCCCATCAGGACCACTATTCATCTTGGGTAACCCATGTAAGCTATGCACTTCTTTTTCCACCCTAAACGGCGAATTCATGTAGTGCTGCTCTTGAGAGAGGTGTTGCTAAAAAAATGAATTAGGCGCGGGGCGTTTCCAACGAGCAGAAGGGCAGTAAAGTGCTGCCGGAACTGCTCCTTTGTTATGTGCATGCTTTTGTTCAGCCGGCGAAAAATGTAGACATGAGGTTTCGCGCTCTGCTCTCTTCAGCATACGAAACTCCTCCTCATCATACGCGTCTATTCTCCACAAGCAGTTTCTTGTAGGTTGCTCTATGTTGGCCATAGAGCGCCCTACGATCTACCACTCAACGGAGGCGCGTAAAATACCGTTCAGTAAGGTAATTTTAACGTCTGACCACTAACCGTCAGTGTTTCTAGGTTTCAAGGTTCATCCGGTAATGCATGAACCAGACCAACCAAAGCTGTGCTTTAACTGTCAGAGAGCGGGTCATTTTGCTGACGGATGCACCCTGCGAAGGGTTTGCAAAAAGTGCGTCAGGCCAGGCCACTTGGCTGTAGGGTGTCCTAATCCCTCGACGTATGTCAACTGCAACGGGTCTCACGCGGCTGGTTTCCCCACTTTTGTCTTTTGAAGTTTTCTTCGTAAGACTAATGCCCGTGTACAATTTATTTTATGTCATGGCTGATTTTTAGTCCACTCCGGCATTTACTTTGTCTAAATTAGAAACCATGCAAACCAATTTAAGAGTGCTCGGTCTGGGTCTCGAACCCAGATCTCCCGAATGCAAGGCAAAGACTTTGTCACTAAGCCATCTTGCTCGGTATCCACTTGTCTACGTTTAGTCTACTTCGTGAGAAGAATAGATTTATTATGGAAACTAAAGCCCTCGGATAAGTGCAGACGGGTTACCTCTCAGCAATCATCACAGAAGAAGCGCAGTACCCGGTTTCTGCAGCAGGCTCTACGCGTGGCGTCACGGTCGACACACTGTCGTACGCAGCAGTCCTACTGGGAAGCTCATCGATCCAAGATGGACGCGCTCCACACATTCTTCTGCCTCGGCGCAAGCCTACTAGATATAGCGAAGAAAGCTCGGACACGGGTCCCGAAGCACAGGGTTAAAAAGGCGTCGCCACCAGGCTCTGCTACTGGTCATGACTTCTTTAGGCTTAACCTCTTAAGGATCTGCCGTCCGGGGTCTAAAGCTCGTCGCCAACAGACTGACAAATGCATTTCAAATGCTGTAGACATTCTCTGGTGGGGGTTTCCCTCCGTAGCCCTCTAATCTGTTATATTCGGAGCACGACTACCTGCTCTCAAGAAGATAGGCGGGTCTCTTTGCCCGATCGCATGCTCGTCTACACTACGGAGGTGGACTTTAAAATAGGGCGCGTTGCCAACAAAGCTGCAATATTATCGGCAATCGGTCCTCATCAATTTGGTTTTGCAACAGCTGACAGTTTAGAGATCGAAATTGACACATCTCGCGCCTACTAAAGTTCCCGCAATATGCCGACCGTTTTAGTTAAGTTAGATTTTGGGGATGCCAGTATCAGACAGTATCTTTTGACAGTATCAGAAGAGACCATCTGCTAAACGCGGTGAAATGCTACGCCTCGCAAATGTTTAACTAGGTGCATACGGCTTACGCACAATTGTCACGCTTAGTTTTGCCACGTTCCGCTATACCTTCGCAACCCGGCCTTTAACAAAAAGATATTTTAGGTCTGCTCTTGTTCTGTTTGTGCGTAAAAGACTTGATTAACTTATTACAGGGTCTTCTAAATGCATGGAACCTGGACGACGGGGTGCTTGGGGGTGATTGACTACGGTAACCGGTAAGGATTATCCCGACACTTCAAGAAATGCAGAGTCTACAGAATTACTTGGGGCTTGTACGTGACGTGTAAAAAGAGGGACTTCAGGTAACCGCCCGCCACCGCCCATCGCTGGGATCTCAGGACGGAATATCTACTAAGATTGTGCTTTTTGGCGGCCCGGATAACTCACTTGCAGAGGGGTCCAATAGCTCCGACTTGGTTAACAACCTTCGAGCCTCTAATAAGTGGACCTTGAAGACACTGAAGGTGCTCCTCAACGTACGCCTCTTACTTGCAATTCTATCTCATCATCGTATTCTAACGCGAACAATCATCCCATTTTACTTCTTTGAAGGCGAGACTACTCTGTTTCTCAGTCTAACATACGCTTTACGCCTCATTTTGTGTTTCTTTGTACAACGCTACTCAGCGGCATGGCGCCCAAAACTTATGACAACATAAAATTAACTGTTTTTTATCCGCTGAATCGCTTTGAAAAATTACAGGATGACTTGATAGCGACGACCTGCGACTCTGATGTTATGTGTCTGGAGTTCGATCCCGATACGACTGGTATTAACTAATAGATTATGTCCAGGCCTTGGATAATCCCTGATTTGCGACTAATTCACATAGGTGGATGGGGCGGCTAACGCATTATTTTAGCGAGTGCAGCGTTGCTATAGGGGCAGCGAGAGATTTCAGCGCGTGTTGAAATTTAGCTGTGGCTGGGTTCCTTTTTAGCTTATTCTGTTGGATTTCCTGTGGATTGTTTCAGCACATTCTTCAGCACCGGATACTACCCGGTGCTGAAGAAAGGCGATTTAAGTTCAGTGTGAGCACGTATATTTTGGCGAAACATAGAGGTAGGGGTGCGGCATATTGTCTCCCACCAGTCTATACTAAGGACAAGCGGATTATGCCCAGCACTCCCCCTGGCTTACCTTAAAAAACTGCCTGTCTTCTGGAGGACATTCACATATGGCTAAGTGATCTCAGCCATGGGTTCATAAAAGCTTTTTATCTATTAGTCTCTCCGCTTTTCGCCATATGCTCGTGCTAGCGGCATAATTTCTGAGAATATATTTGCAGTGTTGTCGACGACTCGTAAATGCTCTGGTTACTCATGACTGTCGGGCAACGAAACGTCGACTTTGCTTCTAATATAAAGGACGCAATCTTCTTCCCAAGATCATACAAGATCCTGAAGTTTAGAAAAAGTAAAAAGAGCTTTCTTAGAAATGTTTACAGTTCTATTTACGGAACTAAACTTATTTCTAATGTAAGTAATATTGTAACTTACGAGTATTTAAGCCCCATCTTTAGTGGCTTAAAGATTCTAAAAGAAAGATCGTGGATTAAAGTTAGATCACCTGATATGATCTTACCTTACACATTTGTAAGCCAGTCTAATTGCTCGTTACGCCGCCTGGAAAATATCCTATTTAAATCTACCACATACACACAATCACTAGCAAAACTCTATCGAATGGAGAGGCTATTAGCCTTAAAGAAAATAGTATTAAATCATCAACTGCAATAAAACATGTAGGGAGGTGCAATATGTGCGGTATAAAAATTCCTGGTACCAATCTGATTTTATTTGGCGTATTTTTCTTCTTTTGGCCAACTAGGGCTGTCAACGCTTATTTATTTTGACGAAGCACCACTTGTATTCGAAAACACAACAGAGGACATGTCCGCAAGATACGCACAAGAATTCTGTGTGGTATGGTGAGAATAGGGTGGCGCACTTGAATAAGCATCGAGTTACCCAAAAATATTTTTCATGCCCGGTAAATTGAAAAGTAGGTTAGCAAATTCGCACCATCTAGCGCTTTACTTTCCACTCATGGCTGAGAGAACCGGGCTAGCCTCGCTGTTTCGAAGAAACACACTGGTGGCCGTATATTAAATTTGACATGAAACTTTTGGTAACCAATCGAAAATCGTGCATAGCTTTTTAAGCATATGAAGGATGAGATGGAATCGTATATGCAAGCTTCACTGGCATCGACGCAACGCGTGAGATGAATTTTATCTATGCGTAATGCATGGCCATAAAACAGTCTTGGTTACGTTCTTTCCTTGTTTAGAAATAAATAGCATTGCTTTGATGTGTTAGAGTTGTATTCTATGTATTTCTGAACTATTCGCGTGTTATGTGATTGTCAAAATGTATGACTTTAAAGTCACCCTTATTGGAATATATTGAAAAGGCATCTTGACTGCGACAGAGATTTGTATAGTTCATACTAATATTATTTAGTTTATGATAAAAGTATGATACAAAGCGAACTGATATCACTTGCTTTAGACCAATCAAGTGGAGAGATGATCCATAACTTTACAAATCACATTTTCAACATGTTGTGTGGATTTACTTTATCCTTGCTTACCTTTAACGTATATCCGGAACACATTGTGTTGTAAATACTATCTTGGGCGATGCTAAGTAAAAAACCATAAAATATTGATGGGGCCAATCCCATCTGAAACGGTTAGCCTTTGTTATATACAATCGATTTCTTGCTTGAAGTATGACTAAGCCGTGTACGGAGCATGAGAGTATGCTCCACAAGAAGAGATACCGTGCTCAAATTGGGGGTATCGCGTCAAAAGTAAAACAATTATCAACGCAACAATAAAACCTCTTGCCCAAGCTGCTTGTCAAAAGCGAGCGATGATAACACCACCATGAAGTGTGTGAGACAAATATGCAGACTACTGGTTTTTACAGACAAATTGATCCTAGCTAGTGAGATTCATCGCAAATCACCTTAAATTAGTAGGGCTTTCAGGGTCATGCCATTCAACTAAAAGGCCCACTAGTTATCTTGAATTAAGAGCAGTGCTTCCATATCCGTATGACTATTTTGTGTTGTAACTGCATACGGTGAAACAAACGACTAATCGTAACTAGGTAGTGTCTACGCTGCACCTTAATGGAGCCTGCCGTTAGGGGCGATGTGCATTTATTTTTGCTTACACGCAGTTACAATGACACTGCTACTAGAATTGCTGGTTCTTATAAGCCAAATACTATAAAAACGGCGATACAACAACTGCAGAAACGGATTTTTTTTATTAACTGTGGTGATGATGGCCCTTAAGAGAATTTGTCACGATAACTAAATAGTAAAAAAAATCTCAACTTGTTAAACTAGATTTGACCTGCAAGTAGTGTGGCAGTAGTAGAAGAAGTATGTCGAGCGCGGGTGGCGTGGCGCAATCGACTGCGCCTCGTGACCGGAGGAGACGCATAGCAGGTGCGCGGGTTCGAATCCCACCGTTGCACATTTGTATTTATGGGGTTTCGTCTTTGAAGCAATGCGAGAAGCAGTCCCATGGACGTTAAATCATGGCTGAAAGTCAGCCCAGAAAGTATTTTTTTGAGTAGAAGAGGTATGGTATTGTTTGCTTTTGTCATTCCCACTAGAAACTGCGAATGCCGGAAGTTTTGTCGGTTTAACAGAACGTATGATACGAGCTAGTCAATGAACAGTAAAAATACCGCTCTGTTAAGGTAATATCACTGAATTAGACTGTTAGGCTGGAATGAAGTTTTGAGATAATCAATTCGTCAGCAGTTACAAACTAGCAAGCCTTTGTCGGACGTTTGCGGCGGAGCACTAACAAAATTCCGCGGACCGACTAAATCAAATTCAGCAAAAACACTAAAAAGGCACTCAAATACTCCAATAGCATAATGAAAACCAAAAAGTCATAGTTATTTTGCTTAGGGTTTCGGTACTATTTATTAGCAAGTAATGAGGAAGGAGCGTATAAATATATAAGCTTATCATCTTTGCTTCTGTCAGGCTTGCCCCAATGACAGGCGTTACACAATATAAATAATATTATTTAATATGATTATAATAATATGATTTGATGATAAGGATCCACAGGCACACTGGCACACAGGAATCGTACCTGAATTCCCCAAGGCCGCTTCATCGATACAAACTTGTTGTAGTAACAAAACTAATGCAGGAACGAGAGAACTCAGTAAACATGGCTCTATAGGGGAGGAGCGGTTACATTTTACGTGGGACATCTCCTCGGATTCCGCTTTATTTGGCTTCTAACGAAAGTAACGCAGAATGGAACCCACCAACATTTCCGACTAAGACAGCATTCGGTCTATAAAGGCCTACAGCGCAACGATTTGTAGAACATGGACGAAAATATCACATTATACAGAATCAGTCACAGACCGTGTTCTTGTTGCAATGGGTTGCGTCTGCATCGAGGCTCCATCAATAACTGCCTACACCCGCTGCCGCGCTTACTCTTTGCTCACGGAGCCCAGTAGACCTATCATACTCCTAAAGTAAATAGTCCTAATTTTCTACGTCGTTTTATGGCTAGGAGCTACGAGTGTCAGGCGTTATTATTACTGCAAATCGGCAAAATAATAGAGGTGCACAATTTTCTTTCACTGTTCTATCTTATCCGAACATATCGTAAAGCCTAGCTATTTTATGATGAGCAATAAACTAGTCCCACCGAGTTCTATGCTTTCCGCGCCAGCCATATAATAGATCTGATGCGGTTAGGGACGTCGTCTATCCCAGAACACTTAGGTGCGCAATCTTAGTTTATCCGCTAAGATCATACGTTTCGAGTTTATAGTATCATGTCTAACGAATATGCTGCGTTTTAAGATAGTAACCAGTCCTGTAACATGTCGCGTTAGATTAATTGCCAAAAATACACTTTCTGACTACCTATGTATAGATCTGTTTGGCAGTTATTGTGAAGGCAGAGCGCAGTTTCCTTACACATCGTAAAACAAATGCCAATATCAGGGCGCCCGACTCGCAGTTTGTGTGGCTCATATTAAAACAAATATCTCAGAAGTGCTGTGTCAGTGCAATAATAATAATAACATTAAAGGGCTTGTGAACTCTCGGGACGCACCGTCCTTCTCAACACTCAGCGCCCATGTAGCATCTTCGAAATAAGTTGTAGGTCCATAGTTAGACACTTGGAGAGAAGTCTTCAAAAATCCTGAGGGTCAAGCGTGAAGGAAGTAGTTAAATGCAGGCGGGAAGCCAATAGAGTCCACGCATCTTTGAATTTAGGTTGTATGTACAGCAGATGATCGATTTGACTGGTAGACACAAAGAGCATTAATGTTTACTTTTATGATAAATATATATACTCGTATATATAGGGCATCATAATAAAAGCGCAAATTTAAATTGCCAATAATATATATGAACGTTTTTAATGAAGTACTGTTTTTATCTCTTCATAAAGTTACATGAATGAACTAGGCCTAAAGCAACACCTCTGGAAAAAGCCCTCCTTGGATTTGCTGGCATGTTTGCGTTCCTTTTCAACAAACTTTTTCACAATCATGGCTCCACCATAATTGTGGTTGCACCTTAGCCTCTAATCTACTCTTTCAAGATTGATGAGTAATCGTTTGTTGTTTGTTGACATAATCTTTTGAATAAAATAAACTTAAAAATATCGAGACAAGAACGTCTATTTGCGTTGAAATTCACAACCTTGACGTCCAGTTTTGGTGCCAAAACAAATCTGTCCAACCAGGAAAACCTTATGCATTACTTCATGTGATGTATGATGCTTCTAGCCTTAAATCTGTCTTAAACAGTAACACGGATGGCATGCATTTTTTTCTCATAGAACTCACATAGATTTTCGTCACTTCAAATGTAATAAATTTGCTTGTTTACGTAACATAAAAATAGCTGAAGATGATTCTTACTCACTTGCTATTATTCAGTTACAATAAGAACGCGTTGTTGTCATGAATAGCGATCCATTTTTCATAATGGCAGACTGTCTACCATGAAATGGTTTAAGGGTTTGATTGTCAAACTACGTAAGTAGAAAGGGCGCTTTTAATTTCCGTTTTTAAAATTGATACACTTATTTCTACGCTGCATGGTTTGTATATGTTTGCGCGTGTGTTATGCATATATAAAGTTAGTCTAAAATCAAAATTTAAAAGAACCTAACTCCGGACCTATAGTCAAGGCGCATACTACGAAAATACCCACAGTTTACGGTAGGCTGCACATGTGTATGCAGATTATGCAGGCATTATCATAACGACATGTCACGTATCTATCGAGTGGTTAGTACTGCCTTTGACTGTAATGTATGTTTGTATTCTGCGTAAGCTTATAGCACAGCACACATCTTATCTTATCCGACACGCAAGATAACCTTGTGCGAGCAACGTTGTCGTAGGCGATTCGTATACGATGTGTTCATAATATGTGTGATGTATTTATGTGTTCAGTACTTTGTTGTAGTAAAAAAGCATAACGGCTGACAAATTAACTTTTGTTGGTGCCATTTTAATTTTGCTTATTATTATTATTATTATTACGTCACCGTCTCCGACACGTACGCTCTCGGCTATCGTGCACTAGCCAACGCGGGCGTCGGCAACATTATCCACCAACGGGAGATGCACAAACGGCGCCTATACGCGCATCTCCTTGAGGACCACGTTGTAATGGCGTTCGGCCTCGAGTCATCTGGCGTTTGGGGCAAGGATGCACTCAAACTGACAAAGGAGCTTGGGAAGAAGCTCTTCGAGGCCACAGCGGAGCCAAGATCGACCGCTTTCCTCCGACAGAGAGTGTCATTAGAATTACAGAGAGACAACGCCAAGATGATGTTGAGTGGTCACCGACACTCAAGCAATAAGAATAATATAAGCAATATTGTAGATATTATATAAGTAATATATTGATAATTCTGATACATGGACATATTGATAAAATAAACCCTTGTTACAAAAAAAAAATTATTATTATTATTATTGTTATTCTGAACGTATTATTGCAAATTCTGTAAATATTTACTTCACTCCATATCGTCTAAAATAGATGCCGCGTTCCCTCTGCAAACGGCCAAAGACAACGCTTGCCTCAAGAATTGACCCTCTCTTTGGTCGCTTGTGACCTCCTGAATTCACTGACTTAAATCTTTGAAATATGCTTCGGTTCCCTCGCTGATTGGTCCTTGTGTCTCCATGGCAATAGGCACAAAAATATATCTTGTTACCAGTCCAGCGTATTTAACCAGTTTTTTGGCGGCCTTGATATTATTATTATTATTATTGCCACAAATACCACTGTCCATGCGGGCCGAGATGGGGCCGATGTATAGCGCAAATACAGTTGCTTGATACAGTATTATTAATTTTTAGGATTTGCGCGTAATGGCACCTGTATGAAGAATTGCTGATTCTTACCTGTACAGCGCGCTAGTCGTATCTGATGCTGACTAGCAGTCATAAGGTCATATATTTGCTAATGGTGATTGCTGCGATATATATATATATATATATATATATATATGTATATATACCGCTGCAATATACAAGAGGTGCGGCATAAGGATTACGTACAATTTGCTTAAGACTCTTTTTATCATATTTTTAAAACGTTTTTAATTCAGATTGACGAAATATCGTGTCGTATACGACCTGCTGCATGGGTTAGTCAATTCCGAAAGAATGTCATGAAATGGATTCGTTGTTTAGGACACAGTCATGAGATTTATTTCATCATTTGCTGTCAATAGATTCATCTCTTGGTGCGGAGATATTTACAAAGGAGGATGTATGCACATGCAAGATGTTCTGGGTATGTAAGGGTTAGTTTGTATATATATATATATATATATATATATACCGATCTGTTCGGCCGGGTTGGGACTAAAGCTGAAGGCCGCCTACTTGTCGAGGTAACTAGCTCAGTGTCTGACTTCTGCGAAAGCCAGGCACCTATAATTGTGTGGGTAACGTTGTTTTTTTTTGTCGGCGTAAATCGTGGGAATGCGCTTCAGAAGAATAAATATCAATTCTTCTACAAATAGGTCTAGCTCTGCAGGCGGCCGGCATTAGCGTCAAATCGTGTGGTTCTATTCCCTACAGGTTAATATAGCGTAGGCACGGACTGTCACAAACCTTCGAGTGGCCGGCCTGCGTTCAGCTGGGCCGGGTGGATAGACAGGTATTCAGTTCATCTTCAGCTGTTCGCGTTTCGTCACCCTCTCCTTGAACTTCGTCGTATTTTTATTTTTAATTTTTTGACGCCATTCACCGTTGTCCTCAACAGCGTTATGGGCATAATCTGACTCCCCACTACAAACAGGACCGCCACCACTTCAACCAACCAATATGAAGAGTTGAGCCCGCCGAAAAAACCTGATTCTCAACCAAAAACTCCCTCTCTTGCCGTATGACACCTTGAGTCAGCCTCCACCACAACACCTGTTTAACGTCTACGATGACCAACTACAGCTATGACTACAGCTCCCTGTTACTATCAATATTGGTGCTGGTACAATGACCGCAACTTTCGCCACGGGTCGCTCAGCTCATGTCAGTTTCGTGGTAGGCCTGGTTATTATCACCAGTGTGTGTCTACTCCACCATCTCGATCCACATCTCAGCTGTGCTGCGCTTGGCACGGGCCACTCGAAATCGCCATCGACACTTGCGACAAACAAAACGAAACCTTCACTGCTTCGTTGTTATTTTTCCAGCTTTTTTTTCGATCTCCCAATAGATGAACAGAAATCGACTAGTTCGTCGCGCGACTAGATCGAACGATCGTTCGCTGTATCGAATACTACTATGTCATTTAAAAAAACACTTGTTAGAGGGAAAGGTGCAATCAAGAAGGAGGGAGGGAGAGAGAGAAAGAGAGGAGAGAGAAATAAATAAAGAGAGAGAAAATGATGCTATTTAAGTGGCGACGTATTCGTGTGATGAAATCCTATGGTGAAAATGTTGTTATAATAACAGTAATCATAAAAATAATGTTGTCGTCATTGTTGGCCGCATTATCCATAATAGGAGGCCAATTAGTTTATCCACGCACTT
Organism: Dermanyssus gallinae; assembly: GCA_003439945.1. Classification (NCBI taxonomy): domain Eukaryota; kingdom Metazoa; phylum Arthropoda; class Arachnida; order Mesostigmata; family Dermanyssidae; genus Dermanyssus; species Dermanyssus gallinae. The sequence goes on along the minus strand of QVRM01004189.1, from coordinate 58,145 downwards.
CTGTTCACGCACTTAATGATTCATCATCATTCATTCTATCGTCTATCCGACCATTATCAATCACCATTACCATCATCCTCAGTCCTCAGTCAGTAGTCAAGCAAGCAATCAACATATGCTCATTTTAGCCCCACTCAGTCGGTTGCATCGTAATTAATGTGCCTGCTAAACTGTTGGTTGGTCTTTACTTTCGAGGGCTTGAGAGGGGCTGCATGCACATGAGTGAACCCCAAACACCACAGTGCTTTGCATCATGAATCGTTTATCATCAACAACGCCACGCCCAGCTAACAGTCACTGCCACGTCATTACCATTCATCTAGGTATAGACGCTTTTTCGTCACGATATACGTCAGACGTGCTATATGCTTTTGACGTACGTTAGCATTGTTTTTGGCTTCATCACAGCAGTATGCTCTTGCTGTGATTGTTGCTGCTGCTGCTGCTGTTGTTGCTGTTGTTGTTTTCGTTGTTAATATGTTTCTTGTTAGTTTATTGAATGTCGCTCTGGGTGTCGTGGATTCGTCGTTATGTCGTTGTTGGTGATAGTGGTGCTGGTTTATTGTGTTATTGTGACGACGTCTTTATTCATCGTGCAGCGTTTTTTTGTTTTTACTATATATATTAGTCTACGCGTTAATGGAAGAATTGCCGTCTTCATTTGCATTTTAGCTAGTGTTAGTTGTTGTGTGGCTCTTGAGTTGATGGTAGCGTTATTCCAGTTGCAATTGCTAGCTATTTGCTTCAAAACCGGTTGTTGCTAAATAGCATGTTCTCGCCGTTCTCTGTGTGACTGTCGCTAGTGTCTCTTTTTACTCGTACTCTTTTTTGCTATTCACGAGTGGTTTACCTTCGCGTGTTCCCTTCATGGACATAGATTGGAGCATGGTTCTCCCAGTCTGTAGCTCATGTCGGTGTAGCCGGCACATTTACCCGATGTTTCGACGACGACAACCATCATATCTAGCGTTTTCTGGCAGTTGTTTTGACGGTTCGTTAAGCCAATTTACTCGGCGCGTCCAGTACCGTCGAAATATGTCTGTTGTCGGTTTAGCTGGTGCAGCTGTCTGACACAGTGCTTGTACGACTCACAAGTAGTTTAATAGCGGAAACATCATTGCTCGTATCATCACTGCCACTATCATCACCATGCTGCTATTTGCTGTCATCATTGCAATCATCATTGCATCATCATCATCATCATTCTCGTTCATTATTCGCTTTTGAAATATCGTGCCCCCAAATAATGCGTGGAGTTTTCGCATAATACCGTATCCGTTAGAGGTTTGCATTCGACGTTGCCGTTTTTGCAATATCCAAACGCGCCTGTCAGATGTACGAATGCATGTTGTCTGCAGCAACCCGAGTAGTGCTAGCATTAGAAGTAGCGGAAACTTCACTGTGTTGGGCCCTATAAATGTTACCAGTATACTATCTGGTAAGTACGCTTAGTAAGGTAGTAAATTGGTTAGTCGAACTTCACTATCAGCTGTATAACACTGTCTTTGGGCAAGGCGTGACACGAGAGCAATCTGAGTCCGATACCGCTGGGCCGGCATTGCTTGTGCTATGATTGTGTAGGCACAAACAGCGAAACAGGTGTAATTATCATCATTCAAATTACTACCGACATACTGTCTACTTGTACGCAAACTTGTTCACAGCTTACCGTAGGCGTATTGTGGATATAAGATGTCAATTGCAACGCAATTTTAAAAGAAAAATACGAAAAAAAAATAATAATAATAATAATAATAATAATAATAATAATAATAATAATAAAACGGACAACAAGTATAATGGTAAGAAAAATACCTAATACTATTAGTAACTTTTCTGCATATCAGTAGTACTATCAGCTACTACTACATGCCTACTGACCCGTTAAATGGATTTTGTAATTCGGGGAGTGTTGGTATTGTTTTGGTCTCAAAAATGGTCGCAAAATGAGGATATACCCATATGCGGCCTTCGACAAGGTAGCCACACGAAGGTATTGGCCGGCGGTGGCCAGTCTAACAGCAGCATCACGTTCGCGTTTGTTTTGCGCTGCGAAATTGTTGTACGAAACGCTGTTTGGTTCGTTCTCCTTCAAGGTGTGACTGTGATTGTCGTCGTCTCTGGCTTCGATTGGAGCGAGCGATCTTGTATGTCATCTGAGCTCTGTAGGACTTCGGGCTTGAGTACTAGGGTAGTAACGAGGTGTTTTTGTTGATGGACTTGTTGAGGGGGAGGTGCTGCAGTTGCCGCTGCTGCTGCTGCTGCTTCTGCTGTACGTGTGCGATGGTGTGCCATCACTGTTCGTTTCGTTTCGTTCGTCGGCAGCATTGTGTGTGTGGGGAGGTGGGGGGGGGATGGGGTGGTCGAGCGGGTGTGTACCGTGTTCACACCGCCGTGTAGTTCTTGGGCAGGTCAAAGACGAAGTAGTTGGCGTCCTCGTCCTCCAGACTCAGTGGCTCATAGGGCCCGTTGCTCCTCAAGCTGCTGGGGGCTTGCCCCTCCGGACCGTGGGCGGCGATCGGGGTGATCGTGACGTGGGCCGAAGCCCGGGATGAGCCGGCTGCCGAACTCAGCATCTTTGGCTCGATGACGTGCATTGTCGGCTTGGCGCCAGGCTCGCCCAGTAGTGCGCTGGGCAGCAGGAACGAGGAGCCGCTGTCGCGGAGTTTGTGGTCGCGGAGAGTGTAGCTCCGGTAGCTCTTGATGAGGAGAAACACGGCCACAGCCAGAACGATTAGCGACGCCAAGGCCGCCGACACGCCCGTTGTGTAGTCGCCACGAACGCACCCTGCCAGACCCAACACAACGCGTGAACGTGACAGGAGACAAAACACAACAGAACACAAGCATGAGCTATGCTGCCGCTGCTGCTGCTGCTGCTACCAGAGTGCAGCCCCGAGAAAGGAGATCTCGAGAGCCTATAATCCGTCGAGTCTAGCCAAAAGAATAGAGGCTAAAGTCCGAAGGAAAACATACGCTACCAAACACAGCCGAATAGAGGCTGAAGTCAGACGAAAAGCTGCTACGCATACCAAACAGCCGACCGATAGTAAACGCAGGCTACGGAGATGAGGAAAGTACGCAGTAGCTAAGTAGTGTCAACTCAGTACCACTTTGGAAACACGTTTTAGAGCTTCATGGCATACATTGCATTTACGGATTTTTGTTTATTTTAGCCTAGATTAGCTTAATTGTGGGCCTTGCATTGTCATCTTTTTTTGCAAATTGTCAACGAGGAGGCGACAATGCTAGGCGTAAAAAATGGCATACATATAGAGAGAAATGTCGGACAACAACATTTCGTAAGTCAGTTCAACTTTACACCTACAATTGGTGTCCTTTGATGTCCTTTGTGTTGGTACAACTTACCGTGACATGCGTCTAGGGCGTGTAGTTTGGCGAACTGGGCGTGGGCGGTCTCCACAGTCAACTGCTGGGTTCGAATCTGTTCGTGGCCAAATAAGCTAACCCACACATGGTAGACACTGTTGCGCTCGACGGAGATCGACGTGTTCGTCGAGCACGTTAGCAGATCACCTGCAAGCGGCAAGACACAGAACAATGCCAATATTGAGCTACATCTATGCTAATCTGTTGATACATGTCGTTAGCAACTCAACTACTATTACAACTTACAGCACGTATTTAGTGACGCGTTCCGACGACGAATTTCGATCACAGTGTGCCAGCTGGAACGTGTCGACTCAAGCTTCCGTATACGTATACTTGGCATGGCCGAATTCGAACGTGTCGCTCGATCGGACAACATGAGTGGATAGTCCGCCGTTAACGTGGCCATTGTCAACGTAGGTGTCTAACGTTGATCGCAGCCTTTAGAATGCTAATTTCGACTGCATTCGTGTGGGCGAAACAGGAGACACATTAGCTACTCATTGGTAGTCTATATTTAGTCTTGGATCAACAAATCACAGTGGGCGGCCCTCCGATAGGCTGTTGTTGTTGTTGTTGTTGTTGTAGTTGTTGTTTGCCTGGCTAACTATACTAGAATTGCGTGCACAGCAGATCACTTCTGTTGGCTTTCCTACTAGACTAACTATATGTGACGCCATAGGACGGCCGAACAAATTTAGCACCGTACTTCAGTGTTGCAAAGCACGGAGTAGCAGGTCGCTTAAGTTTACGTAGGACTCGTGTTGACTCGCTTTTAATTTGGTGCGAATGTTCTCGAAGCATTAGTGACTGGTTGACTACTGGGACTCTTTGCTGCCAAAAGCCGCTGCTTGTACTCTCGGTGGAACGTCAAGGCGTTGGAGAACTATCTCGCTTATTACGGTCTCGGTTGATCAGGTGTGTATGTGTCGAAGGATTAGGCTATAAGCCGGTAATCTCTGCAACTTGCTTCTGCTTTTTTTTTCTGCATAGGATTTGCGTCCTTAGGAACAACTAGTCTCAGGCGTCACGTGCCAAAAGCCATTATTTCTTCAGGTGTACGCTGAAGAACTCATCAATGGATGGCTTGCCAATGATCTTCGACAGGCGGCTTATAGGAAAGCTTTGAACGTGAGTGGCAAAAAAAAACCGAACAGGGTCGTTGTTCCAGCCGTCGCAGAAGGTGAGTGAGATAAGAGCACAGACCACGAAGTACAAGAGTTTCTCCTGGAAACGCGTCTACCCCTCCTGCATGTAACCGCTGAATAGAGGGGGTTTTGTAGTGCAGTGAATTCTCGCGGATCAAAATAACTTACTAAACCCAGCGTCGGTCAAACCCAACACAGAACAGTCAAGAAGAAACAATCGTAACACTATGTATAAGTAAACAAGCTACCAAGAGAAAATTCCACAAAAAAAACCATTTCAAGCAGCACCAGCAGCAGCAGCAGTAACGGAAATGTGCTTACATAATGATATAACATTTTTCCCATTGGCCTGGTTCCGAATAGGGACGTGGCGCGAATCGCAGTCGTTCGAATCACGTAGATCGCATTTTACTGCACTGTGCACGGATATTTCTGCATTCGCTAGTTTCACCGAGTTTCCGTGGTTTACCGCCTGTGCTTTGGTTGTGCGATCTTGATTTGCTTCACTTACTTTTCATTTCTGGCCAGCTGGTAGGCAGCTTCTGCTGAACTGGTTTTGTTCTTGACACTGACACACTTCGTGCTTGCGCTGTGTTTACCCTCCACTGGTCCGTTTCGGGCTACCGCTTTCGACGCACGATGGACTTCGTGGCATGTGTGCTTTGTGTAATGAAACCGCCCGCATTAAAACTGAATTCTGCTGGCACGGCTGTGGTGCAGCGGGACGTGTGAAAAAACGTCCACAATCTGGTAGAGTGCTTCAGTCACTTATGCGTTCGAGTTGCGAACTGATTTGGCAAACAAATTTATTTTCTTTGGCTTCGAACTACAATAACTATCTGCCGTTCATGAGGACCGCCATCAGTGTCAACTGGATTTTCGGTCGGCTCGTTGTCAAATTAAACAATTGAAATCTAATGCGGTCAGCCGGCGGACCAGAATCCTTTCGAACTTGACGCGTCATCTTGCATGAAGCAAAGCTCCCGGTTGAGACCAGCTGTTCTGCGATTTCCTTCCATCGACCCTACAACTGCCCCACACTACGTCTTGTCTCTAGCAAGGGCACAGGACAGAAAGTGATCTCGCACGACCAAGCGTCGGGGAAGCGCCAGCAGGCGACCAGGCGACCATGATTGGGACGGCTGGCAAAAAAAGGGCAGTGCAAGTAACATTAAGATACCCACCATTGGGAGTTCTTGCGTTATAGTGATGTCTGTCGTTACTGATAACAAACGAGTCTTAATGCGAATGCATCCTAACCTGCTCAGTTTCTCCCACTCGACATCATAAATTAAAAAAACATAACGGAAAAGATTTTATTAAACATGGAGAAATGAAGTTTAAGGCCAGTTTTCGGCTTGAGGCCGGAAAAGTGAATATTGCTCATAGAACATGCCCAAGTCTTCTTGATATGAAATGCTGCGTGGTTTATTTGCCAGTTTGGACTATTTAGACCGGACGCACAGAGCAGAAAATGTAGAAAAATGTTTAGCAAGAAGCTCACCTCAGTACCTATTGTGATTGGGGCAGAAATGCAGTCGATTATTGGTTATAGTTAACGTGTTCATGTACAATTATCGCTCATTATAGATGATGAAATAGCCAACACATTTCGTGTGCATGTCAGTTACATTCGGACAGTCCACGAATAGGTTAGCTCAGTTAACACCATCTAGATGACCAGTATTATGATATAATAAAACCAAACACTAGATATAATAATAATAATAATAATAATAATAATAATAATAATAATAATAATAATAATAATAATAATAATAATAGTAATGCAGCGCTGCAGCTAGAGAGCTGTTAGACAGCCTCCAATCTCCAGTGGAAAAAGCTGTCTTTCTGGCAGCACGGGACACATTTAGTGGAGGCTTTCTAAAGTGTCTCCCTTCCCCGCAGCTGGGTACCATGCTGGACAACACCTCATTCCGCATGGTAACAGCTCTTCGAATAGGTGCCCCGGTTTGCAACCCCTACAGTTGTCGCGCATGTGGTACCACAGTAACTGAGGATGGACTTCACCCTCTTAGCTGCATCAAAAGCCATGGTAGAGTTTCTAGACACGCTGAAATCAATGCAATTATAAGAAGAGCCTTACGCAGAGCTGGTATTAGGACTTCATGACGACAAAAGACCTGGCGGTGTAACAATCCCGCTATGGGCTAACGGCAGATGCTTGGTATGGGATGCTACAGTGTCCTGTACAGTGGCTCCCTCGTATATACGTCACAGTTCACTAGAAGCGCATGGGTTGCCGAGCGCGCAGATAATGGGAAAAAACGCAAGTACCAAGAACTGGAGACAAGTTATATCGTAGTGCCAATATCGATGGAAACAATAGGCCCGGTAAGCAAGGGAGCCAAGAGTCATCAGTGAGCTGGGCCAACGGATTACAGATCTCACAGGGAATCGGCGCGAAGGCGAGTTTCTACGGCAACTGCTGTCGCTTGCAGGAAGGTGCGGAGGAAACGCCGGCTGTATTGTCGGTTCCATGGAATAATAAATAGGAGTTAGGAGAAGACAAGGAGTACACGTTCACACCTCACAATTTGAACAATTAAACAATATTAATAAATAATAATAATAATACACACAAGTACAATATCAAAACGTAGGCAACATTCACATTTACCCCTTTATCCAAATCAAAGGTGGTAAGGAAAGATTAAGTATAGACCCAGATGAAAGTGTAGGCGAGTGAATTAGCTGGCCTGCCTATTTGCCAAACAGCAGACTCAAAAGTTTGATTCCCTAGAGTCGGTACGTATAGTCTGAGATTGAGTTTACGACACCTAGCGAGTCTGTAACGAAACACAGACGCCCCCGCCGCGCAACTCTCGGTTGGTACGAAACGCCCTATACGTATTCCTAATATTAATTTCAGCGTCACGTATACTTCTATTAAACTACGTCTCACAGATTAAAAAACAACGTTAACGTCATATAGTAAATAATAACTTCATAACGACATCAACTGCACCAGGTTTGGCAGCTAATATAGATATCAAATAGAGGCGTATATTTGAGCGCCTCGTCCCCGGGAACTCCAAATCAGCAGGCGCGGAAGACGGCCGAGCTTCACCAGCGTCATCGTGATTAAATATTCTCACGCGACGCGACCAAAGTAGGATTTATCACAGTGCCACTTGGCCAACATTTTGGATCGAGTACGGTATGTCCAGTGACGAGCGGACCAAATTATGAATAGGAGCTGTCCGTAGGGTTGAGTTGCCATACTGTAGGGAATTATTTATTGAGTTTGGGTTAAATGCAACGGTACATCTCAGTGGCGGTAGCATATGTGCTGTGATACAAGACACAAACACTCTCTCTCTCTCTCTCTCTCTTGTTTTTATCACTCTTGCTACTGCCGAAACAAGACTTTCGTAGAAAGATAGATGCGTATTATTATTATTGTCCACAGCTACTTGGTGCCATAAAAGGCTAGTATGAGGTGCTTAGATTACATGTCTTTTTATCATTTTTACACTTTTACTATGATCATTGTCGTGCTCAGGTGATACAAGGTGTTTAAATAGTATTGTTTGGCTTTTTTTTAAATACTGTAAAGCAACAAGTTACGCGCACATCTAAAGGAACCTTGTTCCAATATGTAAAACCAAGGTTTGATTTTGATATACCTTGGCGTTCATAATTTTAAAAAAAGAACGGAAATTACCACCTTTGATTTGGATAAAAGGGAAAATGTGACCGTTGCCTACGTTTTGATATTGTACTTGTTTGTATTATTCTTATTATTAATATATCGAGTGTTTGGTTTGATTATATCATAATACTGGTCATCTAGATGGTGTTAACTGAGCTAACCTATTCGTGGACTGTCCGAATGTAACTGACATGCACACGAAATGTGTTGGCTATTTCATCATCTATAATGAGCGATAATCGTACATGAACACGTTAACTTTAACCAATAATCGACTGCATTTCTGCCCCAATCACAATAGATCCTGGGGTGAGCTTCTTGTTAAACATTTTTCTACATTTTCTGCTCTGTGCGTCCGGTCTGAATAGTCCACTGGCAAATAAACCACGCAGCATTTCATATCAAGATGACTTAGTTATGTTCTATGAGCATGGAAATTATTCACTCTTTCCGGCCTCAAGCCGAAAACTGGCCTTAAACTTCATTTCTCCATGTTTAATAAAATATTTTCCGTAATTTTAAGCCGAACTACTGAAATTTATTTTTAAAAGATTTTACTAAGAGTTTACTAAGAGATTTTACTAAGCGTTGCTCCCGACCATTTTAGACTCAGTTCTATCATTCTAGTTTACAAGAGGGACAAATGCTGATAATTACTGACATGTTCCGCAATGTGCTATACGGTGCTTCGTCTATGATAGAGCTCTAGTTAGCCACTACAATAATTTATTAATTGTTAACCCGCTTACTTAATTCCACTTAGCAAACCTTCATCGCCCACCGACCTGCATGTACACAGCTTTTGGAAATGATCCAGGACTGGGCCATGTTCATAAATGCTCGACGAATACCTTGACCAAAAGAGCGCGCTTGACGTTTCTTAGACTGCTCCTCTCCAATTATAAGGTTTAGGTATCCATATGCCATGACCACATGGCATATAGTATGGGTTTAGGTATCCATATGCCATGATCATATGGCTTAGGGTGAGGTCATTTGTGAGCGACTTTCGCGTCATTTTTAAACAAATATTGGTGATAAACCAAGTTAGCCATATCTTGTGTTATCTGGTGTTTTAAGCTTAATAAAGTATGTGCTACCTAACGTCAAGTAGCAGCTGACGTTGTTCCTAGTATAGACTCTTATATCTGATCTATAAACGCAAAAAACTTGACTTGCTAGATTACGTTTTTCCTGTTGGCTTCAGTAATCTAAGTAGTCTGCGATCAACCACTCCAAAGACCGCAAATCGCGTCCCCTGTCCAACATTTTCCTGTACTATTCGTCGTCATTGTTTCTTTTGGTGTATCGTCACTCTGTAATTAATGGTCCTTGTTCACAAATGCAAGCTGCGCTCATATGGAGAGCAGCAAATTGTCGCCCATGACTCGAGCAATTGAAATCAAAAAGTCTACAACCGTTGCTTCGATTGGCCCATCATCAAGGTCGACCTGTTTTGAATTTGTAAACAGGTTGTTTGCTGGGCTTATGGCCAAATTGTACCCGCGTATTTGGTGGTTAGTCACGTTTTCGGTGCAGAAGAACGCTTACAAGAAACAATTCTATGGTAAATTCTGGGACACACTATTTTCATGTGATAATAAAGGTGATTCTTTGTGTCATGTTAAAACAACCTACACTTTTATGCTGGTCCTACGCAAATGTGCAGTATGTATAAATATCTAGTTTGCTGCTGAGGACATCTTAGACGTTTGTATGGGCGTTTTCTTGTCTGGAGTAAAGTGCCCTATTCCAAGATCTGTTTGAAGGGCTCTGCTAAAAAGCATGTTCTCGCACAGCCTGTCAATCATAATTAGCTCTGCAGTGGCGCGTTTCAACCAGCATCATTGCTGTTATCCAGGTTATCCAAAATCAGATTTGACTCACTTAATCCCGTGGCCTCGAAGAAACTGGAAATCTGAGGTGCAACAGTAGCAGCAAAACACGATCGCCCGTTCCGCAATTAAACGGCAAAAAAATCCTGCTGCACAATCCAATACTCCAATGGACATTTCAATAATAAGCGCAAGTTTTACCTTTACGCTATACCGTCCACTTGAGAAAAGCACTTAAATTACAAGTAATTTCCTCCACTGTACTTTCTTTTGTCTAGAATTGTGTACAATACAAGGTACAGTTATTGCCAATAAATGAAAAGTTTACAGTTGTAGGAAGTAACCTAGCAAATATGTCGACCTACACGTTTACCTCTAAGATGTATGTAGTAGTGATAGGAGACAATTTTGATAGAGCAATTTGGCCATCACTGCGTCAAGTAGGTTTTAGCGTGAGTTTGCGTGTGCTGGCAATACTACGTGCGAACTCATCGCTTTACACAAATTATCAAGCCATGCGCACAACTAACAGTTATTTTTACAATAAGGAACGTGCACTATATAGCTAAGAGTAAAGATGCCTAAGGCAGACGGATCGCCTCATATAAAGAGCTTGAGCAAATTAATAGGCAATACGCGGTAACACGTCTGCCAACCGCTCGTTTGCCAACTTAACACGTGAACAAGTCAGAGGTGACTAGGTTAACTTCTGCTATGCTTAGTACCCAAATCAACTAGATTGATTCATAGGGATGACAAAATCAATAAACCGATGTGACTAAACTTTATTCTGTTAGACGACAAAATATATGACAATAGCTAAGAATTCGTACCCTTACATAAAGCAAAAACCTTGGACAATTATTGGTTCATAGTGAATACACCGAGGCTAATTATCGTCTCATATGTTTTAGGACGTTGCCTGTGCACAGATTTGTTTCCTTTCAAACAATATTTAACACTTAAAAGAAACTAATAGGTACTAGTTACTTATCGTTCGATGTGGTTAGGCTCTGTGTCGCCTTTCCAATATCTTGCGAAGAGGGGGAAGGCACGGCTTCGTATTTGATTGCCAATATGGATTTAGAAAAGGATGCTCGACAATCAGCGCCATTCAGCAGGTTTAATCTAAGGCCGAGCTCCTCCGTAGATCTCCACCGAAAACGCTTTTCATAACCGTTTCATTCGACGTCAAAAATGCTTTTAGTAGCTTTCCGTGGTGAGTCATAGTCGACACTCGCAATAGAAAAAAGCTCCGTTTTGCCTTCTTAAAGTCGTATCCGACTACCTACATGACCAGACGATCCAAGTCCCATAAAACGACTTTAATGTGCCTGCAGGGGTGCCACAAGGCTCTATTCTTGCCCCCCTTGCTATGGATGATAGCTTTCGGCAACGTGCTGCGGCTGGTTCAGGCTCCGGAGCAGCTGGAGAGACGCAAAAACGAGGCAATTGCCGGCATTGCACAGTATATGCGGAGAGCGGGGGCTGCCCTTGCCAGCATCACCCTATAGCAAAAGGAGAAAGACGGCTTGAAGAAAAGTGATTTAGGCACCAGTCTCTAGAAAGTTATACTAAGCATCAAAGATTGGCTAAATCGGCCCCGGAAAGGACTAATCTTTCAAACCACTTAGGTCCTGATGGGTCGCAAGTACTTCCACTCCTACCTGTTCCGTATTGGAAAGGTACCCAGAGCACACGCTTTTGAAGTGTCCAGCACAGGCGGAAGAGCGACTGAGACCTTTACAGACATACTCACGTCGAAATCTATGGCAAACAAATCGCTGTACTCTGCGCACCCCTTTGGTCTCAGGGAAAAAGCTAGCTTTGAATATATTGCATCACCGGTGTTTTTACTAAAGAGTGCGGACTGCTGTCATCAACCCCTCAAGCACACGTTGGTTGGTCAATGGTCAATTAATGGTCGGGATGTATCATCGAGACATCGGTCACCCAAAAGCCTCGCCTTGAGGCGAAACAGAAAAAGATAACTCCGCCCATACAGGGCACCTCAGAAAAGTGTGTTTTGAAGTGTTTTCCGGATCGCCGCAGCGGATGCACTTCGGGCTAGGGGTCTTCCCGAAACTGATTAGGTAGGACTCGAAGTCTCCATGACCTGTTATGGGTCGTAGGTCGTGTGAAAAGTAAGTACCCCCCCCCCCCCCTTAGCGGTTCAGCCAGTCTTTGATGTTTGGGACTTTAAAAACATTTCTAAGGAGGTTCTCTTTCAGTGTAGGCTATCCTCCGTCCCCTACGGGCTCGGAACTCACCGTTAGGTTTATCTTCAATGCACCGAAAGCCAGACATGTTGAGATATCTAGGGTTTGCCCAACAGTCCTTGTGGCAGCATGACTGCTGACTCTCAGCAGTATGGTTTATCATCTATTCTCAATGAGCATCACTCAAAGAAAATTCGATCAACAACAGGGATCGAACCGGCGACACCTTGGTAGATGACAACCATGACTAGCGCACTAGACCCCTAGACCACGCCGCTACACTAGTGCTCTAGTCCTTCTTTAACAATTCCTCTTCTTTTTGGTGCTTTTCCAGTTTAAAGGAACCCCACACTATCCGCCCACATTTATAGGCGAATTTCCTGCAGTTTTCTAGAGTGTGCGAACGGAATTTTCCAGTTTCTTCTCTATAAAAAGCTGATGTTGAGGACTACGGTGCAGAGATGCATGGATTACGCTCTTATAGGCCGTTTCACTTCTCCTCAAGTCGATTGTATGTCGACGCCCCTCGCCCTTTTTACGCATGGGGTTACTCCATAAGCGACCTATAGGTCCTGTGCTTGAAGGAAAGAACCAATCATTGTTGAAACATACAGCACCAGTTTTGCTTACCAAATGTGGCCTTAAGCATATTTCTTTGACAGCATTCTTCAATTGAAGAAGAACACCCACACCCACTAAAATATTTAGAATAGGTTAAGGCTGTACATGCCCCAATACCTCTAATTATTCGCTTTATGGGATAAAACTAAAAATGTACGCTTCGTATCCTGAGGAAAACTTCAGAAGAAATCTGATACTAGATGGTTCAATTATTTTGTCACTTCTATACCCAGATTTGGTTATCGATTTGCACGTGAATACAACTTCAGACATTTACCAGAGCGAATGGCTTGGAGTGGCTTTATGTTGACTAAAATAGGTCGCCATATTTCGTGTCTCAAACATCATGTTTCATGTCTACAGATGCCAAAAAACATAAGTAGCTTATCGTTATCAACCACGAATAACAGTATGTTTGTATTTCTCTACGCCTTCGGGTGATTGAACCCGCGTGCGCCGGGGAAGCCCCCCGGCTCTTCAAAAAAGACCCTCCACGAGCGTTTCTTGCTCCAGCAAATTTCTTTTAAAGGTACAGCCTCTTGTACTCAACTTCGTGGTGTCGGGCCCTCAGGCGCGGATCGCCTGGCGCAACTAAGGCACTTCTGTCTTAGTTGTCTAAGCACAGGAGTCTACCAGTAAGTTTTGGCGTGCCATGGTGTCCTGAGCGTGTGTTGGGAGGCATAGCACACTGTCTCTAGGAGTCTCCCTCTAGTCCTATAAGGGCCCTGAGGGACCTCCAGAGCTGCTGGGCTCCCTAGCGTCTGATGGACAGATGCCGCGACAGACGATTAGCCGTCATGGTGGTAATCACGGGGAATTCTATGATGTAGTAGACGCAAAGAAATTCCTTTTCTTTTTGGTGTTCTTCCAGTTCAAAGGAACCCTACACTATCGTCCCACATTTATAGACAAGTTTCCTGCAGTTTTCTAGTGTGCAAACGGAATGTTCCAGTTACTTCTCTATAAAAAAATCTGCGTCGCTGCCAAGTTGCACCCCTTAGCTACATCGATGTTAAATGGTGCATATTAGAACAGATGTGTTAGACAGAAGCCATTAAAACGCGTCTCATGCTAGCGGATGGTAGCAGGCAGATGCGCAATTCTGTTGTATATAGCTGCAATGGTCGTAGTTTCTGGATGTAGTCACTGGAAAATGATTGATGATTAAAAGCCAGAACAAAATTAAGTCTTGCTGAAAAGATTTCACACGTTTGCAATGACATTTTGATCTTATCAGTAGTCATACCTTAAAAAAGCTCTAGTCGAATGCTCGCCTCAATCGACTTTCCTACGGGCCAGTACCGGCTATTCGTATTTGTTACACTATCGTTGCGTCCCCGTCTGTCATAGAAACACCCGTCTATAGATCTGACCACTTGCGAATTTGCACCACCGTTCTCATTGTTTGTTGTCTGTCTTCAGTCTAAATATTGATTTCTTATTCCAATCATTATTGGTAGTCTTGCAACAGAAGAAATAACTGATTATTCAGCTATCTAGAGATATTAAACGAATCGGTAACTCCTCTCATGTATTGGTTCTATAAGCGAAATCCCCATACCTGTCGCATTAAGGTTCGATTCAAGCACAGACATCAATTTTCTAAAATTCGCCCTTGGGCACTAAAGATGACATTTTTCGGCGCGGCTCTGCGCGGTCGTCCCGGTAGATGGTCGTTTTCCCCCTCTGGCCTTTAGAAACGCCAAGTAAACTACTGAGGTGATTATATCGAATTTCAATATTAAATTGCATGGCATAATGTTTCTTGAACTAGTCGTCGATTTTGCCATTTCGCAGATCGTTAAGTTCTAGACTTAGCCACGACAACAGTTGTGTGAATTAGGTGCCTTCTGAAGGAGTCTTAGGGTTCTCAAGGTGGCATATATATATATATATATATATATATATATATATATATATATATATATATATATATATATAAGGCGATCACTGCAGAGTATGTAAACGTATTGTAAATAAATAATAAATCATCACAATATATATATATATATATATATATATATGTTATCATTCCTTTTTTTACCTGTTTCTACGGTGGCTTCGCCGGCTGACACACAATTTGTGAGAGGTATGAGCAATAAATCAGCTATCGTAGATTTGAGCCCCTGTTGCCCTGTTACGAAAGCTCTTTGCGAGAACTAAGTCCAGTGTTGAGAGCGCAGTGTCGATGGAAACATTCATAGGCCAGTGTGCCACATGCATGTTACGAGCGTTTACAAATGTGGTTGTTAGAGCGTAAAACATAAATAAATACATATAACGATTACCATATAGTACTCATTTTTATAATCAACTACACATCTTTTGATGCTTGGTTTTTTTGCGTGTGTGCAAGTGTGTGTTTTGTGGCTTACTATCTCGCTTAGCCTGTACATCGCTGTACAGCGATTCACAATCGCCATGCCCAAGTCTGCTTACCTGACACTTTCGTAGCGATCGCAGCCTTCCATGTGACTTTGTATTTGATGCATGGTCCTTCATCCGACGAGTTCATAAACGGCTCCCAGCGAATGGCCGCCTTCAGTATCTCCGCCTCTCTGGTGTGGCCTAGCGCTGATGAGTGTTGTTGTTGTTGTTGTTGCTGTTGTGGCTGTTGGTGCTGTTGCTGCTGATCAGTTGATTGTTGGCGAGCGGCAGCACTGCTAGATCTGCCATAGGTCGACATTGGTCGCGAGAGACTCGTCAGAATCGGAGCAGGAAATAACTCCATATGGTTGCCGGTTCGTCTGGATAACGACACGCTGTTGCTGCTGCCAATGCTGGTTTCACTTGCGTGACTGACCATTGCTGCGGGATGAGCCAATGCCGCGTCAGAGGCAGGCGTCACGTCGTCGGAATCCGGCAATGTTCTCCGCCGTTCTGATGAGATTGTCCCGTTGTGCTTGGCGGCGGCGTCTCGGCCAACGACGCCTTCGACGACGACCGCCGCCGCCGGACCTCGGCTTCGTGAGGACGCTTCCCGCGCCCGGTTCAGCGGCGCGGAGCGCAGATCAACTGCTTCCGAACGGATCCTAGTAGTAGTCGTAGCGGTAGTATTAGTAGAAGCCGCTGGATCCGCCAATCTGCTGGTTGAATTGTGGTGCCGATCTCGGAAGGCGGCATCGGACGGCGAGTGGGCGGAGTTCGTTGAAGGGGAGGCACCGGCGACTAACTCGGACACCACAACTGCCGAAGAAGAGGAAGACGAGAAAAAGGACAGCTGTGTATCCGGAATACCGTGAGCTCGACTTGAATGCGGCTTCGAAACAGGTCGTTTGCCAGCGCCAGATTGCAGAGGATTGTTGGTGTTGTCATTGTCGTTGGTTCGATGCTCACGGTGTCTGGTCGCGTCGTCCGTGAGATTATACCGCTTTCGCAGATCGGTGACGTGGATGCTGCTTATGATCGGTGGCTATAAATTTAAAATAGACATACAGACACATAAACATACCCAGACACAAACATTTTGCACAAATTAGTTACGATCAATGAAACAATAGTAGTAGTAATGGTAAACAAAGCATATTTTATCTAAACGCCGTGAGATCTCCTCGAAGTACAGAAATGAAGTACCACACGCACACTTCGCATTACGTTGCAATCCGACACGAGATTATTAGGAATGTTCAGAGTGGCTACGAAATAATGTCTAAAATTAACAACCAATGTTGCTAGTCTTTTTATGTTTGTATGTATAGATAACTGATTGTTGTAATGTTTCAGCTGTTACGAAAGTTCGCCTAACAGTCATGGCAATCGTTGGCTGAGAGATGTGTCTCCACCTGAATACGTTCGAGTAATTCTTTGTTTCACGAAATAGCACTTCTAGAATTACTCTTAAGTGATCACACAAACAAGACCATAGTTCATTATGCCTATGTACAAAAAAGTTGTTTGAAGGTATTGCAGAGTTAGTTGTTAATTCAAGCCGGTACGCGGAGTGCGTATGCTAATCGGATTGAAGGATTACTGTAGATTGTAACGCTTGTATAACCATCGAGGTCTATTTGTGTTGTTATTACAGAGTATATATGACTTGTTTCTCTACCAAAGCAGGCTAGATTATGAGATACATGCATGGCTTTAGTCCGAACATTGCGTCAAGTTTGGTGCATTAGTATTCCCGATGTATGATAATATGGGGTTTTGACGCCGGGGCGTCCGTGTAAGCTTGAGAAGAACAAAAGACTGATACAGCCTAACACAGCCTAACAAAGGGCGGGTGCGAACAAGGTTGTGTCAGAATGGTGTGATATGTTGCCTAACTTTAAGGTTGGAAGATGTCCGCATGGCCAGGTTACGGGTTCTATCTAAGGCCGGTTAGGTGACTCCTTTCTATCGTGCAGTCCTATTCAAGAAAATCGGCTGAAGCGTATACAATGTAAGCTCGAAACCACTTTCAAACTCTTATTGGTTCGCACTTCACATACAGTGGAGGTTATGAGGATTTAGAAAAACTATAGAGGGTGCTTGTTAAACAGTTAAAACTATCTGACAAAACCCTATACGTAGGTACTGAAAACTCTATATTGACCACATAGTATCAGCCTCTGTTTCGGGAGGTAGGTTATAGGAAGTTCAATAATTCAGTGAATTCTGCAATCGTGACCATGACTAACAGAAAGTTCTTATTTTTATTGCTTTTACATTCATACATACAACGCGAATTCTTATTGCTCCAACAAAGACGCATTAAGCAAAGCCTGCCCGCTAACAGTATTTCGCTAACGTACTATGGACGTATTTCTAAGGCTTTCCATAACCATACATTCCATGCATTGGAATGTATAAGGCATAAGACGCTTCGTATCACCTTACATTATTAGCAGATATGCTACCACAGTAATTAATCGTCTCGCAGTAGTAGAAACCGCCTCCGTACTTGTTGTTCTAGCTCCTTGCAACCCCAGCATTTTAAGTATTGAAATGCACACCATCATGCTGCAATGTTGCAGCAAATTTACTTAATGATTTGGCCACATCAGGAACCGATCGTAGCTAGAGATGTTTGCATGTAAAGCACGATTCCAAATCAGTAAATTTGTGGGATTACACACCTTGGTATATTTTCATCAGATACAAGCGACCTGTTACAAGGAAGGTTATCATTAAAGTTGCCTAGCGTCGACCTCAGCGGCAATGAAGAAAGGCACGCACTACGTAATAACATAACTCGATTTTTCCTATTGCTGTGCAGTATGATAGCGGGGACTTCAGTGAGTGCAGTCAATACGATGCCGCATTCCGAATGGGTGGACATTCCTTCTTCACTTTATCAGTTGGAAAGCGGTTAGAAATTTTTTTTTATTTAGAAACGTCAACAAGCTTCACTGCCACTCATTCTCAACCGCAGGAATGAAGGAATACGACATACTGTAGACCTTGCGGGAAGAGTAAGTTTCTACTCAATCAGTTTGACATTCGTAGTCCACGAAGCACGAACATCACTCAACACAATGCCGGCCGTAGACTTCTCTGAAGGGACCTTTAGGACTATCAGAGTATAGGCTAACTGCATTCGGTCCAAGCTAGAGCCCCGAGATCTTCCACTCGCTGCTGTGGGTGGCGTAACGGGGAGGAAGTTGGGAAAACTGAGCAAAACGATTCAACTCAGCCAAGTTACTATGGCTCTACGTAAGACTCGCCGAACGCTGCTACAACTACCGCTTCGTAGCCGAACGCATTCTGCTTTGCGAGTCTGCGTGCTGCGTTCATCCGGATGCAGCTTCAAGCGTGTTGGCGTGCAGTATTTTCTATGTCGCCTTAAACGTTCTTGGAACAGACACCGCCTCTCGGCGAAGGCATCTCGACCACAGTGCGCTTACGACCTCGACCGCGCAGCTGCCTCCTAGCGGCTCCACTAAAAAAAAGCCATCGAAACTAGAAGACGTCGGAGGGGGGGACGTGGCTGTGTGAAAAATCCGTGCGCATACGGAGCACGGAGGTAAAATGCTAGTTATGGGCCATTCATATGCAGCGCCGTTTCAGGCGAACTACGCGGATAACACCGCTGTTGGTTCGCCGTCACCACTTGAGGCACAAGAGGTTAGAATCTGAAATTTCGTGATCTCGCTTGGAATCTAGCTGGAGAGTAGAACCTACTTGTTGACCTAAAGGAAAAGCGAAAACGAACCGCGCTTGCGCTGCATATGGGCATAATATCTGCATTTTGGACAAATCCAATACCTGAGGGAATACCTGCGCACTCACGAATACCTATAATTTAGATCCGAAGCGCATGCTAGAAGCGCTGCCAAGGATGGCACAGGTAGCACAATATCGCCATATAGGGCAGATTACGATTCGTTTCTGTTCGATCAAAATTTAGGTGCAGAGCATGACTTCAATTTGTTCATTGCTACCGCGTGGTCTGAATCTTCCCCTACTGTGTGTGATGCTAGCTCATGCTAAAAGACCATGTTCGTCATTGTTTTGGCATATCATTTGCTAACATTAGCACCGCCGGCCGGCCGTCAGGAAAGTATTGTCCCGTGCAACACAAAACGCTATGCTGGTACGAGAAAAAGAGCCGGTTAAAAAATGTCCTGCTATCTGCTCCTGCGGGCCTTCCACACGCACGACTCCATCAGATACGGGGGGGGGTGAGCAATCCCCATGAATACTTCGACTTTTCGGTTTTCCTGGGCCATCAGAGCCAGTTTTATTCTAAGAGCAGGGTCGTAGCTGATGTCCTGGGAAATATCCAGCCCGCGGACATATTATCCTTACCCAGTACAGCTGTTCTGATTCTACAACAATGTGCTTTACTAGCCTCTGAGCTGTTCTGTCGGAACGTTGTTTGTACTGTGATGCCTTCATCAATGCTAATATGATTTTATCGCTTTACCCACTAGCCGTGGGTTGTGTTCCGTTCGTAGACACACTAATGCATTTTGCGTTATTGCATATCACATCTTCACAAGACATCTTAGTGCCCTCTGGTGCAATCTGAAGACTTCGAATCGAATTGATGGCCCACACAGACTTGTTCGACAAGAGCATTGACATCACTAGCAACAAGCATAATAATGCTAATAATAGTAATAATCAAAATATCGACTACAAGAACAACAGCAGCAACAATAGAGACAGAACAATTTGCCTAACATGGGTGTCATAAAGATAATATTATAGTTATGGAAAGCACAAGTAATGTTATACGTACATGGTGGTGCACTCCGGTTGAGTGGCATTTATTAGTGTGCCGTTTCAGGTGTTCCGTGTGGACGTTGAGCAGTGAGATTTTCTTCTCGGAGTCAATTGATGCCAATCGGATCGTGCAGAACTCATCGAGCAATTCGTCCTTAATGGTGATGTTCCTGTAGTAGGTCTATATACGGGAGTCAACAGACAAGTAAATGCGCAAGCAAATATATTGTTATACAAACGCGCAAATATAACGACGTTTTAGTAAAGATGCAAATTATCACCTGGTAAATTATTTTATTATATAGTATAGCTAGCCCCTGATAAGGAACAGTTGACACAACGACAGTTGACATTTTACCAATAACAACTTAGATTCTTCTCAGATAGTTTCGTCTAACGTTGTTTGAAAACTGGGCAGGGGTCGAAGGATGTACTGCATATTTATTATTCAATTATATTATCATTATTCACTCTCTTTCTCTCCCGCTTCCTCTCTCTTCCTATATATATATATATATATATATATATATATATACATATATAATATGCCATATCACAGACGTAGCCATGGCAGGGCATACCCAAGATTCAAGCTTAGCCCTACTTATACGAGTGTATATGATGATATGCAGTAAGAACTAGCCTAAGGCATGTACATGTTATGGCATACTCAAGGTCGAGACTCGATCGAAATACAGTCACGGATTCTTGTTTTTTTTTTGGCGATTAGCCTGCCAAATATGGCACGAAGCCAACGACGCAGGCCACGATTGTGAAATCAGACCCTTCAGAAATGTAGACGAGCTGGCTCTAGCTGCTCCTTAAAAATATTTGCCTAGAAACTGAGAGTATGAAGAAACAGAAAGAAAGATAGAGAAAAAGAAACGCCGATATCGGGTAACACTTTTCAAGTTCATATGGCTTTCGTTCTCGTGCGCGTTGGCCACGACTATACCCAGCTTGCAGAAAATGTTCGGAAAACACTTTCAGCTAACGGGACAAGATTCCGACAGAGGAAGCTGTATGTGTGTGTTGGTTTTTTTTTTGTTGAAGATTTACGTTTATGCAGGCGTTTTACAAAACTGCTCTAAATAAGTCGTTGGCTTCGACGTTATTGCGCCTACAACCGGTAAGAACTCGTTCCGGTTGGCTCAGCGCAAATGCGCTCGGAAAGATATCTGCCGCAGAAAAAACGCCACGGTTTATCTAAGGAAACTTGCAAATAACACATAACATACGAGACGCGCGGAAAGCAAAATCACCACCACCAGGCGTAAATACGAATGTTTTACTTGATGACATATTTGACCAAAATATATCTTGGTACGTTCCAAGCAACTAGATCAGCATCCCGCAAAGACCGATTTGATAAGCTGCAAGATGCGTCTCGACCCTGAGAACGTGTTAATGGCGCCTCTGGTAGAGCTAGAGGTTCGGCAGCGGGCTTACATTTAAGACGGTAATTCCACTCTGACCCAGTAACGACATACGTTATTCACTCAATAACGTCAATGAGAAAAATGATCAGTCGGTTACATCGTTACTATTTGTGTAGATGTTATTATAAATAAATAATTATTATTACTCCAATACACGTGCTGAGTCTCAAATGCTAAATGTTTACCACGTATACTAAATACTCAACACAAATAATAATAATAATTATTATTATTATTATTATTTATATCTGCTAAACGCGCTAATTCGTTAGTTTTAAAAATATATAGATATAGACTACAAGCACTGTCTAAAAGTAATTAAGATTCCTTTCTATTGTACATGCTGCGCGTATCTATCAGGATAACGACAGTCTTATTTGTTTCAGCCGACGTATTGTGATTCTTAATGCCCACTTAACGTTGATGTTCGCATTGAAAAGACGAAAACGTCTTAAAACACCTGGGATTCGGTCATGGTCGAACCTCCCCCGCGAAATACATGCTGTTCCCGAGGAACGAATTTTTGCGCCTCGATATAGAACCTAAGCCAGCGCGCCTGAAGACTTAATAGTATTTTGTAGATGCAACTTTTTTCTTGTAGATGCAACTGTGCAATGCCCCGCCGAAAGGGATTGGCAGATCAGGTCGTCTTTGTCTTTAGGGATGACCTTCAGCAAGCATGCTAGAATGTCACTTCTTTATAAGCACTTGTTAAAGAGAGCTGTTCAAAAGGGAGAACCGTCACCTTTATATGTTCCGTCTGGATGGGGTAGGGTCCGAAGACCTTCTTATTCTTCAACATCTCAATCGCACTTTGAACCTCTGTAAGAGAAAATGGAGCATCTGTCTATAGAAATAAAAGAGGTTTCGCCCGAAACTCAAGTTCGTCCGATAATTTTTACTACATCGATCTAACCCCCGGTGTGCTGTCCGCCATTGTAAGCGTCAATAGAGTGCTGATACAGACAGTCGGAGGCAACTGGACAATTAGAGAATGTAAAGTTCTTTCTAAGAGCGCAATGAGATTCAAGCCCTTATAGACATGCAATTTCAATTTTTATTGGCGAACGAGAACGTATTGAAGTGTATCAGCTGTCGGTACAAGCGACGGTGTCTGTAGTTAAAGTCTCTCATCTCCGGGTGTTCTCAGGAGAGTATATGGGCGTGAATAAACTAGGCTCTCACTGGATAGAGATATGATTCAAACCGCTCTAGTGACCGACTTTCTTTTAGTGCACGCCTATATGTAGACAATTATACCGCTCGTGTCAACATGTCGTTTAAATCCAGTTAAATCACGAGGCATATAACTTGTCTACCTGATTCGACGTCTCTTTCAGGACCTGAGTTAGCAATTATATTGATAGTGGAGACCCACCCCTTTGTGCATTATCGCCACGTCGGCCACCAGCAGAGTAAAATGTTAGCGACTAGTACATATCAGAAATCTGTACTCCGCAAAAGCTTGGCCAACAGCAATTGTCCTGAAAGAGGCAAAAGAGCGTTGGAATATTCGTAACGTCGCGCCCAACTTTTTCTAAGATATCCTCAACGAAGTCCCGGCTACCACAACTGCACATGCCAAAGAAAGACAATTGGAGGGGGGTGCCGAGAATGATGACGTCGTCTTTGACCAGTAGGATCCCCTAGAACGCTTTGCCATCATCGTATATCGCGGTAGCCTTAATATGTATTGGTTTCGGGGCCATTGGGCGAAAGGCTGATATATGATGGAGCCTCCATCGCAGAGCACTCTAAAGACATCGCTGATGGCGTTGCACTCTTTACGAAAAACACCTTTGACACATTGACTGAGCTATGAGGCAAAGTCCGCTATTCCAGAAGGGAATTCGTTCCTTCTTCTGCAGTCCAAGCAGCCATCCGGCCCTGGATAAAACAAAGCACCGAATATAGTATCAGGGGTTTCTCCAACTTTTCTTGAGCTCTTTTATCATTTCTAACTCTGTTTTGTTATGCATATTTATCACTATGAGGTGCCGATTATTAAGCCTTGCACCCGCAGGGATCTCGGAACTTTTTTAGTAAGGGGACTGTCGAAGAGTAAAGCTCTCTTCTTTGTTTTCTTTAAACGCACAGTCGCGCTTTCCGCATTGGCGGTAAACGGTGTATTACTTTGTTTGACGTAACACTGAGGCTGGTCGTGAACTATCATGCGTAAGTCAATCAGCTCTCTCTTTGGCGGTGGTAGTCAAAGTAGAAGTGAAAGTTAATCACACACTTGAACATTCGCCATAACAACCAACCGACCATATCACAGGTTGCACTGTTGTGTCTAAGTGCTGCTACTATAACTGTATGTGTAACTGTCATCGATCAGTCGTTTTGGAAAGTGAAAGGTTCGCTTATGAAAGTTGAAAGATTGTGTTTTTTTAGGGCAGTAAGGAACTGTAGAGTATAGCCAAAAATGTGTTTACAAATTTTGTGAGTATTAATTAACTTGCAACTCTTTCAAGGAACTGAAATCTAGGCGTCACACAGTACAAATTAACTTAATAAGCGCCGCACAACCACCACTAAAACCACAATTTTACGGAGCGCAACAAAACGCGTCAACACAATAGCCGTAAGCCGTAGTTTTTTTTTCTGTATAAAAATAACCTGTCTGCGACTCGACTCCAAGAGCACTAAATATTCGACAAGGTAGCCGAGGAGGACTGGTTGGCATTGTAGTGTAGTAGGCAATGGTGTAGGGTCTCTGGGGATGTTACAAAGTCAACTGGTGTGGCCCAGAACCATGAATTGAACCATTTGTTGTTTTCAGCACTGCTAGGGGACTTGCCGCAGTTAGGACGGACAAGGTATTGGACTAAACTGGTTGTGTATTCTGACGATATTGTAAGTTCTGTTAAAGCCCTTGGAGAGAACAGTCGCTATGTCGAAATTCCCAAAAATGGTCTGTTTCTGAAACATATAGAGGAGAGAGTTAGAAGAGCTACTACACCGACAGCGGCAGTAAACAACCTTTAGTCGCTGTCGTTTTACATGGCAGACACATTATTTAACCTAAAAGTAAGGCCAATTTCTACATACGGAGTACCGCTAATCTAGGAGAAATTAGGGGTAAACGACCACCACATTTGGATGGGTTTAGGTTTTTCTTCCTCAGCTGCTTTTGGCGTAACACCCGTACTCTAAGTATATTATAGTGCGAGTGTTAGAGGGAGAACCCTCACTACAGAGAAATTACAGACATTTTTCAGGAATGCCAATATACGAGGTGGGAAAATTAGTGTCACATATACCAATATGTTCCTGTTTTAAAGAATTGCGTGCAATTTGCATATTTTAAACCAACATTCAACAAATAAGATCTCGTCAACAGATAAGACAAATAAAAGTCGTCTATACCATTCCGATTAAGATGGTAAACAAAGGTTGAACTCAAGTAAAGCAATGGACTAAGCAACTCGCAGGCCACGTGAGTACTAATTATGGGTGAAACCGTGATCAACAAAACATTTCTAGACGGCGATTATAAAGTAGTAAACAATAACGCTACGCTGCTGGTACTTTTCCTGTGTTACTTAGGTACGCAAATCCAAATGTGGGGTCCACCAAAACTAGCATCTGGCAAACGGGCTTTAAATTTATCTTTCACTTTTTTCCCTGTATAGCCGTGCAGTGGTTCCTTTCAATTCAGCGGCTTCATTGTTGCCCTTTTACCAACACTACTACTTAAACTAGTTCGATTGAGTAGCAGCAGGTTGACGCAATCCCCTGTTCTATTGATTTTGTACTATGTAATGCGGAAACACGCAATTAGTGAGCGAATTAGGCCGAATGAATAGTCGGCTCGAAGCGGGCTTTCGCGCTCGGGCAAGCGGACTCGACTACCACAACGTCGTAGCAGGTCAAAGCCCGCTTCATTCAAAGGTTCCCCCTCGCCCCCACCTACTTAGTGGTTTTGTGCCAAGTTCGAGTCTTGGTATTTGTATCTACGCCTCAACAGCGAAAGGACAACCAGCTCAGGTATAGTAGTGGTGGTTTGCGCCACACCTCGCTATGTAGCAAAGCAATGCCCGTGTACGCGTTCAAGTCCTAAACCCCACATTCTAGACGAAACGCAAACTAATTCACGCATACCTGATTCGAAAAGTGTTTGCCTACTTGTTTGCATTTTGTTCCTCATGTGTACGCGGTTCGTTCGATTCGTTTTTTCAAAGCTGGAACCGTCATATATATATATATATATATATATATATATATATATATATATATATATATATATATATATATATATAT
Organism: Dermanyssus gallinae; assembly: GCA_003439945.1. Lineage (NCBI taxonomy): Eukaryota > Metazoa > Arthropoda > Arachnida > Mesostigmata > Dermanyssidae > Dermanyssus > Dermanyssus gallinae. The sequence continues at coordinate 32,405 of QVRM01004189.1, read as the reverse complement.
ATATATATATATATACATATATATATATATATATATATATACATACATATATATGTATATATATATATATATATATATATATACATATACATATATATGTACCGTATGCAAAATAGACTTTTGCGTGCATTTCTAGCTGCCAGATTAAACTGGAACATTTTTAAGAATCTCGTGTTTCTGTTCTGAATACAACAACGCGCGGACCAAACTTGCCAATCAACCGTTTAGGTGCACTAGACCCAGTGCGACCCCGACCAGGGCACAGCCTCACCCTCGCCCCTGGAGCGGCCAGGAGCGATCGCCTGGTCGTTTAGTCTTCGTGATGGCTGGCCTCGTTCCTTCCTTTCTGGCACTCGGCCAGGTTGCAGGAGGCCCTCAAGAAAAGGGCAGGGCGTCGAGCGCCCACGCCCGTCGAACGCTGGCACAAAAGCAAGTATGGCGCCTCATAAAGCACTTTTCGCTATTTCGTGGCCGTTGTCGACGCCAGGTAACACGTGATAGTGACATCACGAAAAAGCGCCGGCTATCTAACCCAGACATATTTGAAAGCGCCCTACCGAAATGGCTCTAATAAATAAGCTGCTACTAAACGAATCATGCCTTACCTTTCTTTGCGTCAAGACGATGCGCGCAAAGGGCTTTTGTTGACCACTTAGATCATGAACGGTTGTCTACTTTTATACTTTTTATGCGCATCCCTTGTATGCCGCTGTTCTTATACTGCTACCTCTTCATTCTTTTTTTTATAATTACCATGTAGGCGTAATAGCGAGGAGATTAGAGTCTTTCTTAGAGGAAAGGTGGTAATACCAGAGGAACAGCATGGATTTAAGAACCCCGTCTGGCCAGGCGTGCTTTAAATCAGGGGAAAAGAATTAAAATTTGTAAATAAATTCACATTAGTAGGGCTCACCTTATCAACAAGGGGCAATATTTTATTTCGACCACGCGTCCAGAAGAGGGTTAGGAAGGCCACTATCGCAGCCGCGGCAATTAAATGCCCACATATGCTTTCGGTCGATGCAGCAGTAGCTCTGTTTGGAATACAGATAGCACCCATCGCCACATATGGTATCTCACTAAAATGGGATAAGGTGGGAGTAGAGTCAATACATGTAGAGTAAAATACATGCAGAAATAGGGTGGTTCACGTGTTGGAAGGTGGCCCACTGGTGACTGCTGACAGAGGAGCTGCACAAACGATGGAATCTAACGAAAAGGTGCGCCTTTGACGTTTATATGCGGAACTGGCAAACCAAAATTAGCGAGGTAGACATAGGCATTTATGGGACAGCAGCAATGAGAAGCACTGGGTGGAGGGCTAGCGGGGTGAAAGATCGGCATTTAACAACGGCCTTTGCAGCTCACGGATTTCATTACGTTCTATGCAACGTAGAGGGCGTCCATGAACCACAAGACGAATGTCAATGCAAATAATGCTGGACTAAATATGATAAATACCACGCCGCGGTTTATCCGGCGGTTCGGTCCATAGCAGAACTGGCAAAACGCTAGATCGATTGTTGTGTCGAAACACTGTGATGTAGCATAAACACACTTACCCAGCCCGGGTGTTAATAGATAAAAAAATTAATTACAATAAACGCTTTTAGCAAACCGACTCACTAATTGTACACAGCAAGACTTTTCTTAAACAGTTTATTACCGGTGCGCCTAAACGAGCCTAGATACGGATGCGTGTTTCGTCGATGTTTATGTGAGTGATGTGCTTGTGTACAATTGGCAAGCAAATTGGCTTCACGATTCATGAGTTGTGCAATTGAAGCTAAAATATGCTACCCGTGCATAGATGGCAGGGTCAGCATAGGCCATCGCGCTAGCCTCAAGCGTAGGCCATCGCACTAACCTCAAGCGCAGACCTAGCACGCACATGAGCCTTTTGTCTCAGTTCATAAAAATTGCATCAATATTCTGTCTCAGTTCATCAGAATTGGGTAGGACATAAATGGCGGCCAGTCTCATTTGGTAACAAAAATCTGTTGTGTAGAACTGAACCTATTTCAAAGATGTCATATGACTAGTTTAACAAAGGAAAAAGAATCAACAGTAGTTACTGTAATTTAGCGATATTAACTTCTGAGTGGGCCTCAAAGAAGATGCCCACTGGCTCTAGCTAAGCATATTGTTGGTAGGATGACAGCTCTAGTACGCTGAGGCGTGTAATATCTCCATTCGTTCAATCCCATTAAAAAAGATAGGTCGGTTAGAGAGATAAGTCGACTAGTTCCCTCTTCTGTGGTTTCCTCCGCAGAGCAAGCGGTAGTCTCCCGAAATGACACCGCGCTGATGTAGGGCGCGAACGAAAATTAATTTACCTATTCTACACAGTTCGATCCAGTTGAAATGCCTATAAGCTAATTAGCGACTTGTCAGTGGCTCGAACTGCCCACCAAACACCTCTACACGCAATCCCATACTGGGGGATTGTGTTCGCGTGTTTTAGACAAAATTTGATGTTGTGCATGGATATGCTATGCACACATCCGCCTTCGACTTTTAATCGTTAGCTGCTAACCGATACTAAACATCACGAGTAGCAATACATTTGCAATCCAACGAACTATTGCCACGTGAAATCGCATATATTGTCGCCAACGAGAAAATTTCGCCCATTATTGATAAATCGTTAAACTTAGATATCCGATATTGTTACTGTTGCTGTCATCATTGTCGTTGTTGTTTTAACGTTATTGTAATTGACTCTCTTGCACTTTACTGCAGGTCCTGTGACGCACTTATCTACAAGTCAACCCGTGGTGGTTACCTCTCTTAGATCCCTGTATTCTGGAGCCCGCGACGATAGTGTGGAACTCACAAGCCCACTAACATCCAGTCGTCCTCTTTGCCCCTTGTCGGGCGTGGCCGCAGTACTGTCTTCTCGAGGTTTTTCATCTCGTCACTTTATCATACCATTAAGGCTGCTTGACCTTGTGTGGCGGTTATTTTCGCTTTGGAGACCAATCGTGCGAATCTTCTTAACGTAAATCAGGATTCATCATCCTTGAGGAGCGCCTGTACAAGGGCTTGGCATGTCAGGGAACTTCCCAGACCTAGGTTCCGAGATAGTAACTCTCGTTCAGTATTGGAAATGGTGCAGCGTTTGTAGCAGTGCTTTACATCGTCAGCATCTCTTGAGTTACACATACGGCATTCGGGAGAGTCACTTTCACCAATGCAGTGTAGGTACTTTTTAAAAATAGCCACTGTAACCCGTTAGCAGTTCCGCGAGTGGGTAGGTAAGCGACTCTTGTTTAAGACTGTACCATTCTTTTAGATCAGAGAGTATTGATTTTGTCCAGTATCCAAGATAACCTGGCTGGATTGCTGGTTCTATTTTCTTCGCGTATTTGTTCTGCTAATTAGTATTTCCTCCGTCCGGACATCACATGAAGGGCTTTTTGAAGCAGGTTCACTACTCTTAGGGTCGAGGGAATCTGTCTAGATGGGAAGTGTATGATTGTTGGTGAAACCTTACGACCTCACGGCCCATGCTATGCTGAGCGCCATAGATGCTTGGGTCATACTAAGGTGGCCATGTGTAGTAACCGTGGTAGTCGTGCGCTCCTCTAAAGAGATACAGCATACACCATATAGCATATTGTTATCCACTACTGATGCCAAGAGATGGCGCCGAGAGTACGCTGCTCCTCTGGTCCGCGGGAGGATTTTTCGTTTTGTTGAGGCTTTGTCAGCTTGTTTGCTGCATTGCGCACATGAGCGCACATAAATGTATTTAGTTTCTGTGAGAGGCCTATCCAGGATTACGCCTAGGTACTTGACTATTAACAGACGACCTAACGATGTTCTGTAGAATTCGTACTGACCAGCAGCTGCGCTCTGCACACTTGACTTGAGGATTTCTCGCAGAATGACTTCATAGTTAATGTCTAAAAAACAAAGGCTGTAAAGTTCGGCGTGGAGGCAACACGCCGGCGTATTTTATTACTGATTTCAACAAGAAACCACAGAGTGTCCCCCGTACGCGCCATTTTCTCACGACTCATATGCTCAAAAGTTAACCATGGTGCGATGTGCTTCGAACACCGGCGTTGCAACAGTATTGCGGTGCTACAATGTTAGCTATTCCTTTCAGGGGTTGCCAATGACTGATAGATTGGAAGGAACTAAACGCCTGATAGAAACATTTTCTTGAAGACATGAAGAAAACAGGCAATAGGTCTGTGTAGTTGTACCCCTTTACCAAAATTAAACAATATCATAAGTCTGCGCTCGAATTAATATTCGCACGTAAAGCTGTCAACACATATTTCCTGAGTGTAACCTTCTAAGTCTTACTGATGTAATAGGTGGCTATCGTAAGCTTATTTTGTGTCTGACACGAGCCACCACAGCCCTGCACAGCATCGTACGTGGAAGACAATACCATGTATTTTCTGGCCGTTTAATTGCTAACATCTTGTATTCTACTATGTTTAATAATAATAATGCGTTATTCCCTAGTGACCTCAGGGTTGAGTGTGATCATAGCCACTATAAATAGCGTAAGCGTTGCATGGGTTGCTTACCCTGCCGATGATGTACAGGTGTCGGGGGTCAACCGGCGTTGTCTCGTTGAGACTAAGGTTCGTGCCGACAACGAGAATGACTCCGCTGAGCTGAGCGTCGGGCCGATAGTCCCACTCGATGTTCGTGTTGTTCTCTTCGAGGTCATACTGATACTTGACATCCTCGACGACCTCCTGCGTTTCCAAAGGTCCCGTCGGGTGGGCATCGCTTAGTTCGTTGTCGCTCTCGTGAAAGCGACACGACGTCTTGCAGCCTTCTAACTGCAACAGATCACAAACCACACAGTATTATTGTGAGAAAATCCTCAGGAGTAATCATAGCTATATGAAACGCAATTAAACGCAACCTCTACTAGACAAGGAAAAGAGCCAGTATAAGTAGCAAGAAGACGAAGCAAACCATCGTGATAAGCCCGCATCTCATGTCGTTGTTGCACAGAACTATATATATATATATATATATATATGGCAGATTCGTTTGATTTTGAGACACGGCTAACACTTTTCTTGTTTTTCTAAGCCAGCGCTAAACGCTAAAGCTAGGCTAATATCCACCACACCTTAAATAAGTAATCATGAAACGATGCGGAGCAGCGCAGCGGCGTTTTGTCTCTCAACTTTGTATCGGAGCTTACCGAAATATGGCTCTGTGAAACGATTACGGAGAACTGCGAGAGCCCAATCAAGGTAACTTGGTAACAAATTGCACGCACTTTAAAACGTCGATTTGAGCAAGCCTTTAGCTGTCAACCTGCAATCGAACTTAAAACTTACAAGCTGGATTATAAATCAGTCAGCTGGTGACCCGCGAAAACTTTAGTGTATAATATCTGTGCATGACTCGCATAGATAGCTTTTATTTGAAATCCCCAATTAGTCGGATCTGCGAACTCAACAAAGCCTGTCAAGGATTTGATTATAACGATTATATTATTTCGAGGCTATTACACACTATTTTTAGCCAAGTAATGACATAGAAATCCTTTATTCGTTAATTTGATACCCGAAATTTAAGTACATGTCGTGGAGATATACAAACTTATTTTGAATTTCTATTCTGGCTATTTACTCGCCAGGCTGTGTGGATACGTACAACACCACCGACCTCGTCGCTGGCATGTTTAACTTTAACATCCTACGCCGAAATAAAACACTCGTAGGGTACTGTACGCGGCATCGCAGGCAGTTTTAATCGGATCGTTTAAGTAGATGATGGACAGCCTGACATGTGATACATATCAAGCGTGATACACACAAAGCGGCTTCTTGCTCGCATCGACAAACTACTATATATTGTTCCCGATCATTATATAGTACGCTATCGTAGTTATAAAGGCATATTTTAATATTTTAGATACTTACGCAAAGTTCCTGGCTCTTCGGGCCGCACAGTATAGACCAAGCCTCGACGTTTTGATGGAAGAGTTTGCAGCCTAGCCAGCACTGGAAGTACACAGTCGGACAACACATTGCCACAGAGCATAATGAAACCTTTGTTAAAAATGATGCTTATGCAGGCCTACATGCAGATGTATAGTACCGCTGCGCGCGATTGTTAGTTACCCGATAAAATATATCGAGAAATATATGTGTTGGGAAAAGTGATTTATCCTTCTAGGTAAGCGGGTCAACCAGTAAATGCTTTGATCTCTCTCTCTCTGCCTGAGTTCTATAATAGACACATCTGAGCAGAATATCTAATACATTCCTGCCATTTGTCATGTAGTTTTAAGAATAATCGATTACGGTTAACCGTTTGCTCCTTACGAGTTAGTGCGCAACCAACTTAACATTCGTTTTGAACCAAATATTGACTTCCACGCCATCAGAAATACGGTGCTCGTCTTTCGAACTATTACAGTGTAACTTGCGCAAACCAAATTCGGTAGAAGCACGAAACGTGCGTTACTGCAAACCCTTGCTCCCAGCCGCAGCTCCTTACAAGGTCACGCGTGGAACAAGTCCTCTGAAACCAATCCCTGTGGAACAAGGACATCTACCTAGTATGCATTGTGTGGGATTGAACCCGCGAATCAGTCGCGCGCCACCTCCTCGCCATCCCGCCGACAACCGTCACCGGGTATTCACTTCTGGATGAAAATCAGCGTAATTCGGAGACTACGCCGCTCACGGCATGTTAGCCTTCCTCAGTGGGCTCTTATTAGGTGGCGTATTGTGCCACGCAGATGTACACTTAGCGTAAGCCAGATAAAGGGGTTAACAACGGTGCCGCTCCAAACGCAATGCTCTATTTACTAAATCCCCCATTCTCTCCCACTTGTTTCTCCCCTGATTAAGGCTAATGATCACAATAAAACGCTAAAGAGTTGCGCTTTGTGATATGTTAATTTTTTTTTGTTTAACAACCGCATTTTGTTTATAGCAGTAACAAAAGACACATATTTGCCTTTCTAGAACAAACATGAAGATTGTGTATGCGTGTTTCAATCAGATCTTACCCAATTATGCCCCAGCTTCTTCATTAATATGCGTGCTTGCCGGTACGTAGACGCAATGATCGGATGGGGGACTACATAGGTGACTTGATCTACAGAATATTCTACAATCTGCATAAGATTCGTCCTTCTGTGATGGCATTTTTCGTTTAGTGTAGACTTATTGAATACTCAAGCTCGGGGCCAACGCCAAAAGGTTAGGCGTTGTCATATTTTAGAGCCTTTAACATTCGCATCAGCATACGCTTTTGGCACTAGATACCTTTAGCAACGCAATGACGTATGCATTGTGTTAACTACGCACCTATCACAAGTTAAAATTTGCTTCGTGTCAGGTCTCTGCTCATGCTATTTTTTTTTCATGATGGACTTGTACTATGTAGATAAGACGCTTTGCTCATGTTAATGCCGCAGGATTTCTGTCAGCTTAGTAGTCAGGAGGGAATGCACCTAGTTTTGGCTATGCCAGTTTCGCCGACTAGCGAACAGTGTGCAAATCGTCGTAGAAGCAACATTCACAAGCATGAGCTGGTAGACTCTATAAAGACACTCTGATAAGATGCCTTGCAAGACTTTAAAGTATTGATTACATATATATATATATATATATATATATATATATATATATATATATATATATATATATATATATATATATATATATATATATATACATATATATATAAACGAACTAGCCAGACGGAGTACTCCGAGGATGAAGTGATACCAGGTACCCAAATGAGACTTGCTTATACTATTATAGTATGACAATCCAGATAGCAACTCTCATTTCGTGATAGAACGAGCGGCGTGTAGCAAAGAGAGTTGTTGACTTTGTTCTGACGAGTGGGCTTGAGCTTAACCCCCAGAAGTGCAAACTTATTTACAAAGGCCAGTCTAACCTATCCGCGTTCGGGGTACTCCTTCCCGGGAGCAATGCGTCAAGGCAGCAGACATGACGCTCTTGGGGTCCCCTGTGGGGCCGGAACTCGCAGGTACGATAGAGAGCCTTTGCACTCGTCTAACCCGGCTAAACCTGCTCAGTCTCCACAGCGCGTATCACCTATTAAAATCACCTTTGGGTTCAGCAAGAATCGTCCATATCCTTCGCAGCACGGACGTCCGAGCAGATTAGGATCTGCTGTGTGAGTTGGACAAAGCCTAAGGGCCAGCCTTAGCGACTTCCTTAACCTGGCCGACAGCAACTGGGCTCAAGCCACTCTCCCTCTTGAAGATACGGGAATTCGCTCTACAGCAAACCTGGCAGCTAGCTGTCACGCCGCATCATTACACGTCTCAGAGCGTACCGTCTGGCACATCAGCCCGGCCGTGACTCTGTAGGCTTTTCAGATGCCAAAAGGTTGCGATACGAGATTCGAGAACCTCGCAGGCTACTCCCGGAGGCAAACAAACCTGTAGAAGTCGTATAACGACCTCATCGTCTCCAAGAAGTAACAGCGCTTACTCTCTGACGCACTAAGCCACGGCAGACAAAGCTTGACGGCACGCGGTCGTCCAGAAAGGAGCCAGCAAATGGCTGCAAGCCTTCCATGATCACGAAAGCTTTCGCCTGTGCCTCGGTTTGAGGTTGGGAACAAGGCTAACTGAGGAGCACTGGTGTCTGTGCGGAGCACAGGTGGACATCTGGGGGCTCTCCTGCAGCAGAAGCGAAGAACGCCAAAGCCGTCACAGCGAAGTTAATGAGGTTGCGGTCCAGGCCTTGAGGTCAGCTCTATTGCCGTGCATTCAAGAGCCAACTGGCCTCCTGAAAAGCGACGGAAAGAGACGGTCGCACACTTATTCTCTTTGAAAGAGGAAAGGCGCTTATTTGGGATGCGACGATCACCGACGCTCTCGCCCCCTCCAACCCAGAGGCCAACGCATCTGCCGCTGGCTCCGTGGCACGCAAGGCTGAACGTCGAAAGACCAACAAATATGCCCAGCTCGCCAACGAGTTCATTTTCGTGCCGCTAGTGTTTGAGACACTCGGGGAACCTTGCCCTGAGACATGATCGCTTCTACAGAAGATTGGACAAACGAATCGAACTGGCGACAGGGGACAAAAGAACTTTTTATTTTCTACATCAGCAACTATCTCTGGCGGTTCAGCGCGGCAATGCGGCAGCAATTATGCGCACAGTGAGGGGCTGCCTTGAGGATAAACTCGACTGGTAGCATTATAGCAAAATAAACTATAAATACATTTTTGAACAAGTGATTGTTTTAAATCTTACATAACGTTCTAGGCCCCGTTACATTCTATCAGTGAGATGAGAAACCCCGCAAGTTCGAGCGTTACGAAACTTCATTTTACAATGTTATTGCAATAGAGGACACAAAACATACGAATAAAGTAGTCCGCAATTTTCGTTTCGTGCCGTCTAATTTGACAGGTGTGCCATTGTTTTAAAGGTAGATTTGTTTCACGACGTCCGATAACGTCGGAACTTGCAGCCTATGCGACTACTCCTACCATCCTTCATTGTCAACTAATTCCAACCAATGTGGTCTGCGACAGTGCAACATTTTAAGCAAATATATATATATATATATATATATATAATATATCTGTGTAGTCCTACACACACAAAGGGTGTAGTAGCATTATGTTATTGGCATTCTCTCTCACTAATTTTCCGGCTGTCTTCCTCTTCCTCTGTCGCGTTTCTGTCGCCTGCTTACCGGTGTGGCAAGACGAGGGTGTCCCAAGTCGCGGGCGACTCCCCTCCCACCCCGAAACAGAGTGGCCGCAGTGCGCGGACGCCGAACGACACAAAAGTATATTTTCGTTGTTCGCGAATCGGAGCGAAATCCGAGAAGCTGGCTCAGTCGAAGCTCGAAGAAGGACGAACCGAAGATACAACCAGCCAGCCAGCCAGCCAGTCAGCGAGAGACGGCAATGAGCGTGGCGTGTTTCCTCGTAGCTGACCGGCCAGCCGGCTGCGTCTCGTTGAGACAAAGAATAACATATTGCCGCTGTATAAACTTTAACGCCACTGCAACGGGGCTATTCGAGTCCGACGAAGCCGAAGAGCGAGGGCGAGCGAAGCCTTTGCCGTCGACGCCAAGTTCAAAGGCACGACGACCAAGGTCAGAAGAACCAGGGAAAACCGACTGTTTGTACCGTAACGTCTTGGTCGTCGTGGTCGCCGTCGTTGTCGTCGACGTTGTTATCGGCACGCGCGTGAACGACCAAGCTTTGGCAAGCAGTGGCCGGGTCGCCCGACTAAAGCGATTCCAAATATAAGTTTAGGCTAGCCGACGCGAACCGGACGAAAACAAAGAAAGGGATGTAGAACAAGAGGAAAGCAGCAAAAATAGAACCACGCCTGTCTTGAAGCCCCACTTGTTTCTTTGACATCGCCGGCGCCGCCGCCCATAAACGACATATCGATTCTATTGGCAAACGTAGACAAAATTTTGTTCACTGTGGTGAACATTACTGCCGTAAATGTGCATACATACTAGGAATATCTCCCGAACGATACCAGGCGTCGATATCCAGATTTAGGCTGTACACCTGCGTTATTATATATGTATATATATACATATATATACATATATATGAGTTCCGTTGGTTTTATATACTGTAGATCAAAGTGCTATATAATTATTTACTATGTATCATGCAATATGTAAGCGCATTATGCAATTGAAAGAGTCGCCCGTGCAAGTCGCCCGTCTGGTAAGCCGCATTTCGGGCACTTACCCGAGTTGTGAACGCAACCATGTAAAATAGTATTTCTTTAAAATGTTTCATCACAGTGGTCACCAGTATGTTGCGGTTCTGTACCATAAACGTATCTTTATTAGAAATGTCTCGCTTATACGAGGAATAACTACACAGCATTTGCCCATGAAGCGTCGCGTCGAGATCAAGCCAGCATTGTACAACCTCAGACTCGTAGACCATTTTCACCACACCACACCGGCGACAATAAAGTATTTTTTTTGTGTGATATCGGATTTAGAGACTTACGAGGTCTCTACCAAAAAGATTCGATTAGAAGGGAACTTTCACATAGTCGCCGCTTCTGAGAGGTAATGACGCCTTAATGAAATAAATATACGTAAACGTCTCACAACCACCTATCAACCAGCTGCGAGGCGGATTTTATAACCCGGTTAACCCTAAGTTTCGAAAGGGCCAATCGCTGCATATGTTTACTTATTGATAGTACGTTATCGTCAAGACTTGGCTAATTGAAATAGTGCGATTGACAGTAGGTTTAGGTCGTGAACAAGAAAATTTGGGCATTGGGCATGCAGCATCCCGGATCTTCTTTTCATAGATGAGTAACTTGATGCGGTTAGCACACACGGACACTACTGAAGGAGACTCGTCTGTAAATGTAAGCCAGTAGTGTGGGACTCCAGCCCGCTAGAAACCAACCGTCTCCCCAGTCCTCCGCCGACCCGGAACCGCCTACGTAAATTACTTTAAATAATGGGGGGACGAGTCTACTAGTAACTAACTTCTTGCCCGAAGGCCTGAGGGTACGCATAGTGCGACGGTTGTTTGCCATAGATTTTGTTGTAAGTATGTCTGTGAAAATCTTAGTCGCTCTATGCCACTGGAGTAGAGACTCCTGCATTGACTTGTAGATGCTGGGTACGTCCGTCCCCAGGATGTTCGATGTTGATATTGTTACATACAACCGTTGCGGAGGCGCGCCGCCAATGCTGGACTGGAGTATCCTCGAGTCCATTACTGCAGTGAACGCACGTGGTAAAAGAGAACCGTTGAGAGTTGACTTGAGACGTTCTGATGCCTCGTCAACCTCTTGCAGTGTTACTGCCGAATGTTGTTCTTGTTCAGCCCCTGGGACGCCCAGGTGGGGAGCGCGGCCAAGAGATGGGCCCTGTGGAAACAGCGCCGAAACCGCTTCCTTGATGTCCCTCAGGCGTTAGGTTCGTCCTTCTGTTTAGGGGGGAGCACACCCGCACCATCTTGTATAAGCGGCCTCAGGAATCGTCATCTAGCTCATCCAGAAAAGCCTTTACAAAACTCTCCTTGCTCCTTGAGATTTCCCTGCAAAGAAGGGCTTGCAATTTTTTGCACTTGACGTTGTAGGGGAGAGCTACCCTCCGCCTGCCCCTGTGAAAAGGTGGGAGCACTAGTGTTAAGAACGATAAGATCCTCCGCCGTCATCTAATCGAGATCTGCGTGTCTCGGCGGATCCCCAGGTGTTGGCGGCGGCGTTAAGACCTCTAATAAAGACTAAAAATAGAATGTCACGTCGCCCATTAGCATTAGACTGGCGGACATCTTAGCAATTAATAGAAGGTCGTATTTTGCCTAGACATTGTGGAACATCCAACACGTGTAGTCAAATGGAATAAAACTTAGACGTACTCTCGGATTTTGCAGTTGAAATTGATAACCCTAGTGGCGTGGAATGTTTCTGTAGGGACTTTTTGCTGTAAATGGTCTTTAATGATAGAAAGCGAATCAGTTGATTTTAAACAAGCTGCAAGTCTATATCAAGCCGTGATTTCGTCGCAAGTAGTAATTGTCTGAATTCACAAAAAGTGTTAATACGTATAAAAAAGTATATACCGGAAAAACTTGTATTAGTGTATAAATATATACATACATACATACACAGGTGTGCATAGGTAGGCAAGTACAAGCGTATTTGGGCGCTGTTGCCATAGCGTGCAGATAGAGTTTCCCTGAAGCGGAAAGCACTACAAGCCTTTAAGGAGCATGCATATACTGAAGTACTCACCATCCAACATTGTGGGTGACGAAAGCAGTTAAACTCGCCCTGCATTCCCGCTGGCGTGTACTGAAACCATTACAAAGAACATAACATAGATTGTCAAACGTTTTGTTGTGAATATTTCCTGGTAGATACTTTATGCTTAATCGCCATCCGTTCTCATCTATCATTGTTTTCTAGTTTTGGTAACGTTTTCATCTCCAATTTTCCAACATGTGCACCTTCAAAGGTGATTTTTTGTGCATACAAACAAAGAATTAACATTTTACTGGCTAACCACTGCTTACGCATAACCATCGCCAACGTTCATATGCACCCTTCTTTGCTAGCGCCGGGTCGGCACAGCTATGCAGCCGTATCGTACGCTTAGAGTGGCAGCCCAAAATCGATGCTGCTTCCCTTCCCACAAACGGATCTCCACCGAACCTTAACTGCTGCCAGCTGTTTCCAACCTTCATTCGCAATTGCTGTAGCTCCTACATTATGACTATGATCGTTACGTATCACGCTGCCATATAGATGCTGCCTCAGAAATGCTGAAAACTTCAACTGGCTTATTACAACACTCTCGTTATCCCTAGATGGGCTGCATAAAGGCAGCAAAGCAGAAACCACCTCGCGGGTCTGTGGGTATAGAGGCAATCTCTGTCATGTTTGTTAGTAGTATGACGCTAAACTTTCATTGTCTTAAATGATTGCAACTATGCAGACTGCAGTAGAACAAATCGTTTGTTGCCCGCTCGCAAGCCGGCCCACCATATAGAATGTCGGCCGCACTCTTCTGTTCCATTCTTCGGGCGAGATCATGACGATTATTGAATCGAAACAGCTGACAATATTCTGCTGGAGCGATTCTCCTGATTATAGCAGCAACTATAGATGTTCGAGGGTAGATAGAAAAGTTCGCATACACATTTATACATATAATATTATATTTAATATTTTATTAACAAAATAGTATTTATCTCTCAAAACGTTTTGTTCCCTTCAAAATAGCTCTCGCCCGTTGCAATATTATGCCACCTTGTTTCTCACTCGTCGAAACATTTTTTAAACGTGTCTTCCGAAATCGAGGTGATGCTGCTTGGGTTTATTTCCTTATTTGTCTCGAAAACCTTTTTCCTTAGATTTGTTTTATCCATGAAACAAAATAAAATCCAATTCTTCATCAAATAACTTATGCGATGTCGTGATAGGGCTGCCTAGGCAAAACAATTTTTGATCCTCCATTACATTTGCTTCAGGCCTCTTACATCGGATGTTCTCGCTTAATCTTCTCAAAATTTAACGATAATATTCATTATGGACCGTAGAACCAGCCAGAAGAATATTGGTATTGGATCTGTTCTGTCTGAATTTCTGCCATCGACTTTCTCCTTGGAAACTGGAAGGAATCACTGGGACGATTGGGCTTTGGTGTCGATATCGTAACCATATATCCATGACTTGTCTCCTATACTCACTTTCTGAAGCAATCCAGGATTTTCTGCTACCGCCTAAAGGTTCAATTCGAATATTTCCCGACGGGCATTCATTTGCTGTGATTCAAGTGTTTTTTGAACGAACTTCGCTGCCAGTCTCCTGAACCATAAAATATAAGTTAAGACTGTTGCAACTGATCCATATTATCCATCTCCAATTCCTTAGCTATCTCCCGGATAGTGATCCGACCGTTGAGCATGAGTAGTATGAGTTTTAAACTAATTTTAGACATGTCATTTAGTTGCATTAAACTTGATACATACATATTGTTTATTTCGCAATAACATTGCATTTCAAGAAGCAATAAACTTGATGCAGATTCGTTGCTTTTCCAAGTTCGGCTTCGTAAATATCGTCGAACCTAGTTCTCTTCACTTCTTTGAACTAAGCTTAAATCATAAACGGCGCTACCGATGGCCCCGATATTTGGCTTGTGGAAGACCTTGGTGGTTTCGGTTCAAATTGTAAAATTCAAATTACTAGAGCTTGCTATAAGCAAGGTGTTTCAAAGTTCGCCTAACAAACTTCGAGGTCTAGTACAACTCGGCGAATAATATTTGTTTCTATAAAATGAGGAGGTAAAAATGTTTTCTTTTGTGCCTACAATTGTCGTATCGAGCTTTTTATCCTGACATGTATTCACTAAATTTGCGATTGCGAGTGTTCCAGTCATCCTATCGACAAATCAATCGTACGTGCCTATCCACCAAAAAATTGCATCTGTTGAATTACAGTTTACATTAGCTCAAGTGCAAACTGCGATCCAACAGAATCAAAAGATATGTCGCAATAAATAAAACTCTTTGCATTTCTTGGATTTATTATTATAGACGCAATTATTTATTTTTCCCAAAAAAAAACATTTTATAGACTTTATAGCCCTCTCTTTATATGAAAAACAAATTGCCGACAATTTTGCAATAAGAATTATATAATAGGTTTTTTTTTCTAAAACATTGGTAATGTACACTCATAAATAGAGGGTCTTAACTGGTTTTACGCGTCTGCTCCTTTGTTAATAATTTGATTGCATTGGGAACTGCCCACTACTACTGGGCGCGTGACCACTCAGCTGGCAACCTCATCAGACTTCGCGTTTGGGATACCCGACGAATTTGCAGAGAGATTTTGAGAAGATTGAATTAAAAAGAATAGTACCTTATACATGGACGTATACTTGATACTTTTGCAAGTAATAACCAGACTGCAATTTCATAAGCAATAGCTACCGACGTGACAGTGTATGTGTTTCGTTTAGTCATGGTCTATAGTAGTGCGCCGTCCCTTCATTGAGACATTATCGCATGTTCGATGCCTTTCTCTACGATTCCTTTTGTCAGCCAGGGACGATTCAAGTCTATCGCGGCCCTTTCCTAGCCTACTATCAACGTTGCAATATTACAATCAATGTTGTTTTCAGCTGGCAAGGAGGGACTCAAGAAGCAGAGCTCAAACGCTACAAAAGGGCAATGCACATAAACACAAGAAAGCGGGCGAGACACCAAGAGGCCTGTGGTGTGTGTGTTGTTGGTGCTGCTGCCTGCTGCTCCGGCTCGCAGGCATGGAGGCTATATCGATAGACGAATCTGCCCGACCGCTGTTCGCCGGACGTGTTCGCCGTCATTCCATGTGGACGGACGACCCACGCCTGCACTGCGTATGCGGTATATCACTCTCAACCCTTGTTATGGCCCTCCGCTATCAGAGGGTCGAGCTCAAGGGCCAAACAACACATCGCAGTACGCAAGAAGGTCAACAAGGGTCTTTCCTGCTATTGCGGCTGCTGCTGCCGCTTTTTTTATTTCTTCTTCATCATCATCGTCGTCGTCGTTGTCAGCGTTGTCGTCTTATCCGCTACGATCCACCTCGACTAAAGCGTTCGTTGTTGTTGTTGTCGTCGTCGTCGCCGCTTTTTATATTAGATATATAGACTCCGGCCCGGTGGTGTCATAGTCGATCACCACCAACATCGGCATTTACTCGATCGCCGTTGACGTCGCGGCCGCCGGACCCTTTTGGTTGTTCGCGTTTCCCTTTGTTGTTTGCAGCCTTTCAGCAGCGCGGCAAGGCAAGGCGCCTGCGCGACCTGAAATCTATAGGCCACCACTATGACCACCGGAAAACGGGGAGGACGACAACAACAACAACGCATAACAGGAAGGCAGTAACGGCCACCTGTTCATTCGTCGCATTCATTGTCAAACCGTCATCCGCGATCGTGGCGATAGCAAACATGCTTGCGGATGACGGTTTATAGCAGTTTACGGCGATAGCAAACACGCTAAATCATGCTTGTTGTCGTCATTGTCGCCATTGTTGTTGTTATTATTGTTGTGGTTGTTTTTGTTGTTATAATTGTTGTGGTTGTTGTTGTTATAATTGTTGTGGTTGTTATTGTTGTTGTTGGTGTGTTTGCTATTGTTGCTGTTGCCTCTGCCGTTACTCCGCATGTTTGCACTATTAGGTTGCGCCGCGGCGATTGTCAACATCACGTTGACAGTAGCAGTAGTAGTATATATGATAGCCAAATTATTGTTGTAATGGTAATTCTGATGTTGTTATTATTGTTATGTTTATTGTTGTTCTTGTTATGACTGTTGTGGTTGTTGTGGCTGTCGTTGTTGTGGCTGTCGTTGTTGTGGCTGTTGTTGTTGTTGTTGTTGTTGTGGTTACTATTGTTGTTTCCTCTGCCGTTGCTCCGCATGTTTGCACTATTAGGCTACGCCGCGGCGATTGCCAACATCACGTTGACAGTAGTAGTATAGATGATAGCCAGGTCTGAATTATTGTTGTGATGGTGATTCTAATGTTGATGGCTTCGACGTTGATTCTCATTGTCACAGTGCTGTCAAAGTGGCGGCGTGGTCTAGTGGGGGACTAGTGCGGTAGCCATGGTTGTCATAGCTACCGGGGTGTCGCCGGGGTTCGATCCCTGTTGTTCATCAAATTTTCTTGAACGATGCTCATTAAGAATACATGATAAACCATACAGCACTGAGTGTCAGTGGTCATGTTGCCACATGAGGACTGTTGGGGAAATCCTAGATATCTCAACATGCCCGGCCTTCGATGCTTTAAACATATGCCTTAAGGACAAATTCCAACCCAAAACCGGCAGGGCACGGAGGATGGTCTAGAATTAAACACAACCTTCTTAAAAACTAAACTAGAATTAAACACAACCTTCTTAAAAATGTTTTCATTCTAGTGTTGTCACTGCTGCTGTCATTCGGTGCGCCATTGTTGTTGTACGGGGGTTCGATCCCTGCTAGCTAGTGGATGTATGGGCTGTGTACGCCAAAGATCGCCTGTTGTTGTGGCTTTCGTTAATGTTTTTGTTGTTGTGGCTTTCGTTGTTGTTGTCGCTGTTTGAACGATCAACATACTGATGAATTATCGATGCAAATCAACAACACCGAGACAGATCTGTCTAGACAGCGGACGTCGATAGCTCCACAAATTGGCGGAATGAGCCGCCCAGCCCGGCGAGAAAAAATACAGCCGAGCGGCACGCCACTGGCTAAGCTGCGGCGGCGGCGATTGTCTGCCAGACAGACACATGAGGATCCGCCTCAGCGCTGTTTGCGAATAGAAATCGCCTTTTCTCTCTGTCTCCTGCGCGCGCGCCCTTAGTTTAGGTAGTCATGGTTTTCTTCTAGCTATTCTCAGCCCGTTTCGCACTTATATCGACGCGGCATTTCCTCTGCACATGCTGCTAATAAAACCAGTTGCCTCTGAAACTCGCCTTCGCGTGTATCCCTGGTGTCTGCTTGTATTCAATAATATGTTATTATTTTTATTAATATTAGTACTACTACTACTACTATTAGCCGTTGCAACGTTATTAGCGATTTTGCTGTCTCTGCTCTCGTACGTGGGGACCTGCCAAAATATGATTGATGCTTGTATATGTCGAATACAGACATACTCGTACATGTGCGTCTTGACGTGGTTGATGCATGCATCGAAACACACCTCGAAATCACGTTTTTCAATGTTTTTTAGCTTCGCCTGAATGGCTTCAAGCACTGATTCGCGTGGCGAATTGAAACGTCTTCCTCTCAGTTGTTTGGCTAATTTTTGGAAAAAGGAAGAAATCGTACTGTGCCTAGTCGGGTCAATAAACTGGGTGCTTCCACCAGCGTGACTTCAGATGCGGCGAGAAACGCCTCAGTGTCTTCAGCCCGGTAAGCTGACGCGTTGTCGTGCTGGAAAAACCATTGTCTGTGAGATGCTTTAAAGCTTTTCCTAGTGTGCGCAGTAAACACCTTTGGTAGACACCCCGCAGTATACCAATTGCTCGTCACTGCATCACCTTCTTACAGTTCAGCCATCGTCACCATTTCACCCCTAGAGGAAAAGATGGCAACCATCACTTTGACAGCCGACCGTTGGCTGCTTCACTTTGTGGGTAGAGGCGTTCCAACTCCTCCTGACCTATGCGAGCTCTGGGACTTGAGTAGATAGTCAGAAACATGTACTCAAGTCTCACCACCTGTGACGAGTCTCCAGAGCAAGACAGACAAACCCTCGTCCGACTCTATAAGTCCTAAGCGGCCGTGCAGGATCATGTGGAGAGTCTTGGCACCGGAGCCCAACGTCCAGCTCGCAATTTTCTGCACCATGCTATCACCCACTTCCCAGGAATTAAACCTTATCCCCACTGATCGATCGAATATTCTCGAAACACTTTTATGTACAAAATATTAAATCATCGTGGGTTGCACGTGCGTCAATGTAACTACCCTCATCCTTTCAAGCACGGTTGCTATTATTGTTGCATTTGGACCCAAAAGGGCCTACATTATCGTGTTCCCTATATAGATATGCATATCTAAATACTTAAAAGCATAACCGCTACGTATATATATATATATATATATAAGAAAAACATCGCCGGGTGCACATTTCTGCCATAAAGTTGGACTCTCGATGCACATGTTAATGTACTCACCGGCCCCTTGCTAGAGCGTGTCGTCGCGTGCTCTCAACGAGCGGAACGTACGAGATAAGGCATCGTTCAGCAGCGTTAACACGTGTTGTCGTGTCGTCAGCCAGCACAGAACGATCAGTCCGATGAGCAGAAACATAATGCATAGAGCGACTGACACAACGATTTCGGGCCGCTCGAACCAGCTGCCCGAGCTGTTCCAGTGGGCGGTGTTTGGCATCGTGCCTGCATTTGACCAGCCGGCTAGTTCCAGTCTACTTCACACGAACTACGACGGTGCACCTCTGTACTATGCCTGCCTATTTTGTGCGGATACGTCTGGTGGAAGTGGGGAGACTCACACCGTAGCACGACGTGGTGCTATTGCGATATCTAAACTAGCGACTGCCACGGCGGTTACTTTAGATACTAGACTACTACTACAAGTATTAAAATTTTGAAGATTTAACGTTTACGGGACTGCTTTTTGCATTTCTTTCGCAGTACTAAACAGTAAATTTTTCGCGCTGATCTTCAGCCAAGATTTAATGTTCACGGAACAGTTTTTCACATTGCTTCATAGACGGACCCTCATAAACACAAATGAGCAACGGTGGGGCTCGAACCCGTGCATCTGCTATGTGTCTCCTCCGGTTGTGAGGCGCAGACTTAATCCACCACGTCACAGCGCTTGACACTATTACTACTACTACGACTGCTACTACTACTTATTCTACTATTACGACGACAATGACGAACTAATCTGAGCTGTGTCATGACTTTTTCGACGCGCTACACTCTACAAAACACGACCCCCAGTCACTCGTCGTTTAGGCTTGGCTAATGTCCATGTGAATACGGACACTGAAAAATGTGTGCACATGCACTGATAGTCACGTCATCGTCATCATCATCATCATCATCATCATTATCATTCGTCCACACTGAACAAATCGAAATCGCGGAAAAGTAAGCGGCAAACATGAGCAACGGAACACAGCCGTCTGCGTTTATGCGTTTTTGTCAACGATGGCGAATGAAATCTCAACGTGTTCTTACGCTGTGCGGCAACGTTTCGGCTCCTTGACACAACGGAATGCATCACAAGCGGGCGCGGTCAGTTGCGGCCAGTTGCGGTGCGCGGACAACATGCGCTTACTTAACATGGAGAGGCGTCGAATGGCCATCGGTCGACACGATATGCTCGCCTTAGGCTAACGGTTTCTTTCTGTTTCGCGATGAAACTGAAAGCAGCCGTTCCGCCATCCACTTGTCGGCTATGGCGAGCCTGACGATAAGTCGTGAAAGATTTATTGCTCAGACTTCGTTCGCAGCTGTTACGGAGAGTCAATCAGTGATTCTCGCTCTCTTACGCCACCACCAACCTGGTTAGGCTGCTCGCTTTTTCGTTGGTGGTGGTGGTGGTGGTGATGGTCTTTCTTTCATCAACCCCTAGTTGATGTAGAAGGTGATGTACTCAATTCAACCCCGCGCGGTCAGTTGACCGCGTGATCCTAGCCGGGGTGTGTTTGGGATCGAATCCTGGTCGTGTAGAGTTCGTTCTGCTTTCTTGACTTGGTTTGATCTGCTTTAGTATTGATTTGCTGCTATATGTATCTGCTGAAAAAAAAACAATTATGTGAAAACACGGACCAGGCCAATCGTCTAAACGAGGTGGTGGCATATTTGGCAAACCACATACCGAAGAACAGGTGCGTTCATTCTTGCCTAGAGTCTCTCTAGAACTCTAAAGCACCGCTGGTATTTATAGGAAGTTAAAAGTGGGAGGTTTAACGGTGATAATAATAATAATAATAATAATAATAATAATAATAATAATAATAATAATAATAATAATAATAATAATAATAATAATAATAATAATAATAATAATAATAATAATAATAATAATAATAATAATAATAATAATGAAGTGAAGTAATTATTTAAAGAATTTGCAATAATTCGTTCAGACAACTGTAACATTGTTTATAATCCAATTTACACAACTGTAACATTGTTTATAATCCAATTTAAGAGTGGCCCGTCTAGGTCGTGAGCCACTGACCTCCCGAATGCAAGGCAATGCCTTTACCGCTTAGCAAACCGCCTTGCTAACCGCAAGCGTAAATATCTTTTGACATTGTTGTATTAGCTCCCAGCAAAAGCAGTGCTTTTTGCGGCCACAGATCTGCTATCGACCTTTTGGCCATTGGCTGGCAAATGCCGCTGCACCATCAACCGTTAACTACTGGCGAATCGACGGAGAACGCCGCAAAACTACGGTCGACCTCGCGTAATCCTCGCCTTAGATCCCGCCAAAACTGACCCGATCAGCAAATAGGAGGAGCAGAGAAAGACGGACATTAGGATATCGCGCAAGAGACACGCCAGAAAGAAACCAAAACGGCAAAAAATGCAGGCAGAGCAAACCTGGCGGTCATTTTTGTTGGTCGTATCGTATCGTATTCGAAAGCTCGTTTCTTCGATAACGAACAGCGGCCCAATTCCTCGGGCCCGTTCTTGTGGCGGAGTTCACGGAGTTAGCCCCGACACGCAACAAGTCACCCGTGATGCCACCCCGTGAAGGATTTCCGTAGACCGTCTGACCGCTCTGCTCAAGTGGGCTGCCGGGAAATGTAAGCAGGCGACTACTTCTACTACTGCAACTGTTACTGTTAGCCGGGCTGCGTCCCGGACCGCCAGCGGCTAAAGACCTCACTCAAGCTTCGTCTGTCGGCGATCTGCGGTCGCAAATGATATTAATGTAATCAAAGGCGGCGGCTATTATTACCACAAAACGAGATGATCTCGCTCGCCGGCCAGTCAAGTTGACGACCTTCTGTGTTGGTGGAGTGTGGAGAGGAGGAATAAGGAGCAGACCGGCAGGCCGGATCTCCTCTCATTTTGGGGGACAGCGGATACGGGCGCTCCTAGCCTGCGAGAGGACTGAGACTGCATCGGAGTCGTACAGAGCCGATGGGATGAGCAGACGAGAAGATGGCGGCAATAGTGAAAGTAATGGAAAGCAAAACATCGGGTTGCTGGTTGGTAATATGAGCGACGTGCTGGACACCGCCGCCAGGGCAGCAGCAGCAGCAGCGTGCAGCCAACAGCTTATTTTGGGCGGCAACGAGATTAGAGTAGGAAACAAGGCATGCCAGACAGGGCAAGATGCCTCATTGTCCTCCAGATTATGTTTTGGTCCTTGCCGTTACCTCAATCTCTCCCTCTCGTTCTCTTTCTGTTCCGTTCGCTTGCTACCTCTCTTGATTTGTCCTGGCCAATGACATAGTCTTCTCGTAGTTATCGGCATCAGCCTTCGACGTGCCCAGTTTGCCGTACGAAGGAGAGCCAGAAAATAAGCACAAGCTTACGACAACGGCGGCGAGAAAACAGAAAGGCGCTGCCGCTCCTGCTGCTGCCACCTTGGCAACCACGATGGCATTTTTAGCCAGATACAGGCGGATTTGTCCCACTATTAAATGCTACGTATACTAGTACGCTTGCTGTTATTGGTGTTTTGTCGGATTGTTGTAGCAGCTGTTTGGTGTGCTTCGAGGACGTAAGACAACCACCACTACCGTACGCCGTCACCAAAGTACCCATCTAGAGACGGCAAAAGGGCTGCAATAAAAGAGACCGGCTAGATTCGGCTCTCAGCCCGTCCATCTAGGGAACAGCTAACGGGTTGTACTTTAACGTCACTTGGCCCGTAAGTGTCTGACCATGCACGAATGGTCAACTGTGCTTTCTTCCGTCGTCAGGAGCGGGAGTATGTTCACTCTTAGCTCACCGCTAGTCGGACAGTTCGACCCCTCCTCATCAACGCAACCGATCGTGATGGCAGTGATGGCCTTCGCACGTGCTTTTCGTCCTCATTCCTATCAATGTTCAGCGGTCCTGGCTGCCATCGGCTGTGCTCAGCCGTGTGCTGCTTACTAGCAGAGAAAGAAGTAGAGCGTTGGAGCGCCACGCCGCGGAGCAGGCGTTCTCAGCAGGCGTCTCGGCGTGGCAAAAGCAGCCACTTGTTCATTGCCACTCGCTAGTACCACTCGCTGGACGCGTATGTACCATGTCTGCTCGAATGTTCGACCGATGCCAAGGCAGGGCCACCAGCCCAGTCCTATAGTCGAGCTCCTAGCCATTCCGAGACCTCGAAGGGCAGACAGGGCCTAAACGAGAAGTGAACACACAGAAGCCGTTGGCGACGCACTGGCGCTGTCTTGCCGTTGTCGTCGTATTTGGCTTCAAGCCAAATGTCTGGCGCCACTATGGCCGACTCCATCATACGATGATGATGGTGGCGGCGGCGGCGGCGACGACGCTGAGGCTGCTGCTGTCCTGTGAGGCCGGTTTATTGCGGGCCGCCGCACCGTTAAAAAGATCGGAGCACAAGCGACGACAACAATGACACCAACAAACACCAACAACAACAACATCAAACACCAACAACAACAACAACAACATCAAACACCACCAACAACAACAACGGGATTTTTGGCATTCAACGGAGGGTTTTAGCGAGGAAGAAGCCGGCAGCGGCTACGACACACGCCCCTATTGACCATACCCCAGTAATGCACCATAAACCAAGCCCTCTGTGCGTTGACGTGTGTAACTATCGCCCGAACGTCGACATTGAAGAGCGGCCCCTAGCTAGTACATTGTTCAGTACATATAAGCAGATTACCATTATCACCATCATAATCATCATCATCATCATTTTGCAAAAACATCTCCTTGTCAAAGCCTAACTTAGCAAACTAGATACCCCCCCCCCCCAAGAGATTAAAGCAATGACATTTGAGAAGAAAACGCTTTCGTAAACTTTGATGTGCGGCAATAGAGCGCAGATACATACAACGGTCAATTTCATCTCACCTTGCAAATCCCTAGATGCGTTTAGATTCCTAGCAATCCCTCGTAGTGCGTGTCAGGGTAACCTCAGGTCTTCTAATCTACCTCACCGAGTACTCTTAAACCGCTTTGATAGTAGCATCGGATCATTTCCTGACATGGCTACCTTTTCCGTTTAATATGCGCTACCAATTTCGGTCATTTGACGCGTAGGCTAGCACTGCGTACTAATAAAAAAAGCAATTCGATCTGTTCACGCTTTACGTCAATGCATAAACACAAAAGGCAAATAACGACCACACATGTGATGGGAACAACAACAATAACGCCGTAACCTATGCTTCTTATACAAAATAAGACGTTTTTTTAGGTATGGTAGCTTTTTCCCTAGCTTTTCCCCTATTTCCTAAATGGTAACACGGGCTTCAATCCATTAACCAACCGGCGGCGCCTAAGGCGACATCTTAACATGCTAACTATTCTGTTTAACTGATATGAGACGCGTTATTTGACATCACTGGGTGCTGCTAGCCGTATAGCGGTCCCTTCACATGTCGGTGAGGTAGAGATGTTGATTGAGGGCGTAAACCATTCTTCTTATACCGTGGAAATGCGTTTCGTGTGGTGCGCCACGCTGTGTGGTGTCCCCTGCGAGTGAGCAGACGACAAGAGCGACCGTTAAGAAGAGCCTCTGTTGTCATCCAGTGCGTTGCTGCAGTATTGAGCGGTTCGACCGTCCAACCGTTTCTGCTTCTTGTGGTCCCGATCGGGCTCGATTCCCCATAGCACTACCTTCACCTTGGCGCCCGAGACGCCAAGGCGCGCATCGTTCTGATCTGCCTCCATCGTGCGCGTAAGCCGACAAAGCCAAAAAAAAACACCGCTCCGGTGCACAGTACTTTTTGTGCACGAGCGAAGGAAAACGCAAGAAACAGTTGGATTTGCCTACAATAGCATCGAGTGCACCGCGTCCACCTCCGTCCGCGTTCCAGCGAAATCGACGAAAACTAGTTTAGCTATACGCCCCGAATGTTTATATGTGTCTGCGCGTGGGCGTAATGCATGTTCGGCGCAGCAACCGTGCAGGTCCAGCAGGGTCTTGCCGCGACCGGGTGTGCCGATTCACTACTGTCTCACCACCACCACCACACAACCCCACTGGACCTTCTGGGAAGGGTCGTCGCAGTCGGTGTGCGAGAATAGCCGCCTCCCTCGGTCGTCAGTCAGCTCGCTCGTTGCTAATATGATTTTCCCTTAGCGGAAAGCCAACCGATACGACACGCCGGTGGTGACGCCGACGGCAACAGCAACAACAACAACAACAACAACGACACCGTCGACAAACAATAGTACGACTATTACTATCGTATTACAATAACAATGCTAGGAACACCTAAAACACCATCAACAGAACACCACAACTACTGTTGTATTGAAACACGCTCTCTCTCTATATATATAAACTAGTGCCTGTCTTTTAGGATGTCTTTATTGTAGGCATACCTATTAATCTGTAACAATAGGTATATATATGCATTTAACGTGTGCGAGATAATCATGTACAATGTCATAGTAAAAATGCGCCACATGTCAAAAAGATTTCGTGTTTTTCTACTAAGCTTAATCTTATTTGGATTTGCATTGTTGTACATCTTCGAGGATTAACGTGAGACGCTACGCAAAACCGTGGCGAGGGTAGATAGAGCAGGCTGAGACATGACAAGTATAATCTCTAAGCGGTTTCGACAGTCACTGTGGTTTCGAGCGTCAATTCGTAACAGGAATAGGCAAGCGACTGCATAATTCACTTTGTCTTACCGTAGCGCCAGTGCTGGACGTTGGAGGCAATTTCTTTGAACTGCTACTACGACGACTACAATGAATGTCGGCGGGTTGGAGTGGAGTGTACGTCCGGCGCCTTGCATATCAGTAGTGGCCACTTCGATCTTCGCTTATTCTCTCTAGATTCGAGTGCAAATTAATAATAATAATAATAATAATAATAATAATAATAATAATAATAATAATAATAATAATAATAATAATAATAATAATAATAATAATAATAATAATAATAATAATAATAATAATAATAATAATAATAATAATAATAATAATAATCGGGGCAGAGAGATCTTAGAGGAGGTTGTGTCCCGGAGAGACCGCGTCGTGTTCTTAGCGGGACAAGATACCTTCGGTGGGGGTTGGCTTAAAGCCTTACCCTCGCCTCAACTCGGCATCAAGCTGGATCCCAACTCTTTCCGCATGATGTCAGCACTTTGAATCGGCGCTCTTGTCTACGAGTCGTTTCTGTGCAAACGGTATGGTAGATTCCAGTGGCCTACACCCACTGACTTGCCTGAAGAGCGCCGGTAGATCGTCCAGAAATGCTGAACTAAACAGTGAATATAAGGCTCTTAGGAAAGCCGGCATGCCATCTACACTTGAACCGAGAGGCTTAGTGTCCGCTGGCGAAGCAAGGCCTGATGGGGTGACCATTGCATTATGGTCACATGGGAAGTCTGCGCTTGGGTTGCAACGGTTTCATGCACAACCGCAGCTTGCTACTTACAACACAGCTCAGTTAAGCCGGGGTGGGTAGCAAAGCACGCGAACGCCAGAAAACAGAATAAACACGCTGGACTGGAAACAAATTTATGTTTGTGCCTATTGCCATGGAGTCACTAGGACCAATCAGCAAGGGAACCGAAGTATTCCTCAAGGAATTAAGTAATAAGTCGCTCTCGCGGTAAATACCAACAATTCCAGGTTTCATAAAAGTCTCATCATAAAAAATCCCGCAGAAACGGGACTATCATGAACCTATAGATAACTGTTGCTTGTTGTAGTCGATGCGGCTTGCCGTGCTCTTTATACCATCTCGAGAAGTGTCCAAGTGCTGTCTCTCTTACACATCTA
Source organism: Dermanyssus gallinae (assembly GCA_003439945.1). NCBI lineage: Eukaryota > Metazoa > Arthropoda > Arachnida > Mesostigmata > Dermanyssidae > Dermanyssus > Dermanyssus gallinae. The sequence goes on along the minus strand of QVRM01004189.1, from coordinate 5,485 downwards.
GCTTGCTGAAACTTCAAATTGTGTAATTAACTTGTATTAACTCATGTAATTTAATGCGTATATTGTGTTTATACCAAGCAATTTGTGTAATACATAAAGTAAATGCATACGATAGCAATGATCATATTTGAACATTCAGCGGCATATATATGTATAATATATTTATACATATATATGCCGCTGTTTTTATATATGTATATATATAAAAATATATATGTATATATATATATATATATATATGCAGAATGAGTAGAATGCCTTGCGAGAGCTGTGCTACCTTAGTGTTAAACGTTTTTTTTCAGTTAATTTGTTCCTCTATGTTAGACGGGCCACTGCACGTGTACGTCCGTATCAGACGTTCTGGGATGCGCATGCCATCCCGATTACATAGCATTATACACACTACACGACAGCAGACCAAGATCAGGTCTCAAAGGTCCGGGCTTATGCTCGTAGAGCAAAGTTTGGAGCATAAGGACACAATAATAGTCGTATACACAAGAGACGGTAGAGAGAAGAATACCAACAAAGTGCGCAGCACTAGACTACGTAGCTCAAACCTATTCTACCTTGCAAGTCCCCAATGGAATAAATAGTATATATATATATATATATATATATATATATATATATATATATATATATATATATATATATATATTGATGTCTCGAAACATTTTAAGTAACATAAACACTTTTACCCAGTTTGGGTGTTAATAAAACAAATAATATATATATATATATATATATATATATCGCATCAAAACTAAGTTGATTTATTCTTACGACCAGGCCAGCGAAATGCCTTAGGCCATCACTAGAGGAGGTGGTATACGTCGCAGAACCGCTTCCATGGCGCAATTTCTTCATAAACTTTATCTCGTTAACGGGTCTGTAGAAATAACGGATCTAGTAGTTAAATATATATTTCTACAACTCAAGCATTTTGAAACAGTTAATGTTATGCCCTGCTTTTCCTGGGGCTAAACGTTCACTTAAAACGTATTTCTTACACTTTTAGAGCGTATTCTCTTCATATCTATATTCTCTTTACCATCATCTCCGACAGACGCATATAGTAGACAGACACAAGTAGTGCATATTAAGCAATTAAAGTAGTCTCAGTTGGGTGTGTCAATCGGCAGTCTGCGGAAATAGTGAACGCTAAATAACTCGAGCATATGGCAGACCAGTTGATTTTGTTCTATCTGCATATAGTACGTGTGCATAGACTTACAAATACTCGGTTAAACCGCACCCTTAAGATATATATATATATATATATATATATATTTTTTTTTAACAACAGTTGCTTGGGACTTTTTAGCACAATGTCAATCGAAACAGGTAAATAAGTGTTAGTATCGCAAAAGCAAACCTCTTCCGGCATTAAGGGAAATTGACTGGACGCAACGAACACATTTTGGCTCAAAAATGTTCAGGTAAAATAAACCTCTCACAGAAGTGCACGTCACGGCGCTCAACCAAATAAACCCAAGAGTCCCTGTTGTTCTCTGTATTAGCTTTAAACGGTTAATTTAATTACTGACTTTGTTTTCATTATTATTATTATTATTTGACCATTTGCAGAGTATTCACACTCTTATGGTGATGACAGCTTTTATCAGACACCTGCTTGGATGGGATAATAGTATGTCTTTGTTTATGCAAGAATATATACGTACATATATTCACTACCACCACATATATATCTATATGCCATATGCTACCACTAACATAATATTATTTTTGTGTTCCTTAGTGGTGTTTTGTAAATATACCTTTTAGACTTTTCGTCGAAGGCCTTCCCTAGCGTGTGCTCTATACTAAAACTAAACTTTATTAGTGCGTATCTCGACTGTACTGTATTTGTAACAATATCATCACTCATGCATTTACAAACACACACATGACGTTACACACATTGACCCCTTTGTTTTTAAAGTCCAGGCCATTATGCCTAATTCGTGCTTTAACAATGATATTAGGCACCTATATTTTTGTTCATGGGTTCCGCATTCAAATCTGTATACGGGAGAAGAGGGCGACTGTGCGATTTATACCATCCTTAACGGTGTGAAAGAGCAGTCTCTTTACCTCGTCGTTGGGAGTCCTGATGAGCTATATATATATATATATATATATTATATATATATGCGCGCTCTGTATTTACGCAGAATGCGAAGAAATTCGCGACACGCTGCTTTGCCATTACCTATATAGAGAGCCATTACGTTGTGCTTCTCTTGTTTCTTTCTACATAAATATGCGCCAATGCGCTAAGGAACCGCATTGTGGGAATATTTCGCTGATATTTTGGCTCTTGCAAACAGCAATCGAATGCCTTCAAAATTAAGTAATGAGACGCAGAATACACTTTTACTGAATCGTAGGACCAGCCTTGTTGAAATAATCTGATTAAGCGCCACGAACGCACATTGAATCGAATTAGGAACATTAATTATGTGCGTTGATTACGGGGTTATTCAAGGAGAATTTCTCTTGACATATTCTCTACCTCGTGCTAACTACGTCACTGAAGAGATACTACCTTAAACATCTTTTTAAACTAGAAGAGTATGTTAGCACTTCTTATTTCTATATATATATATATATATATATAAATGATGCAGCATTTCTAGTGACTGTTTAACATAAACATGCTTTGTGTGCAGTTGTAGCTAGGTCGCGCTTCCGGTCAGGTTACGGATTTGTAGCCTGTGTTGTATTAAAGGACCAGTTAAAAATTTAACGTGCCGCCAGCTCGTCTTAAGAGTCTCTATTTTAATCGAACAGTGAGCACAGCGCTTAACCGTATAGGACCGCGATTTTTTTTTTTTAAACAGTTATATGCGGACAACTCCAGACTGCTTTACAGTGGACCATAAATTGCAATTTATGGGCACCAGATTAGAGGACTAGGGCACCGATATGCATTTAGTACAACAGATCATGGGCAGACTTAGTTGGTCAGGGAACTTTCCGAAAAACATACTGAACATGCGTCGCTGGCGGCTGTCAGCTACTAGTGAAGGACTCACAAACCCACTAAATTCGTACCCCTCCCCCCCCCCCCACGAGACACGGAATTGCGTGGCGTTTCTTCGACAGTGAGAGTGGACTTTTCTCTAGCGCTCTGTGAGCCTCGCCTGTGCCACTCCGGCCAAGACAAGCCCCGGCCAGAGGCACCAGACGTGCGCAGTTGAAAAGACATACGAGGGCTCGACCGTATTATTACCTACTCTGAGAGCCTTGTATATCTCTCGTTTCCGTAAAGTGGGATTCCTTCTTTTTCTTCCAACCTAACGCCACCGCTGCGGAAACCGGCTCTAGAATCACATGATTGCGTCTTCTATCTAGACAGTTTGCGCCAATATTACAGAGTACCTTTCTTTTCAAACCCCGAATTTTGTGTCATAATTTCGGTTTAGATTGCCTTTGATCTCGAGCGAGGGGACGAAATCGTTTCGTCTGGTCGAGGTGAGGTGCAGCCACCTGGCAAGCATGTGCTAGGCCATGACTAGATCGACAAAATCGGCCGGTTTATCGACCGCCGGAACGCCCGGCATGTTCCGCAACAAACGAAAGCCATTACGAAACCTATTATATAATGCATTCGTTCATTCATTTGAGGAAAGCTGCGTCGCACGGGAGACTAGTGAAAGAACGGGACAGGCCTACCTACCAGTCTATGAGTCCGTCGTCACCAGTCGCCCTGTCCCGGGACACGAAGTGGCCCACAGGGGGGGGGAGGCGACTTTCAGCAAAATCCATCAAGCATATCTCGCCGGCTCACTGCATTCGGGCTGACTGCAGTAGTTAGAATGGCAGGCAAGGGCATATTGTAGACCACTTATCTACTAGGCAAACGGCAGAGCAGAGATGAGGGGCGGGAGGGGAAATGGTGAGGACGGGGATCAGACGAAATCGGGGAGTGTGGAACTTTCTCCAGGACGTCTTACGATCCGTCGTTGGCCACACGCAGGTCAATGCGGGAGTGTTGACGGCTTGTGTGCCAGCCGCTAGCAACTGCTAACGAACTCAGGAGCCGTTTGGGAGACGGCTGTCTCCATTCCTATCTTGTCGACCGCAATAAAGCAAAATAACTATTACTTACTCTACTACTACTACTAGTGCTGCACCGAAAGGATAGGATAACCCATAGTACGAAATCACTATGCTATTAGTTTACTATTTCAATTCACTTTCAACATTTAATCATGATCGGGCGTTACTTGTTCTTTTGACTAAACTTTCGTAGCGTAACAACTGTAGACGTGAATTGACAACGCTTCTATATAGGCGTCATGTAGATCAGGACGCGGGGCTCCTTCAGGATTTGACGCGGTCAACTTAACTGGAAGGAGCAAGGAAACCGAAATACGGATAAAAAAGAGAAGAAATCAAAACAAGGAGCAAGCAAAGCATGATTAGATCACACTAGACAACAGAAGATCAATAGAAACAGAAGATGTAGCGTCAAGTAGTGCCATATCGTGAAAAACGGCTCATGTAAGCTATTCGTAGCCGTTTGTTTTCGTTGCTTCTTATCACCAGTGAACGACAATGCAAACTCACGTTGAGGGGCACAGTTTCGTTTAATTCGCTTTCAGCGGCATATGTTGCGAACTCTACTCTATTCCATTACCTATCACCGATACTGACCATGTTTCTCCCTTTCAGCCGCAATCGGCTCTTTCTCTGGCTTGCGAGGTCTTTCTTGTTTTGGCATCTGGCCTTCCTGTTGGCCTAATTCAACCCCTAGACCTCGTTATTCAGCTGGGGCTGTTTAACAACCGCCCCAGGTTCTCGGTCGGCTCGAGTGCGGCGAAGGCTGTTACCGTGCTGCCTTCGGCTGCTGTTGAATCGTCTGGCTGGTCGTTGATTTCTCTATAGACGTCGTCTGATAGGATGAAGGAGCTATTTTGAGATCGACCCGATGAGAAGCTAACCGCGGTCCGTCCTCTGACTTCCCGGCTATATTAACGGCCTCTGCCTCTTGATGCGGCTGCCAAGCGCTCTTCACTTTGTTGTGCACTAGATGCGTGGAATAAGTAGCATCGAGATTGGCTAGAACTAGCAAGAAACCATTAGCTCGAAACGCTATCGCCGCTAATAGAACACGTGTAGCAGCTGATCTCGTTGTTACTGGTTACGTATTACCACATTACTGCGTTAGGTAAAGGCTTGCAGTTTAGAGAAGAAATACAACAACAAGTCTAGTAAGCAAAGCAATACTTTGCAGCTTAAAAACACGGGAGCACTTGATGAAGTACGCATAGTAATGAAACATGTTTCTTAAAGCAAGCCATTTAAATACATGGTAACGTTTCGGTTGTTAGGCAAAATATAAACACACTACATAGTTTTACTTTGTTCCTATGGGCCTAAGCAAGCAAACATTTGTTTTTTTTTCTGCTAAGAGCGGCGCCGTGTATGCGCAAACTGTGCTAAGTAAACGCAACAGCGATCTTTAAAGCTCGCC